>VWZV01013367.1:111902-452554 GCA_013397155.1 Irena cyanogastra | reverse complement strand
CAACCAAAAAAAACCACTGGAGACCATTCTCATCCTGAGACACAGACCTATGGAAAAATTTGAGTCATTTTAATGACTCAAAGGGTTTTTAATGACTCAAGGGTTTCTATGAAATGAATCCTATTGAGTTGTGAATGCTTCCCACATGAGAGATTCTGAGATTGAGTGCTGGCATGGGCTGTTAGCTCCTAGTTCACAGAAAGTGGCTCTGCTTATTGATATAAATGGATTTCCAGCTTTCTAAATATGAAAATGTCCAAGTGGACTATACGTCTTCACTGGTGCTGACCTTACTTTGATAAAGGCTCTGAAAAACTGTTTGATAAATGCTGGCTTTTATTTCATTTCTGTTGGCTTTTTTGCTAAAGTGTCTTCAAGAGGCAAGGATTTCTGGATAATAAATTTCAGTGGGTTGATATTTCTCTGTTCAGGTGAGAAAGAAAGAAAAGTCCACAGTGAAATTAAGATGTATTTCTTACAGAGCTCACAAGCTATGAATTCCTTGGCAATTGGTTATCTGGCATAACTAATTAAAAAAACAACAAAACAAACAAGAATTGTGAATAGAAGGAATAAATCTGTGAAAATAGACTGTGTTGTAGGGGTTTACAGCTGTAGAATGTATGTAATTATTCAGTGGGTACTTCTTTTTCTGGAAATGCAAGATAGAAAAATTGCACCTGTAACTTTACAGAAATTTTTTTTTTCCAGCTGAAGAGAGTACAGTTCATACCAAATTAGGAAAGACAGGAAAATTGTATGAAATAATACAACAGCTTAATAATGCTGTGATATGGGAGGTTTGCTTCAAATATTTACACATTCTGCTAACTTGAGGTGTGCTTTAGAATGTTCTGTGTTCCCAAACACATCCATCCATGAGGATACATGTGTGAGTTTTCATGAGATCAGTGAGACGACGACTGATATTCACCTTTTCCTTTCTTTCCCATATTTCTTTCCCTCAGAGGAAAGCACACAGGGATGTTTGTTTATGTCCATGCTACAAGAAATCAGTCTTCCTGTGCTGTAGATCTCACTGTGAGTTTACTCAAATGGGAGAACTTGATTTTGTTTCTCCAGCACTGGATTTATTGCTCCAATTTGGATATAAATCTCACAATCCTTTGGTCTCTATTACTGGAATATTGCCCATCCTGTGGGTCACACCTGTGTTTGCCACTGTCTAAGAAACCTCTCTGAGATTTGGGAAGAATGGATGGCATTGCAGCATAATCCCTTAAAAATAACATTCTAGGGAGTATAAAACACTCCTTTTCCATAATCAGTCCTACAAATAAATATTCCAAATGCAATGTACAGGAGGTAATTTTGGTGATGCACTGAAAACACTTGGATACCACAGGTTATTATTTCACTTTAAAAAAAAATCTTCCTTTCTTACATTAAAATTTGAGAGAGCTAGTTTTTCATGCTGCCATATGATATTCAAGATAACTTTTTTTTTTCCTTAGTGTAATTGGTCTCAGTAAGAGTTGCAGCAATCTCATGTGAGTTCTTGAATTACAATACTTTGGTCCTCTGGGATTATTCTTTAGATCTGCTCTTCAGGGCAGTAGAAATTGGGAGGAATTAATTAAGCCTGAACTATGTACAGGCCACATGCTGGCAGGATCTAACTGGTAATGCCAGATGAATTGCAATAATATTGTAATTTAGGACACTTGATAGGACTATAGCTTTGGAATTGTTAATGGAATAAAACTTTATATTGATATAATTGCTTAACTTTCCTGGTAGTTCCATTGACATTACTTCATTCAGACTTGTGTTTATTCTGAGCTGTCTGCACAGTATGTTCCAGTGAAGAAATTAATAAAAATACCTTGTTTTCAAACAATTGAAGCAGAAGCAAAGATGACAAACATCAGAAGAGCAGAACCACTCGCTCTCAGGGTGCTCACAAGTTGTTTCTGTTCCTGGCAGCTGTGCCAGTCTGTCACTGGTGTTTGAGGTGAGAGGAGCAGAAGGAACATCTGCAACCCTGTGGAGTTAAACAGAAACTACTCAAGTGTAACTCTGCTGCAGTCCCAGCCAAATCTCACTTTTGGAGCTCCATAGCCCCTTGTGCTGCTTTCTTAACCTGTTAAATTTCCCTTTTCCCCACTGGCACTGGCAATTATGCATCCCTTATTTTGTGTGCATTTGTGGACAGATGTTCATAATTCTCAAAGTTTGCTGGCTGTTAGCACAAATGATTTTGTCGTGGAAACATATTTTTAGATAAGCAGACACTGAATCATTATGGTTCTTAAAGGCAATTACTTAAATAAGTAATTAGACTAAGAGTCACAGTACTTTCATTTCCCAATTATAATCAAAGTGAGTGACTCAGACATTTCACTTTTATAGGAATGGTGACTATAAAGCAACTCAGAGCTTGTGTGTGATTGAAATAATTGATTTTTGGTAAATATTTTGATTTAATGAGTGTTTATTATTTTGTTAGAGTGGCTGTGGTAATTAATTATGTAAATAAAAACAACAACAGCAGCCAGAGTGAGCAGAACATGCAGAACATTTATGCTGATTTATTATTACATATTTTTGGATTCTGCTGCTTCTGCCTGGGTGGAAGGGTTGAAGTAAAACCAGAATATTAACAGGATAGAAATTCTTGAATGTGATTGCCATCTTGTTGAAGGAAAGCTTGTTTGTTCTCAGCTGAAGTAGCTGTGAAAGGTAATTTCTCTTGGCTTCTCCAGTTCATCCCCCAGTGTTATCTGGTCCCTGCTCTGAATTGTGGTTAATATCAGCATTTAATGCTGATATTACCCAAGGCAAACTCTAAATGGGAAGAAGTACCAAAGTGATAAATTGTTTTCCTTCTGCTTCTGTTTTGAATCTGGCTCTCTGATTTAAATATGCATTTTTGGTGTGAGGTTTTGGTGGAGGTTTCTGTTGTTTTTGTTCTTGATGCTGATGTATTTTTAGGAAACTCTCAGATTTTTTTAATAGGAAATCCCTAAAGTGTTTGTATTTTATTAATTTCTATTAGAGGCAACTTGTTTGCATTTTTCACAGAGAGCAGGGAAGGCTCATTCCATCAGAACCACCAAGATGCTTTTTTCTGCATACAGTGGCCTGTAATCTCAAATGCTTCTGTTTCATGATCATGAGTAAACTTTCACAAACCTCTGAGATTGCAATAAATAGGATTTTTAGTCAAGTACACTGGGAGCGTTTTTACATCAAACTTCTTTAGGTTCATTGGAAAGGGAGCATTGTGGTGCTGTGCTCTGACCCTTCACCATTTGTCCGTGGTGAAATATTGCCACTCTGCTCTTTTTTTTTTCCTGTAAAGAGGGAAATATTTATGTCCTGAATGATCCTTTAGATCTTTCTGGAGCCATGGTGTTTGTCATGCTGCCTATCCCTGACTATGCAGTGGAGCCTCTGCAAGAACCAACATCACAGCTCTGTCCTCTGTCTGTCTTCATTTCATTAAGGAAGAAATTCACTCTTTGTCCTCGGAGCCCAGCTTGGAGACCAGGTTAAAGGCAGAGCATCCCATCAATCATTTGAGGGTGGATACACTGGTCAGAGCTATCATTTCTTGCTGCTTTCCTGAAGAATTTTGGAGCAGCAGATTTGGGTTAGAGAAAGAAAAGTGGATTGGGAAAATGATCCTTTGGTGGAACTCCATCAGAGCTGGAAGCTGCTGTCCCCAGTAGCAAGGCTTTAACCAGCAAATGTGGGCTTTAAATGTGGTTTTGCCTTTGAGAAGTAAGAATCCTTGAGATGCCTTTGCTTTTAGAAGCTGTAATAACCCTCCAAATGTGATTTGTACTTTAAAAGCTTATTTACAGAAGACAGACCACCGCTAATGACATTTGCATGGAAATTTCCCCAATGAATATTTATAAATATGAAATATGAATACAGCTCAGTGTAGTGCATGTCCTGGCACACACATTTCTATCCACAGATGTATGGGTTTTGTTGAACTCAGCACAAGTGACAAATCTCCCAGGGAAACACCAAACAGCTTGTTCCACATACAGATGTTCCTTTGGCATCTTATTAGAAAGGCTTGAAAACATTCTGTTTTACTGGCAATAAAGCAGCAATAATGTCTTAATAGAATCTGAAAGAATAACTAAGTACTTCAAATGCCTGGAATAAAGGGATAATTGAAGTTGCTTTGGGTTTAAGCCTCGGTAATTTCTTGCTTTATAATAACTCAGGTGACTGTCTGTCTAATGAAATGCAGTAAAGAAAGAGCATGTTATTGATGGAGAATTTAAATGTTTGCTTGTATCCACAGTGTGTCTCTGTGATACACATCATTGTAATGGAAGAAACAAATCATTTAAATTATATCTCATTATGCTTAACACAAGAAGTAACTCACTTGCACAGAGACTTTTCTAAAACTTTGCAAAAATTTTGATGAGCCTGTTGCAAGCTAATCTCACAAATAATTTGTACTCCCAGATTTTTTGTTAATGCGTGATCACTGAAGTTGTCAGCCTTATTAAGTCAAAATACTCTGAGCTTCACAGTCAGATTTCTGTTATCATTTTAAAAATAAGCTGATTTTATTGTTCTGAATATCATAACCTTTACGATTTGTTCTCAAGCACTTCCCTGTAGATTCAGGCCCTTCAGGATTCCAAGGAAAGCAGGCAGCAGTTTCCACCCCATTTTAAGAACTGACAGATGGCATTTGAAGAAAAGCTGTGAATGTGATGTGAGTGAGCAGCTTGATTTACAATGTCAAAAACCAATTTTATGCCTTTGGATATTTTGGAAATGCAAAGGAACAGTGGAAGCTCTGATCTGAAGGTAGCATCACCTCCACCAAAACTGTGGAGATCTGCATTTCCCAACCTAGCTCATTCTGAGATTCTGAGATTCTGTAAGGCAGAATGTGTGGGAAAAACTTGGGGAAAGAGGAATTAACAACCATCAGTCTGTATAAACAATGTTTTCCAGCTTTTAAGAGATTTTAAATATTCTTTTGAGCTTTCACAGTGTAAATAACAATCTGTGAGCTGAGGCTGTCTCATGTTTTGACCACTGCAAATCACCTGGACTTTTTCACTGAGAAAGAATCTCCTGGAAAAGATTCCAATGCATTTTGAGTGTTGTCTGTCTCCATAAACTCTAGGAACCAGTGGGTTTTTCAAGCCTAATTTTCAATTGTCTGCAAGCACAGCAAATAGATTTCTCCTTCCCTTCACTACACCTCATGGGAATTAAAACAAAGAAACAAACAACCCACAAGCAGATTCTGTGTTTATTCCTGAAATTGAAATTTTGAGACCAGCGTGTGAAACAGGATTTGTCATCACTGAGGATTCTTTGAGGTCATTCTGCCTGGCCCAAAATCCAGACATAAAAGCAACTTTCTAAAGATAATACAAAGTTTAATCAAGCTGAGCTGTTAGGAATGATTGAGGAAGAATGGGAGAAGCTATAATAAAAACCCAGTAGAAAGAGTTCAGTGTTTTACTTGTGAAATGCTTCTTTGCTGGAAAACTATTTCACATAATTGCTGTGATATTTTCTGCCACTGCAAGCCAGGAATCATTTGTCAAATGTCTGAAAAATAACAATATGAATTCTTTTTGAAGTTAAATTGTATGGATAAGGTAATTGAGAAACATTTCTTTCCTATCACTTATTTGTCCCTCATTTGCATGAAGAAGTATTTAGTTTTTAAATCAGCATTTCTTGGCAGACTTTACTTATTTTCCATTCTTTGAATCTGTTTTCTAAAAAGTGGTTTCCTTAAAGTTGATTTGTTTATAACTCTGTACTGATGAATTGCATCATTTTGGGTTATTCTCATAATATAACATTTTGAGTAGCTGGTAGAAAAAGAATTGTTTTACTGAAGATAACAGACAGCAGATAATGGCACAGTTATTGTAGATGAGATTTACTGAAGGAGAAAAATCTTGTAAATAAGAATTGACATTTCAAGCAATAAACTCTAACATTAAATAGTACACAAATAAAGCAATAGTTAGGTGATCTTAACAGGCTGTTCCAGCTATGAAGTTATAATGAAGTTATATTTCAAGTCTCAAACTGAGCTGGAGATGGAAGACTTAAATGTTCCAATTTTCTCCAGCAGGAAAAACTCTATTCTGCTTTTTCTTATTTCATGGAAGTTCTTTCACTCCTCTGGTTTTCAGGAGGTGCCAGCACCATGTGGACCAGAGGCAGAAAGGCTGAAAAATTCTCCAGCACTGGGTTTGTGTCTCAGAATTCCCCTTGAATGGAGGATAAATCTGGGGAGTCTGGCTCTGCAGGGCAGTTCCTGAGGAGAATCTGCTGCTCCTGTGCTCCTCTGCTGTCAAATATACAGAATATTTCTGTTAAAGATGGAACACCCACCCCTTGTTGAAGAAATACTGCAGAAGAGGTATGAAAATATCCATAAATGTCCATAAATGTCCATAACAGTTTCTGATAATTCCTACATGGGTCATGCTTAGCTCCTCCCTCATTCTAAAGATAATCTGTGAGTTCCTCAGGTGGAAATGTTTGCTAAGGGATGGAGGAGAGGGATTTCTTCTGCCATGAATGAACAACTAAAACATTTTCAAAGCAGGAAATGCACTTTATTTTTTTTTCTTGTATTAAAGGAGATGAGCAATTTGATTAGAATTTCTCAGCATTAATACTTTTGGATGAACATGGCACGGCTTCATTTGAATGTCTGAACGTTAATGGATTGCAATTGCTCATTAAAGCAGTTAACACAATTTTTCACTGTGCCTGACCAACTGCAGCCCTTTGTGAAGGCATGGAACTTTCTCCAGCTCTACCACACGATGCTGGTCAGATTGCTCTCCATTAGAAAAGACAACAGGCGTTTATTTATGAGTATTAATTTTAATTAGTACATATTTGTTGAGAAGTAATTCAGCAGTCATCCTTAGTAATATGAGATCTTGCCTATAATCTGTCTGTAAATGTACACAGAACTGCATGGAGGCAGAAGCTTTTATTAGGGGAATAAATTAATGGTTTAAATATTGGTTTTGAAAAATAATTTACTATTTACCCATTAGGGAGAGTTGTTGGTCTATCTTAACACACTGAAAATCTAATTTTCTTTTAAAAAAATATTAATTATTCCTCCTAGCCAAAAAGGACTACATCATTAACCCCAAAGCAGTGGTAATAAACAAAAATAATTTAAAAGCTTTATTAAGTTCAATTAATTGGTTGTAGCAGACTAATTTTGTCATGCTTTGCTAGACAGTGTATTGTAAGTAATTTTGATGATCTCCAATTGAGTTGGGCAAACAAGCCTGCACACTAAACCAAAAATTGAATTGTCTTGATAATTACAAAAACCATTGGCCTGTTTGGGATTTGTGATAAATTGGTTAATTAGCTACTTTTTATTACATCTAAACTTCCAATGCAGCCCAACAGTGGTAATTCATTTTGCTTTGTAAACTAGTACAGTCAAAATTCTATTGTTCTGATTTGTTCCAGATAAAAATCTTTAGAGCTACATGATTTAATATTAGATAAGTATGGAAGTGGATGGGCTTTTCATTATCTGCACTTGGTTTGGGGAATTTGTGGAATTTGTAAGGTTGTAGTCATAGAAACTCTCATTTTCCTTTTTTGTTTGTGTTTGCTTTGGCTTGTTGTCATTTGTGCAAATTGACAAAGTATTTTGAACAGTCTTGGTAAACAGCTCTTCCTCTGACTCATAAATAATTTGAAATATAGAAATGATTCATTCAAATTAGAGTTCATCAGAAGTCTAATAACTAATCACAATGTTTAAATGCCATTTTGTAGTTGCCAAAATATTATTTTGAGCAGTCATTTTGCTTAATATTCGTTTGGCTCTGTTGGGGTCTGAGAAGCCCTCAGGTCAGGTCAGGGCTGTTTCTGTTTCTGCCTTGTAGCTGAGCCCCACTTTAGATCCTTGGAACAGGGCCTGTTCCTCAGTGGGTGTTAAATCTGCAAGCATTCATCCACTATAAATTACTGACTCCAGCAGTGAGGGTGGAAAGAAAACAAAAAAAAGTTTTTGATAGAAAAATTTAAAAAAAAATCAATGTTCTATGGTTTGGTGTTTTTTAGGAGAGTTGCATTTTAAGATAATTAAACAGAAATTCCTGACCCTCTCCCCCTTCCCCACAAACATGGGCGTTCATGAAGTTTAGCAGCATTTTCTAATGTGATAGTATTGCCAGAAACTCTGATTCTCCAAGAAATCTAATTACTTCTTTCTCCATTTCAACTTTGGAAGGATTATTCAAATACTTTGCAGTCCTAACTGCACAGAGCACTTTAATCCTGCTGTTTGGAGATTCTCATTCTCTGCTTGCAGTCTGCCATTAGACACTGCAGGCACATCCTGGTGATCTCAAATTCCAGGGCAGTGCTATCTGGCAATCAATGTCTCCCTGCCCCTCTATTTACTTTTCCACTCCTTGCATATTTTAAACTGAAAGAACTAGACTCACAATCTTCTCTCCAGCACAGTATAAACTATGACTTAAAAAAAAAAAAAACCCAAACCCTTATATAACTGGGATCTGTCCTTCTTGGTCCTGAACTTGTGGATGCCATCTCTTCTCTTGATCCTTCCTCAGGATCTTTGGGCTGACTCCAGACACTTTCTGCTAACTCCAAAGGATTCCCTTGTTTGCTGTCAGGCAGAAATGCTGTCCTGGAGAAAGTATTAACTGAGTAAAATAAATTCTAATCTCTCAGCTGACAGGGAGAAGGATATGAGCATTTATCTCCAAGTGACAGCCTGGATGCCAGCTCTCAAATTCCTGCAGTGTCACACTGCAGGGACAGAGACTGGAGTTTTCTGCTCTTGGCTCCAAGACCACTCAAAGAAAGGCAAGGTCAGCGTCTGCAAACCCAAACCCAGCTCTTACCCTGGCTGCTCTGGGCACAGGGATTGTTGGAATGCAATCTCACAATCACAGACTGGTTTAGGCTGGGCAGATCTTTGGTGGTCACTAGTCCCATGGGCAGGGACACCTCAGCTTGCCCAGAGCCCGTCCAGCCTGGCCTTGGACACTGCCAGGGATCCAGGGACAGCCACAGCTGCTCTGGGATTAATGTTTGTCTTTGACTCTGCTCTGCTCAGTGCAGTTCATTATCAGCAGCAGAATGTGTGTCTCAGAGGACATTTTCAGTGTTTTATGTTGTGCCTTGGTGTCTGTTGTGCTTGTTCTCATTGCTGATGTGTGCCACAAAACTGGGGATTGTACCAGGGACTGTGCCTAAATGACCCTGTGCCATAAGGGCAGGTGGTTTATACACCCTAAAACGTTCCTTGGAACCTGTCACTGGATTTCTGCTGGGGAAGGGAGGCTGCTGCAACGAAACCATCATCCAAAGCCATCAAGTGGGAGCAAAATTCTCTTCTGGGTGACAATATGAGAAGGTTCCAGGGATGGCAGTGGCCTTGGCTTTGAGCTATTGCCATATGCTGGTGTCAGGCAGGATGGCAGGAGTTTCCTTTTGGTCATGCAGGGTGGCAGGAGTTACATTTGGTTCTCATTCTGCCCATTTAAATCAGAAGTGCTAATCATGCTGTAATGACTTGTCTACTTCAGTTGCTTCAAGGACACGTGTCTGACTATTAAAATCTGTTTTAACCTTTCATTGAGAGAAGAAAAAGTGATTTATAGGAGGCAAGCATCTGGCCTATGAATTTTTACAATTAGGAACTGGTCAATATATAGGATAACTGTTTTATTTCCTTCCATATCTCTATTTTCTTTTAAAGCTACTTAAACCCATCTATCCATTCTCATTTCTTCTCTAGGATTTTTGTATGATCACAGAGCTTTGAAGCTCTGTGATTCTCATTTTTTTTTTATTTTCCAGTAGTCTGTAGGGCGCAGTAGACTGGTGTGATAATAATGGGCCTAATTGAGATAAAGTTTAATGGTTTTTCTCATCGGTTTTCATCATTAGGCCAGTGGCACATTTTATTGTCATCTTTTCACTGTGCTTGTTGTGTTAGCTGGTCCTAATTATAATTAAATGTTTCAAGGCTAGGTAGAATAATACCTCTTTTATGCATGAGTCC
This sequence comes from Irena cyanogastra, assembly GCA_013397155.1. Taxonomy (NCBI): domain Eukaryota; kingdom Metazoa; phylum Chordata; class Aves; order Passeriformes; family Irenidae; genus Irena; species Irena cyanogastra. The sequence continues at coordinate 442,494 of VWZV01013367.1, read as the reverse complement.
TTTTTTTTGTGTTACATTTTTAGTTGGGTTTTTTTCTCTCCTTCTTTCTTTTTCCTCACCATCATAAAAGGCTGAAATCCAACCTGCTGACCATCATCTGGAACAAAATATTTCTATTTATAAACTGTTTTATCTCATTCAGTTCATGGCTAAACAGTTTGCATGTAGCTCATCAAATCTGCTAATCATATTTGACCAATATTTAAAATATATTTAGGCAATCAAGGAATGGAATATAGCTCATGGACAATTCTAGCCTCTAAAAACCCTTAATAGCAAGGAAGGAAAACTTCTTTCATTTCTGAAATGGTCAATCATGTCTGTAGTGGTCCTTAAGACACAGAATTTAAAAAAAAAAAAAATCCTGATTTATCCCCATGTTCCTTGTTCTGATTATGTGTGTGGTAGTAGCACTCTTCAGGTTTCCAGAGGATAATAGCTCCTAAAGGGTACATTTACTTTTAAACCAGCAACTGAATGAATCTTGTGCACTCAGTCCTGTTTTCCTTGCAATTATGTTGTCTGTGCAGCAGAATGGCTGAATACAAAATGTGTGGGGGCTGGTTCACAGGAACAAAATTAGTTTTCTGGTGAATCCTGTAATATTAAAAAGGTGCCCTGAGACAGCAGCTCCTGAATTCATGAGAAGGGAAGGGGTTGCTAAGGTGCATATTTAAAGTATTACTGAGTGCATTCATTAGGCTTTAGTTCCAGACTCCTTGTGGACAGCAGGGCAGTTCTGTTCTTTAAAGCAGATTCCTAAAGGTTTTAAAAATTAAACCTGTCCTTGGCCCTGCAGAAAATTTAAAGTCTATGGACAGATTACACACCAACATTTGATGAGGAAAATTAGTGAAGGCTTACCTGTGCTGAAGTGAGGCATAATGATTACACCTTTTAGTAGTCCTGAATAAATAAATAAAATTAGCATCTGAAGCACCTTGCAGGAGCTGCACTCAGCTCTGACTTGGACCTGCTGCAGCAGCCAGGCTTTGGAGGGCATCCCAAAGAGCTAAGGGGATGAAAATGGGCAGAAAGGGGCACTGTAATTAAAGCCATGAGGAATTTTTGTGTATTTCCTGTAGGTTATGATTTTAAGATGTGAAATGATGACAGAAATTCTTTAGTCAAATTCTGAGAGGCCACGTGGCCTTACCCCTGTATTTGCTAAAAGCAAATTTCTCATCATTACCCTGTGTACAAAGGCTTTCTTCTAAAGCAGAGCAGCTCTCTCAGCTTCTGTCCTACTCAAGCACTGTTAGTTTATGCTCTATATTTTTATTTTCCACCCCTTACTCAGGTTCCCCAGCTGTGCTGGCCTTTGCTAGGTCCTGCCTCTGATGGCAGCTGTGGTGACAGTGGCAATGAACATTTTGGGTGCAGGTTTATGCTCAGGTGCATTACTGCAGGTAGGCAGTGCACAGGAGCACCTTTGCAGCTCTTCAGAGCAGTTCCAGGTCCACAGATCCTTTTCCTTTTCCTTTTCCTTTTCCTTTTCCTTTTCCTTTTCCTTTTCCTTTTCCTTTTCCTTTTCCTTTTCCTTTCCCTTTCCCTTCACTTTTTTTCCCTTTTCCCTTTTCCTTTCTTCCTTTTCCTTTTTTCCTTTTCCTTTTCCTTTCCCCTTCCTCCTGTTTCTGTGTCAACAGCCTAAACAGGCTTGGCAAACTGTGTGAGCACAAGTGCCAATCCAGCTCGCTTCCTTGGAGCTGGGTCCTGGCCTCCAGATGGATCCCTGGAGTTTAATTTAGGCAATACATGGAAATTGGGAGTGGAAGCAGTCTTGGAGGGAGAATCTCCTGGAACAGGAGGTGTCACTTCTCACAGGTACTCAAAGCTCAGATCTACACGTTAAGCAAGGCTTTTCTTGCACACTTTTATTTTAAAAAGCAGCAGGTATTTTTGGGCAGTGCTGCCAGGGGACAACAGCTAGCTGTGAGTGTGTTCAGTGTGAAATAAGCAGGACTGAACTTCTCTGGGATAAAATTTTCATATTAGATGCAGACATCCAGAATGTAAGCGTGTCTTATTTTCACTTGGGATTTTCTACAAATGTTTCTTTGATTTTAATTCACCACCTTGCATGTCAAGTGTGTTTGCAGCTGCTGTGTTCTTAAATCTGAATATAGGCTTTCAATAGTTTGAAAATGCAGTTGTGAGCTCAGCTTTAAGCTTGGTTTCAAAGCAGAAGACACAGCCCATGGCAGAGGGGTTAAAACATGATAATTTTTAAGACCCTCCCAGCCCAAACCTTTGGAGGACTTGAGGGTGAGTCTGTGTCATTCAGGTCCAGTATTTATCATGGCTCATCCTTTGCAGTGCCATCTGGTGTCAATTAAAAGGAAGTTAACCTGATTTTCTACCTATTGCAGCTGAAAACTAAACCCCCAAGAATTAAAAGGTGAAACTGATGCTCAGTATAAGAACAGTGTAAACTCTGTTTCTCACTCACCTGCCTTTTGAAAAAGAAAGACTCACATTTTAAAACAAAATCAAGGTAACTTGTCACTTGTTATCAATCTTTTGAAGTATTTGTGGTTAGTCTTGTCTTGTGTTCCACATTAGGAAATAATCTGGAAATATTTGGTTTGTGGAAGGCAGAAGGCATTCTGAATTTCTTTGGTAACTTGGCTTACAAATAGATTTATTATAGTTACTACAGTAACCGCCCTCAGCTTCTACTTTCCACAAAAGAAAATCTTCTACCTGAAAGGCAGATAAATTTTATCTCTTTCCTTCTTTACTTTACAATATCAATCACAAGCTAAGGTTTTATATAAATACATATATTTGACTATACATTAGTTCTATAAGGCTTTAATACATGACAAGAGGATCGAGTTGAACTTTTGCACGTGGAAAAACTCCTTGTAACCATTATGGATTATTTTGTACTTTCCTTTGGCAGTAAATTTCTCATAAAGAGAATCCTACCTGTGACAGAAACCTCATTATTCCTGAATATTTTTCTTGGTAGATTAAATATAAAGATCTTGTGATGCATTATCTGGGCAGATAAATTATTAGCTGACATTGGCTAAAGTAGACTAAATCCCTTCATGGCAGTTCTCCAGATGGAGTTCAGCTGGGTACATTTTCTGGAAACTTCTACTCTTTGGCAACATGGCAATATTGGTAAATTGGATTTTTTTTGTTTTTTTTTTTTTTTGAGGGGGTGAGCTGGTACTGAAATTCATTCCAACTTGGATATGCCATTTATTTCTGGACTTCAGCACTAATATAATTTCAGATTTCTGCCTGGAGAGTTTCTCCCTAATTTTTTGTGATCTCAGAGAAATTTTTTCTTTCGAGGTTAATAAAAACTAACCCAAAATATATAGAGGTTTTTTGCTGACGATGGTTTTGCTGTGCTCTGGATCTAACAGATGGTATTTCAGAGGACAAAAGGACTTGCTGCCAGTGCAAAAACTTGATCTCAGTGTAACTCTCACTTGAGGTTACTGTAAAAACTTACTAAGCAGATTATTCCAGTTGAACCCATTGACCCAATCCTTTGTATCTTCCAATTTATCTTTAAAATATCCACCAAGCTGTGCCTCAGACAATGCCCAGTTCTGAAGCTTGGGAGACATCTACCTTGACTCCTGAATCTTTAAAGATTTGGGATTGGGGTGGTTTGATCAACTCAGAATGGTCATTTCTTCTCGTGAGAGGAATTAAAGAAACAGCCCCAAAGTGCAGGGCCACGCTCAGGGATTGAACATCAACAGGAACTGTTTCATTTGGCTTCTCTGGGCTCCCTGTCGAGTTTATCCATCCAAGTCAAACCCAGATGCTTGTGTTCCAGCCTGAAATGGGATAATGGGATCAGATTCCTGCTTCTTTGGTTTTTGGGGTTTTTTTTTGGTTTTGTTTTGATTTTTGTGGGATTCTTTTGTTTTGTTTTGTTTTGTTTTTTGTGTGTGTTTTTTTTTTTTTTTTGCCTTGAGTTTTTGTTGTCGTTTTATTTTTTTTTTGGTTGTTGCTGTTTTGGTTTGGTTTGGTTTTGTTTTTTTGGGTTTTTTTTCCTTGAGTTTTTTTTGTTGGTGTAATTTTTTTGATTGTTTGTTTAATTTGGTTTGGTTGTTGGTTTTTTGTTTGTTTGTTTTGTTTTGGGGGTTTTTCCTTGGTTTTTGTTTTTTGTTTTTTTGTTTTGTTTTGTTTTTGTTTTGCCTGCCTTTCCATCATTAGCAGCTGCCAAAGTCTGTGAGTGAGGCTGGGGAGCTGATGAGGGCTGGAAGGTTCTGTGCAGTTTTGGGAGGTTCTGTGCAGTTCTGGAAGGTTCCGTGGGCACATCAGCTGCCCTGGCCTCACCTGAGCCCTCCCCAGAGCCCTCTCTGTGTCTCTGGAGTTTGTGGCTGTGTTACACACAGAGTTTTGCTGTGAAGGTTTGGGTGCTTGTTGGTCCAGCTCAGACCTGGAATTCCTGAGCAGAAGGATGGAAAGGCAGTGGTTGGGTCAGGCTGGGTGTAACCATGGTGAAAATGGTAAATTCACCTGCCAGGCTCCCCAGCCTGGCCTTGTGCTCTCAGTTCTACTGACTGGGCTTACAGAAATTGGGTTTATGAACACCCAGCTGCCTTAAAAACCAGTAGGCACAGTCACTAACTCCCATGGAACACGTACAGCCTCTCCATGAAGGTTTAGTACAGAAAAGAAAAAGATGCTGCCTCTTTCTTCAGTCTCTTGAAAAGGTGACCCATCCCCTTATCTGTTTGTTTTGTTGTTTTCTTGTGTTGGTTATTTTCTTTCTCTCTCCATTTTTGAGAAAATGTCTTTAAGCTTTACAAGATTTGGGAATTTTGGCAAGGTTAACTTTCAGCACCTATCTCACCTTTTTTTTGAAATCTAAGGTTGTAGCAAGAGAAAAAAAAAAGGCACAGCAGACCAAATGATGCAACTGCAATCACATCCATTTATGCATTTCATGGATGCAGACAAGCATTTCCTTTTGGTTTTTATCTGTGTCAACAAATGGCTTCTTATCAACATCTCCTTGCCAAGAGATGGCAGCAAAGGATTGCAAAGGAAATTTGGGTTATTTTGTTTGAACAAATAATTATCTACCAAGGAGCAATCAAATATCACTGAAGGCATGTTTTCTTCATCTCAGCACTATAAGATAAATTTTTAAAGATGCTTTTTAGTGATCAGACAACACAAGAAAAATAAAACTTGTGATTATTTTCCAAGGTTGTTTTTAAGCTCATCTATCTGATAATGCTTATGCTTCAGACTGAAATTCTTCCTAATATAATGCATTAAGGAACACTGACATTCTGTCAGCAGTCTGCACAAAGAATCAGAGACTCATGCTCCTTGTTTTTTCCACTAAAATCTGTATTTTCGAAAAGCTTATGGCACATGGCAGTTTTCGTGGAATTTCCCAACACTAAGGCCCAGATTGAGACATGCTTCAGGAGCTTGGCTTCCTCCACGAAACTCCACAGGAGTAACAGTCAAGAAACGAGCAAAAGATGTGTTTGTGAAATCACTGAGCCCAGGATGGTTTGGGTTGGAGGGACCTCAGAGCCCACCCAGTGCCACCCCTGCCATGGCAGGGACACCTCCCACTGTCCCAGGTGCTCCAGTGTCCAGCCTGGCCTTGGGCACTGCAGGGATCCAGGGGCAGCCACAGCTGCTCTGGGCACCTGTGCCAGGGAACAATTCCTGCCCAAATCCCATCTTCTCCATTGGAAGCCATTCCCTTTGTCCTGTCCTTGTCAAAAGTCCCTCCATTGCCAGGACAACCTTTGGGGAGAGGCACCAGAGGTGGGGAGAGCCCGGATTTGGGGGTGATTTGTGTTCTCCTGTTGTCAGCTGGGCTGAGCTGTGCCCTCACACCTCCCTGGTGTGGTGGCAGTGCCACACTGGGGTGCCTGTGCTCCTCCCAAAAGCTGGAGTTGCTCTAAAATTAGTCTTTATTCTCAGTGACTGAGTTTTTTGGACAGTCAGGGGCTGAATTTGGATTTGGACTTTTGGACACTGAGGGATTGCTGCAGGGCTGGGATATCTTGGTGTCCCACAGCCCCTGGAAGGTTGTGCTGTGCTTTGCTTTTAGAACATGGGGTAGATTCTTGTGGTGGCTCCAGATGAGTTTTCAGTGATGGCCAAGCTTAGCACTGCCAATCTGTCTTGGGCTGGTGGAAAAGCTAATTAAAGGTGGTTTTTCCCTTTCTCTGGACACTGTGTTTCTTTTTCCTTTTGCCCCTAGTTTTAATCAATCTGTACCTGGTGCCTCAGTGCCTTTTCAAAACACACCCTAGTCTTTTCCTGCTGCCTCTTTGCATCACATTCTGCTGCTCCCCTGCTTCTGCTGTGTCTCTGTCAGCCCTGCAGGGCTGTGAGGAAGCTCTAGCAGTACCAGAATAATGGTGCAATTACATCTTCCGTTTTCTCCCCCATCCTTACAGCTGCCAGCTCCCCAGATCTCTCAAGGAGCCAGCACATCTTGGTGGTTTTTACTGCCCTGGTTATTTACTGCCTTGGCCTCTGCCCTTGGCCAGCCACAGCAGTGTTGGATCTGCTGAGGCACCTGTTGGAATGTGCTCCCTGGAGGTGAGATTTGGGCTTGTTTTTAAATCAGCTAGGGACACACATTCACATATTCCACCTCCCTGGAGAATGCCCAGTCAAGAATTTAAAGAATTTATGGCACTGATAAAAGCCATATCATATATTGATTGCTGAGGTGAAAATCAGGGTGGAAAAGCAACGAGGATATGTTTGTATGACAGAATTCAGGTCTACTCCATTCCTGGGTCCTTTTCTGTATTTTATCTTAGCTAATTGTGATGGAAGTACCAAAGTGTAAGACTGAGGTAACAGAGCTGGTGTTGGATAACACAACACAGACAGAAATACAGGTGTGGGGTAACTCAGCTCACATCTGTATTATCAAAAACCTAATGAAGGTTTGTTTTACAGATAATGGAATGTTATTTTACATGTCATCCATGTGCAGGTTGTTCTCTGCTCAGCTCAGTATGGAGCTGAAAGGGTCCTGTGTTAATAATTTTCCTTAGAATGTGTTTTCCAGTAGCCATTACAGGGCCTGGATAATTGGTTCTAATCTGAATGTTAACATTGACATTTTTATTGTGCTTGACAGGGAATGAGGGCTAATGACTAAAACATTGATAAATTGAATAAATTGATATAAGTCATATTTAATTTGCTTCTTTGCTATGTACTGGAGTGAATTATTGATGTCACTCAGGATTTGTGCCCCCTTACAGAGGGTTTGGTTGTGCCATAAATGTTCATAGGAGAGAAGCTCCATGCTTTTCTCAGATAATGCTGTTTCTGCATAAGTGTGTAAGCTTGGGAGAGACACATGCCATAAATCTACCAGGGAAAAAGTTCTGGTTGTGTTGTGGTGACAGATTTGCTGTTCCATGAGGTCATTACCTGTACAGCTGCCAGCAGGGTTGGCTTTGGTGCAGGGCTCCAAGAGCAAGAAATATGAGGAATTTTATACGTGTATAAAAGGCCTGATCTACCATCCAAAGTGGTAGTGGCTCATCTTGAAAACAAACTTCACTTTTGGTCGTTTTTGCCTGGAAATGTTATGTTGAGTAGCTATGTAATCTTAAAGCAGTTCTAATGGAACATTGTGTTCTTGGAGATAGGAGCAGTAACGCAGATAATGCTCTCAAATGTTTTAAACAGTTATTATTTTCAGAAGTTACAGTGGAAAGAGTAAAAGTTGCAGAAAAATATAGAGCAAAATAGAGTGTTGGGAGAAGTAACAAAGAGAAGGGAGAAGAAACAACTCCGTGTGCTGGGTGGGGGTAAGATGCATTTGAATTTCAAACATCCCCAGTGGCTTTACTCAGCAGAAATGATCTGCAGCTCCTTTGTGTGAGTAATATCTCAGCAAGCCTTGGAACAAATCCTCACACCCTACTGACTTTTAATGCTTAGCAGAAAATGAGTTGCTGAATAAAAGATGCGACAACTTGAAAGGGTCTTTTCATTGGGAGTCAAAATAAACGCTGCAGAGAGCTGGTGCCTCTGCTGTCAGGAGCAGGTGAATTACCTTCCACTCTCAGCCCATCTCACAGCTGCTTACAGCTGGGCTAACACACACCTGGGGAGCTCTGCTCATGTGAAACTTCATCCATTTACGTGCAGGACAGTTAAGAGAGTGAGCTGCTGCTCATTAAGGGATGGAAAAGGAAGTCTGGGATAAGGAGCATGTCTTAAAACAGTACCCAGGAGAGGAGAGGGGTAGGCAGGGGATTGGAATGTGAGTATTAAAAGAGTTTTAACTGTCATTATTTTTTTATTAAGCATTGAGAAGTCTGAGGAGACTTTCCAACAGTAAAGATTTAATTCTTTGTATGGTTTAGGGGCAAAGAGAGAGGATTTGTTTTAAAACGCTGATGTGAAAATGAGTTGCATTGTGTTTTTAAAGGGGTAAAACAGATACAAAAGGGGGCTCTGAAAGTTAACATCAAGTCATTAATTCATGTCCTATCCCTCCCTTCCAACAACTATTAACTAAAAGGCTCTGATATTTTTGTGAGGGTAAATCTAGATTAGGGTTGAGCTCTTCTCAAGTAGCTGAGCTCACCTCATGAAAAAAATGCTGGCAAGGTCTCTAGAAAGTTCCCTGGAAAAAATGAGTTTGATAAATCAGCAACTCCATGAAAATAGATAGTAAACATTTATGACAAGTTAAAAGAGTTTCTATCTCGGGCTGGCAGCCTTTTGCCACTGAATTATTACATGAAAATAATGCATTCTTTTATTCCTGTAGTAACCTGCAAACATTCCTCTTAAGTATGTTTTATTTATTATGTCAGGAGATTTTTGTTTTTTTTTTTTTCCATAATCCTCAGTGCCTGTGGAGAAGTCTCCTGTGAAAGAAGCAGGATCTGTAAAAGCACTGACATTTCCAATACTTCAAATTACCTTACACCTGTTGTATGCTGCCTTAATGCAACAGCTCCCTGTATCAGCAGTGGTAAATCTGGATGTTAAAGACAGCTTTTCATCCTTGGAATTCAGACCAGATCAATTTTGTTACAGACAAAACTGGTGGCTCTTTTCTGCATAATGGAAAACAAATCCAAACCCCAAACCACCTCCAACAGGTGAGACATGGAAGTTTTATTCAAATTAAGTTTAGAATTTAAATTTATATCATTAGAAAGAAACTTAGGATATTTTTTCTTCTCAAAACTTATTATTCCTACAGAACTGCACTTATCCTCTTGTAAACATTCTTGCAATAACTGTTTGCAAGTAGCAGAGTTTGCTGCCAAATAGCAACAATAGCTGAAGCTTTCTAGGAAGCAATTAGCTCAGTAGAGATTTTTTTTTTTTTTTTTAATTTTTCTTCCTGAAAAGCCACTTTCATTTTTAAATGAGAATTTACAGGTTCAGTCTTGTAGTTGGTAGCAACTGTGAAACAATTTTGAGAGATGTTTTAACTGACCCGTTTACAGGAAAAATGAGTGTGAATCTGTTGAAAAGCCAGAGATGTACAAAGTGGAGAGCTATAATATGGTTGCCATAGACACAATTTCATATTCCCTTCCCTGTTTGCTGCATTGATGACTCCTTTATTGAAATCCAGGGAAAAAAAAAAAAAAAAAAAAAAAAACAAAAAAAAAAAAACAAAAAAAAAACCTAACAAAACCAAAACTGTGGATATTCTGAAAAGGCTTTCTGTTGTAATGAGATTATGTTCAGAGCTCCTTTAACCACTAATTACCATAAGGAAATTGGCCAATCAGCTCCAGTTGAATATTTGAGTATACAAGAACATGTTCAAGATCAATATGTAATTATCATATGCACAGAGAGATTTCATAGTCAAATTTAGTAAAAACAGATGGAATTGCTACATATGGCTAATAGAGATTTAAAGTTAGTAAGAAATGCATGAATTCTGTAGATGCACGACAAGACTAAAATTCCTCATTCTCCATTAGCAAGAAGACAGGATGTAAATTCATCTGAAGTCTGCTGCTTTCTTCTTTTGTACATAATGCCTAAAATGTCAGTAAGAGTTGATGCATATGTGCATGTGGCAGGGAGAAGTCTCGAGCTTTTCTCCTGGTTTTGCATGTTATTCTACTCATAAAATTCCCCATCCAGTCACTGAAAGTTGTCATCTGCTCCTCTGCTGTTTTGGTGTCACCACAAAACCCCGCTAAGTCCTTGAAAATTCTGTTTATTAGAAGTAGCTGTGAGATAGGTTTTCTAAATGCCAGAAGGAAGACTTCGTTTTGTCTAATACAAGGATGAAAAAAAACAAACAAACAAAAAAAACCAAAAAACCAAAAAAAACAACCCCAAAAAAACTCCAGACCATTCATTTTCAACCTTTGGTAGCCCGAATCATCCAGAGATGTTGTTGCCTAATAAAAACCTGCCAGGCCAGCAGTGGGGACTGAGCAGTGACTCCAGCAGCAGCCAGAGGAGCAGCTCAGCTCATCCCTGACACTGCACCCGGGCTCAGCTGCTCCTCCCAAGCCGGGAATTGTGGCAGCCTGAAAGGTGATGGCCACAGAGTGGAAGAGGGTGTCTGAAGAGCAGTTAGACAGGATGTTTTCATTAACATTAAAGAGCTCCTGCTATTCATTAGGCAGCTGGCTCTGGAGACCACAGGAGAGTTGTCACTCACGGTGTCTTTGCACAAGAAAAGGATGCATCATATAGAACCATGTTTTACCTGCTTCCTCTTGGAGCTTCTGCACAAAAGCAAAATGCAGGCAGTTCTGGATTTTTTTTTTCTTTGTTAAAAGAGTTTATTTCATCCTAAGTTTTAAACTGATTTAAAAGAGCTTTTGGTGTTATGCTCAAGTTAACACACCACGTGTATAACAAGTCGCACCAGACCTCAACAAAAATGTGGTTTCAACTCTTCTAGGCCAGGCTCACTTTCCTGCTACACTTACACTCTGGTTTTCCTGTTGTTTTGCTCTACACCAGCATCCTTCTGACCTGTGGGAGTGTTGGTCCTTCACTGTAAAACATTTATTAAAACCAGAAGTGGTTCCTGGTTACACAAGCCATGCTCAGGAGGGCTGGAGGTGACACTCACTCAGCTGGGCAATTAATGATTGAACTGCTGAGGACAGCAGAGAGCCAGCAGTGGACAGACAGAATATTCATGGCCCAGTCACCAATGTCCAGCCTGTGCAGGACTGCAGGTCCTCTGCCTTTTGTCTGAGCTCTCAGAGGCTGCTGTGGAACAGGTCAAAGCTTCAAACACAGAAATCAAACGTGAATGCTTCAAAGTGAGGATGTGGGAAATTCATTGGCTTCTGAACCCTCCTTAAACTGTGGCTAAATACTTGCCCAATTAATAATGCATGATTGGCAGTGGCAGAGGATGCCAGGCAGATAGAAGGAGGCCACTGAGTAGCTGTGGGCTGAAGTCATCAGTCTTTGCCATGGCTTTGGGAGAAGGATCCACTGACCAGCAGAGCTGGGCTGGTGTTTGCTGCTCTGTGCCCTGTGGATCCTGGTGGGGACTACCCAGGGATAAAAAGCACAAACTGCCCTAGATGCAGTCTAGTCCAGCAGCCCTTTGTTTGGTGAATTGCTGCCAGAGCAGCCAGGGTGTGCTGTGTTTGCTCGGGGTCTGGAGCAGCACAGGCTGGCACAGCTGCTGTGAGAATTACACAGCACACAGCTCCTTCTCCTGCCCCTGCTGTTCTGAAGATTGTTTTGAAGGGCACCAAACTTTACTCCTGTGTGAAGTTGTTCTTGTATAATAGCAAGGCGAAAAATCTTGTTTCAGAACTTCCTAACACAATTCTGAGGAAGTCTCTAATATTGTCCTTACAAACAACTCTGACCTTTTTATTCTTTTGGAAATTTTCTTAGGTAATGAGAGGCATTTATCACTCCCGGTCTCATCTCTATGCAAACTAGATTGTTATGATGGGATTCTGTTTGCTTTATGCTTTTAAGGAATGAGCTTTAGGAGTGGACCAGAGAAATGAAACTGAGAATTGGTTGGTTTTTAGAGTTACATTCAGGATCACGTTTCTTCTGCAATACCCAATTAAAATAAGAATTTTTTTTTCCTCCTTTGCATCTTTCTTTTTGTTCCTGTAGCCCTTTCTTCCTTTGAAAGTGGCAGTTATAAGTACAGAGGTGTATATGTAGTCAGTATAGAAGCTTTCACCTAAATGGAGTTCTGGATTCATAGGGAATGCAGGAAATGTCACATTAAAGTTTGTTTGGTGCTAATTTTATTATATTTTCATTTTGCTTCAGACATTATTTTGGATACTTTGCTTGGAGATTATAAAATCATTAAATCTTTAAAATTGTGATTGTCTAGGAGCAGAATAAAAAGAAATTGTTCTATCTCAGCAGAATAACATGAATACGTGGATTGCTATTTAATGAAAAAAATGTGTCAAAGTTACACTGCAACATATGAGGTTATACTTTTCGTGTTCAGGATAAGCAAAATATGAACACTGTGGATTTTATTTGACTTTATGGGGCAATAATGAAACTTTATCTAGGTGTGGATTGATACCTTCTTCCATTAGTCATATCTAAGTTTTCCCTCTAATTTCTTTTTGCATTGTCTCTACCACTGCATTTAAATGTGGAGCTGTACTGTGGTGTTCCAGTTGGGTTTTAATTAGCTTTATTATCTATTGTGTAGGGCTTAATCAATTCTATTGGATGCTATCTGCAGGTGCCTCCAGTAAGGGCATATTACATTGATTTTTCATTTCTCACATCAAACACTCTGCACACATCCAGTGCTCCCTGTGTCTGCCATTGACAGCAGGGTTATTTAGGGCAGCCAGGCAAAATGCAACAGGGCTCAGGACAATCATAAACCCCCCAGCATGGATTTGTTAGACAGCAAATAAGAAAATAGGAACTTGTGGCAGCTGGCTGTCCAAGAGGGGAGGGCTCAGGAGAGTGAGGAGCTTGGGAAAATCATTTCACTTCAGTGGGAGAGTTCTCCAAGGAGCTGTGAGAAGTGCAGCAAGATGCTGCCTCCTCCCCAGGATGGGTGCTCTTATGCAAGCAAATATTGCATTTTTCCAAACTGCAGGTCAGCATTGTATCCTTCGTGGTGGAAGTTTTGTTAAAGCCTGCAAAACAAGTTTTGTTAAAGCCTGCAAAAGCAGTTGAATCTCACAGGTGGGGGGCCTTGGAGATAGTTCAGTGTGCTGGCTGTGGCTGGGGTAGCAAATCATCTGAGTTGTGGTGAAAGGCAGCAGGAATGTGTTCAGAACCCTAACGTGAGCTGAAATCCTGTCCTCGTTCACTGCTCTGTGCCACTGAATCTGCACTCTCACTCCAGGGCTTGCTGATCCAGGTGTGGGTCCCATCTGAACAGAGCCTGTTGGGGAGGTGAGGTTTTGTCTCCAGTTTGGAAGTGGGCAGACTTGAAAACTGCTCTTAAATTTAATAAAGCAAGTTTTAAATTTGTTTTAAATTGTGCCTCCTAGCTGGCTTTTCCCAAGACAGCAGTATTCTATGCAGAATGAGTATTTTTTTCCTCTTGTAGTAGTTCTTTCATCAAGGTTTCCAAGGTAATCTTAGAAACTCAGATTCTCTCTGCAGTTTTTTTCTGGTGCTGTGATCTACACAGGGAGTTAGGTGTTACCAGTCCTGATATTTTTCTTTTTCTGTGGAGGTTAGTAAAAATCTACAGCCCAATTTTGCACCTATTTTTTTCTGTTGGTGAACACAAAGTGGATTGATTGGAGTCACACAACTGTGGGGGAGTGGAGCTGTGTTTGGAGTGAAGGAAAGGGCTGTAATCAAGCAGGCTGACAGCGGATGCCAAAGAAATGCTGTAAACACTCTTGTATTTTCATCAGAATTTCTTTCTAGGACTAGTTCTGTCCTTTCAAACCACGAATAACTTCTTTTCTCTTGCTTTAAGTTCTTATCAAATTGTGGAGAGGTTCAGAATTGTTTGAAGGCCAGGGTGTCTATAAAATCACTGTGTTAAATTGGCTAAAATATGGAAGAAAAAAAATTAGGCAATATGTAAAGACTTGCTTGGCTTGATTAGGCATCCAGCAAGGGTTTTTTCTTCTTTGAGATGCTTTGGATGCCAGTGAATTTCTCTGGAAGGACGTCAGCCTTGCCTGTGATTCGATGAAAGTGATTTTCCTTTCTCTCCAAGCCCACACCTGTACAGGCAGGTACAGCCCCTGGACTGAAGTGCTGGCATCTCTGAGTAGGTTCTACCTTGCATCCTACAGGGCTGCACTATTTCTGCCCAGCATCTTTGCAGGAATAGCAGAAAAGAATTCTGTTTCTTGCTGCATTCCATTAGGAAGATCGATGGCAGAGAGATTTCCCTGCTTTAGAGAAGCCTCTGGTCTGTGCTGCTTGAGCAGTGTTAAGGATTGGGTTCCACCACTATAATCCATTCCTCTTGCTGATAAAAAAGCAGGGCAATTCATTGCTTAAATGGAATTTGAATAACACTGTTGGAATCGATAGCTGCTCCTTATCCATATAAAGATAATTGATCTTTTTGAAGCTCTTTAAATACAACGAGCATTTGATTGTGTTTCCTTCCATTGCTCAGCTTAACACGGTAACCACTAAAATTAAATGTTGCTTGTAAAATGACTGGAGCATTCTGTGGTTTTCACTCCTGCAACACTTCTTTGGTCTGCTTTGGCTGATTGGCTGTAAATGAAGGTGAGAGCTGCTGCTTTGGAATGGGCAATACAACAAGAATGTTTCTTTGTGTACAGGAATCAGTCAGTCCTGTGGCCTCTGGTCACATCCTCCAGCATGTTTTGTTCTTTCTGCTGTCGGTCAGGTACATCTGTGAATCCCTCTGTGCCTGTGTGCTCTGAGATGGGAACTTTGGAAGTGCAGATTCCGAGGATCTGTTACGGTTCAGGTGTGCGCGCACCTGGATCCTGCACTGAGCACAAGAAGTGCAGCTCCCTGCAGAAGCACGGGGGGAGCAGGGCTGACCTGGGAGCTTTTCAGGTGACATTCTCAGGCTCTTGTCCCTGTGAGGATGCTGTAAAAACCTGCCCCAGCCTGTGTGTGGTGGGTGCCAGCCCGTCCCACTCACAGCACATTCCTGCTGGGGAGTAATGGAGAGCAGAAGGATCTGCCTTGTGACATTGCAGAGAGGTATCTTTTCTTGTATTTCCTATTTCTTTTTGTTTTCAAGGTGTTCTACAGATTTTTAGCTGAAAAATCCTTCTTCTTTTGTTATAAGGTCTGAATATTCACATCATTTATTTTGTGTGCACTGAACACCAGAGTTTGGGATTGTGTTTTAGAGGGTAAAGAGCTTTGAAATTTTCAGTGGATTACTTGCCATAAACAGCTGCAAATGTCACTCCACTAGAAATTTCCCCAAAAGTGTGATTTATTTGATTTTTTTATGGTCAGTTAACTATCACGTCACACTGTTTTGCTTGCTTTTGGTCTTCATTTTTCTCAATCAATCAATTGGTCATTGACTTTCCCATGATCAGAGGAGAGTCCTATCATCCTGCACTACCTCCACTTTGTATTTTGTATCACTTTTTAAATTTGAAAATTATACAGTCTTTAGACTATCAGTTGAAAATGTTGTCAAAATTTTTAAATATTCATTACAACCCGAAATGGAAGGGGAAAGCAAGTCTTTTCTGTGCCATATCCACTGAAAATTTTACCCAAATATTCACTATTTTTGTCTAGTACTAATAAATTTTGCATTACCTTTCATCCCGCTGCAGGTGACAACATTTATCACACACACTCTATTGGGGCTGATGGCTGGTGAGGAGGTTTTGTCACCGAGCTGATGACAGCTGATCACAGTAACTTGCATGTGCTCTCTCAGGTAAATCCCACCTGTGAAAACCCTGCCCTATTCTGTTGCAGAACGAGCATTTTGAACCAGCACAGCAACAAATAATTTATGCGTAGGAGATAGAAGTTCAGAACTTTTTGCAAATTATATCTGCTTTAAAGGGCAGAAAGTGCTGTTGAACGAGTAAATATGTAAAAAAAAGAAGCAGAACTGAACTACTCACTGATGGAGGTGCTGTGGGTGGGACTGGACATGTGTTTGTAGGAGGTGCACACATCTCTCTGAGCAGCTCCACACCCTCACATTCCCTCCCCATGCACAAACAGGATCAAAAGGCTCCTCCTGTTCCCTTCTCTGACTGAGCAGGCTGCAGCTCTGGCACTTAGAATATGCATGTTATGGGCTCACACCTGTGTGTGCAACATGCACCTCCTCAGGGGCTGCTTCTGCATCCCTGACTGCAGCTCTGGCACCTGGGGCTGCTCCTGCATCCCTGGCACTGCAGCTCTGGCACCTGGGACAGCCTGGGGCTGCTCCTGCATCCCTGGCACTGCAGCTCTGGCACCTGGGACAGCCTGGGGCTGCTCCTGCATCCCTGGCACTGCAGCTCTGGCACCTGGGGCTCTGAGTCCCCAGGGCCCACTGCCCCACTCCAGGCACAAGTCCAGAGCCAAAAGGGAGCAGTCCCTGGGCTAAACCAGAGCTTCAGGCTGGGGAGCTCAGGGGGAGGATGCTGAGCTGTGCCTGCGGGCTGGCAGAGCCAGCAGATTTCCTGGTTACAGCTCCCTCTATAAAGGCAAGGTTAATTGGGCAGTGTATCTCAAGATTATAGAAAAAACCCAAACTCCAAAGTGGTTTTTTGGAAGTGAGAGGTTTTTTCCTGGCTGTGTCGCACGGAGCAGTTTCATTTTGAACACACACTGAACTCACTGAATTTGGCACTGGGGTTTGACAAGAGGCCTCCCTGCAAACCCACAGCTCCAGAGTGTTGTGGGGCTGCTCAGTGGGGCAGGGGGGCTGTGGCACTGTGCATTACCAGAGTGGATTACCTGCTCTTTAACCACCTGATCTTACTGCAGCTCCTGGGTTCAGCTCACGTTGCAAACCCAGCCTGACCCAGGCAGAGCAGTTGGCTGGGTGGTGGTGGTGAGCTCCCCTGCAAACAGGAAAAAGCAGTGGTTCTGAGGCTTTTATGGTGTTTATCTGTAGGAAATCAGAAGTGGCAATTGCTTTTAATTGCCCAATAACTTTATTATTCAAAAGATGGGACTTACAGGAAGCAGCTGCAGTTATAACTGCTCTTTAATGTGTTCTGGGTTTTTTTCCTGTGTTATATTATCTAATAGTGATAAGCTGCTGGTTTCAGTCAAATTTTGAAGTACAATAAGAGTTGGATTTATCAAGCCCAGGGATGAACACTCCACTACTCCTAGTGAAAGACACCTTTGTGAATATTGTGGTTCTGAATTGTCTGTAGAAATCCCATTCCTTATATTAAATCAACTTTCATTCTTTGTTCTCTCAGTGCACAAGGATTTTAAGATTCATAACCCATTTCTGTTTGGTTTTTCTCCCTTTGTAGTTTTCCCACCCGTCTCTGTGTTGTTATTCAGTGTGTAAGGAAATGCAGCCCCACGAGGAACATGCACTCTGAATTAATTAGCTGCTTTCTGTAAATACAAATAAATGACAGCAAGATCAAACTGAAAAGCGGGAAGGGGAGGACTAACTGCTGTCACACCTGTGCTGTTACTGCTCCTAATTTTAAAACAGGTTTTAGAAGGCACTGTGCTGCCAAATTATGTCCATTGTCACTGTCACTGCTGCTCATGTGCTCAAGTCCCACAGCCAGAGCTGTCCGTGGGGGTCACACTGAACTCAGGGCTTGTGTATGGCTTCCTTTAAGCATCAGATCATGTTTGAAGCCTTTGAACAGCTATTTTTTATTCACTGCAAACTAAAACAAGAGTTTCCTGTTCTTACTGCCTTGTTTTTCAAGGGTTATTGGTAATAGTCCTGATTTTCCAGCCTTGTCATGGTGAAAATCTTGTTTGGTGCAATCTTAATTCACAGCTGGAAATAGAGTATGGAAAACTGCAGAGCAAGCATATGCTAAACTTGCCTCTCAAATATAAAAGATGGGAAAATTAATATTTCAATGTGCTTATCCTCTGATAGTCATGTGTTTATTTATAAATCAGTGGCCATAGTTCACAGAGCTGGAGTTCCTGTGTGCTGGAGTTTTTATGGGATGTCAGCAAGGTGGCAGCTGGCATCCTGTGATGTTCTTGCACTGACTTACCTCATTCCACATTAATATTGAGTAGGACTCCAGAGAGATATGACTGTGCTTTTGTTAGTCTGGACAGGCAGTTTTAAAACACTGTTGTAATTAAATTTCTCTTTTCATTTCAATGGTGGAATTAAACAAATATTTTCCTTTGGAGGAAAGTAACAATTTGATGTTAATTGCTTCTATCTGTTTCTCAGCATTGTCAAATAACCCATTGTAAAAACTACTTAATATTTCCAGGGGAATGCCATATACTGCATAACTTATTTCCTTTGCTGGTTATTTTGTTTGATGGTTAAATGGTAATTGGAATGAAAGGAATAAAGAATCACTTGTGGGTTGGGAACCACTCAGGGGATTGAAAATTTAAAGCAGAACAATGATTTAACATTTCTTTCTTTTGTTAGCTTTTTCTTTTCATATGTGAATTATGTGCGAGTAAGAGAGATTATAGGGAGAAAAATAAAGGGAGAATGCAGAAAACTCATTTAGATCAAACTCACTGTGCCTAATAAGCAGACAGAAAAATCCACAAACTGTCTAATCTTCACAGTTTGTCCTTAGCCTTCCTAGATGTTGTAGAATCCACAAAATCATTCTGAGAAGGAAAATCAGCCTATTAAAAATGAGAAAACAAAAACAAAGCTTCAGCATCATGCCAAGAACTCCGTGGCTTCTGGTTACTGTGGAAGGGAAAATCATTAGGAAAAGCAGGAAAAGAGAGAGCACCCACTGTAGCGATGTCCTGAAATGAAAAATGTGCCTGGATTTCCACATTACTGAACTTTGCTATGTTAAAGGACAAATCATCATCCATCCAAAATCCACAAGGTGTTTGTTTGCATGTGAGAAATGTCTGTAAAATCAGTTCACTTCCAAACAGGCAGTGTGAGCAGAGCCCCTGGGCCATGGTAAGGGCAGCAGGGCTGGGCTGGGAGTTGTGTGGGGATGTCCTGGAGTGCAGGATGGGCAGGAAAACACAGAGCAAAGTGTGTTCAGGAATGGGGCATCCGAACTGGGAGACCCCAGTGAGGGTCAGGATTGTTCCCTCTCAAGGCTCTGGGCATCGTGGAGAAAGCTCCTGAGGCAGGAGCTGCAGAATTATGAATTATGAATTATGTTTTGGGGGAGGCACAGTCAGCTGTGCATGGCTTTGAAGGGAAGATGGATTGTCCAGGACACGTTAAGCTATCCCAGTTTTCAGCAGGATCTATGTATCAACCAGTGTCACCACTTTTCGGGGTGCAAAGTGAGGTTTTTTTTCCCTGCCTTTCTGTCACAATTTGAGGCTATCCTCCCCTGGGTACATGGAATGTGAGACCACACCAGTTATATTGAAGAGATGAGCTAGGGAGCTTCCAATTTATCACAAACCCCAAATCACTGACCATGTGTTTCACATATGACAAAAGCATTTCCAGATATTTAGTGGTTAATTATTTCATGTAAAAAAATTAAAAGGTACAGCTGAAATTCATAAAAGATATTGTATCAAAGCAGCAAAATGTAGATATTGTTCTCTGTATCTGAAGTGTGTTTTGTCTTTATTTCAGTGTTTTGAAAAAATATAACCCTCAATTTATTGTTTTGTTTGGTTTTGTTTGTGACTCTTCTATTAACTGCATTCTGTCAGATTGACAAATGACTGAAATTTTGCTGGGCCAATTTTGCATCTTTTTTAACCAATGAAAGATGTGACTGGTTTTCCTTGTCCACCTTTACTCTTAGCATGGATTTGAGCAGTAACTTATTTTACCTTTTTTCTGAATTCCTTTTTAGTGTGGCTGGAGACTCTTTTGAGACAGTTGGTTCCTCAGATTGCTTTAAGTACTGTGCTATTGATAAAGCTGGGTATTTCTGTTGTCTTTTTTTCCTTTTTCAGACTTCTCACTGTTCTCAGAAATGTAAACTTGCACATTTTTCTCAAGGGCAACATGACAAGATGCCCGTGAGTACAAGCTCAGCTAAGGAAGCTCTTCAAGACAGAGAATATGTCACACCTTATTTAGTAAGAGCATGTTCAAGAGAATATTTGTTTTATCACTACTTTTGTCACTTGAAAGTCTGTAAATCCATCAGGTATTTGGAATATCTAACTTTTTTTCTGTCTTTTAGAGTCCTGATGACATAACTAACTGGCAAGCAGATGTTCATTTGCACCTTGAGGTGAGCCCAGAGCCAGAGAGGTGAGAGGCAGGAGCATGACCTGGGCTTGGATTCCCCTTGCTCATGCAGAGAACTCGTGCAGCTTTCAGTGCCTGCTTCTACTTTTGAGTCCCACAGTTGTTATTTCATCAGCAAAAGGGGTTTTCCTTCCAGGCTTCACCCTGCTCTGTGTGTTTTGTATAAATTATTATATAGACTGCTGCACCTCTTACAAATAAATATTGAGGGCTAAAAGTCTAGGTTGGCAATTAAAGAATTCAGAGTGTGGTTTACAGATTCTTTCTCCTGGGATGTCTGAAAGCTTTTTTGTACCATAGCCAGGTTTGGAGCAGCTCAGTCGCCCATTCTAAGTAACAAATCTGGAAATGGAAAAACTCTGAATAGATTGCAGTAGGTCAGACTGGCTGTGCCTGGAATTATTACACAGAAATGTGAAATTTCCACATCTTCCCCATCCCAGAGCAACCAGTCTGGGGCACAGCTTCCCTGGGAGGCAGGAGGAAAATATTGCTGTAGATGGTTCTGTGCCCTTGGAAATGAATAGCTTGGTTTTTTCCCCCATGTTGTCCAAAATAATTGTGATTGGTGTTTGGAACAGAAATTTCTCTCTCCAAAAGGTTTGGGATGTTACACACACACACACACACACATATATATATATATAAAATCATGTATTTACAGCCTCTCAGCAGTAAGGCATTGTGTGATAACTACAAGAGGAAATCTTTGCACTGGAAGGAGAAAGTTGAAGAACAAGAGCATCTCTTCAGATCTAATAGTTTTTCCAGTCATGAGCTGGAAACTGAATTTTGACTTCATAGCTGAAGTGGTTTTAAGATAAAAGTCTTTCAATCTTCCCTTAAGAAAATTGGCCCACCAAAATCTCCCTGTCAAAGTCCTTCCCCTCCCCTCCAAGAGTGTGATAAATGTTATAAGTTAAGGGCCTCAAATGATTTTTGCAAAGTCTCGTAAATGTTCCATATGTCACTTTCTCTAAAATTATAATCTATTATCTCACTCAAGTGAAATAATAATGCATTGATAAAATGAGATTTATCCCAGGTGCCTCAGCAGGTTGATTCTTCATTATGTGTTAATTGTTAATGGCAATTTTCCATGGAGCATCTGCCAGTTCTAGTGAGCAGAGCTTCCAGAAATGATGTATTAATTTCAAGCATAGACTCTAAGAGTAGATAAAATGTGTTGGGTTTTTAAAAAATCTTACTTTGTGTCCATAAACTGGCTGGACATAATTAATATTTTAAGCAAGAGCAGAAAATAATTTCTAGAACGGCATAAAAATAGTATTTTATTGAAGGGTTAACGCAGTGGAATGTTTTTGTTTCTGAAGTACTAAGCCTTCACTATGTTAAGGGTAAGGCCATGACAAGTATCAGCTGAGATGCTGTGGGGGTATTTTTCCATATGTGTATACTACAATAGTAATATAATAATAATATAATAGAGTATGAAGGCTTAGGAATAAAATAAAGTTCAATTGGTGTGGAGGACATGATGTAATTCTGTATTTCTGTTCTTGTTTCAAGGTAAATGAACTGGTGAGAAAAGTTAAAGTAAGGGGAAAATTTAAACTCCCTTCAGTTTTTTGAGCTGTTCTCTTCAGCACCATCCTTGCTGTGGATTTAAACAAACTTTGTTAAGGTGACTGCAAATTGTAAATTCTAATTGTAAATTACAGTATATTTTAGAAATTCATGAAGAGATAATATTAACTTATAATTGCTTTGAGAACATAAAAATAATTGATGTTTACTACATTCCTGAGTCCTTTTGGGATTTATCTTTGGACTGTATCTAAATTAGGATTGTTCAAGTTCTTTCTGGTCTCACAGCTGAGTGTGTCTCTGGCTGTGTGTTAATTCCATCCAGTTTAAGGTGATCTGTGAAGTTTTATGGCCAAAATCCCAGCAGGTCAAGGCAGGAGCTTCGTGGGGGTCTCTGCTTCCCTTGGCAGGACAGTTCCTGCTGCAGGAGGAGTTTGTGGCTGAAGGAGTTGCATGCTAAAGGTGTAATTTGTGTCTGAAAGTTGTTTCTACGGTGAAAAACTCCAAGAATGTATTAGCAAATCTATATCTCATTTTCATTCTCTAACAAAAATTGCTGTACATCTGTTAAACAAGGACATTATAGCAG
This sequence comes from Irena cyanogastra, assembly GCA_013397155.1. Taxonomy (NCBI): domain Eukaryota; kingdom Metazoa; phylum Chordata; class Aves; order Passeriformes; family Irenidae; genus Irena; species Irena cyanogastra. The sequence goes on along the minus strand of VWZV01013367.1, from coordinate 420,100 downwards.
GTGGGTTTGCAGTGCATTTTTAAAGTGGTTTTTAGGTTATGTCCAACCCACTGCCCAGGTAAGGAACAAAAGAGAAGGAGGGTTCAGGACTGTAATTCCAGTGTTGTGCTAACTGCTGGCCAAATCAGGGAAATTCCTGATTGTCCTCAGCCTAACTGGGCAGAGCAAACAGCAGATGGGGAATGGGGCTCTGAGGGGGCCAGGGCAAAGGCTCAGATTCATTAAAATAAATTAAATAATAAATAAATTTCTTTGAAATCTGAGCCACTGAGCAGACACAGGTAAGGGCAGTTTTAGGGGCAGCAGTGAACAGAGCTGATGTCTGACAGAGGTCTGCAAGCCTGGCAGCAGGCAGGGATGGGCAGTGGTGTTTCTGTCCTTTGCAGAATAAATTATAAGTAAAGGACAATAAAGCAATTGAGCAACTAAGATACATGTAAAAATAGAAAATTAGTGGTTTCTTTTTTATGTGTAATCAAACACGTGTGTGTGTGTAAAGATGTCTAAAACAAAATTTAGCTATGTTTTTTAGAAGTGACTTGAGGAGGCCCCTGATGGAAAGATGCTAATAGTGTTACTTGACAAATATTCCAGTTCAGCTCCTGATGGTGTCATTGAAGCATGTTGTATTTTCCAGTACTACATTACTTACACATTTTTCATGTTCATTATCAACTTCTGCTGTGCACCTTGTTTATATTGTAGAATTTATAAGCAAGCTTTGCTGTTTAAATGACCCAAATAATCAAGAAACGGATTATATAAAACGTATTAAAGATGATGGAAAGAAAAAGCAGAATATATTATTCCCTCTTCGTAAAACTCTGCGTGTTCTTTTTAGTGATAAATGTCTTTTTGAGTTGAATGTGATTCAACCTGTGATAAATATGTCAGTATTTCCATCACACGTGGCCAATTTCCCTTGAAAGTCAAGAAAGCAGTGTAGTTTTCCCTCAAAAATACTTTTGACATGTGAAATATTTTTTTTTTTTTTTCACACGAATGCAGCCCAAACTGGTGAATTAGAGACATCTAAAAGAAAGCAGGCATGCAGTGGACAGGTGTGAACAGTTCAGTTTCATATTGTCTGAACAGAAGAAGAAAATCTCTTCATTAGAAGGTAACAAATAGCTCGAGGTTTTCAAATACTCCGTCTGCTCAAACTCACTGACATTTTGGGAAGGCATCCACAACAGATCAGTTCTCTTTTTCCTGTTTGCAATATCACAAAATGCATGAGATTTCATCCAGCCAGTTTGTTCCTGGGTTCTGAGTGCTTGTAGCTGATACTCACATTAATCACTGGATTTGGCTTTTCACAGTCTGGTTGAAAAGAATTTGATAAATTTCCAGAGCTGGTATTTATGCAGAAAAAACCCTGATTTTGTTTCCAGTTGGTGCAGTTTTGTTGTGAGTCTCAAGAACCAGATAAAGAAGCAGGATAACCACAGCCAATCTGCTGTGGGAGTTTAGAAATTATCATGATGAGCTGTTTGGGACAGACCACAGAGCTGTCATCTCTCAGATGAGGCAATTCTATTTTCATTCAGATTTCCAAGAATGGCTGAGAGGATTTTGAGGCCAGACCTTGATTGTCGGGAGTGCAATCGAACCTCTGGATTCCTGTTTTTGTAAGATTCTACAGGAAAAATCCTAAAGGTCTTGCAATTTGTCCCTCCCCTTGGCTGTTCAGCTGCAAAGCAGATGAAATGTTAGGGTTGATAGGAGGGGCTGTGGTGGTAGGGGTGCTCTGTGTGCCCGTGGCAGTGATGGGCAGTCAAGGCAATTGTTTCTCTCTGCAAGTATTGTTTTGCCAGGGAGACTTCTAAAAGTAGCATTAATTTTATAGGCTAATTAAATAGGCTTGCTTCCTATAAAATTGCAGGATGTAATAGCAAATATTTGCTGTCAAATCCTAGTTCTGAGTTTAATACCTCACAGCACTTGAGGTCTTGGAGAAGAGTCCTGCTTGTAACGTGAAGCTAATGGTGTCTGAGGTTTGGTGGTTTTCTGTTACAGTGCCAGCATGTTTGTTCATTTATCTAGGTAAGTGAGCAATTTAAAAACATTATGGTTTTAGCTCAATTAATTTCAGATTTTTTTTTTTTTATTATTTAGCTTTAAATATTTCTTTCTGTCTACTTATGAAGTAATTTTGTTTTCCAGCCAATGTGATGGACAATAGTGCTTGAGTCTAGCTGAGCACTCTCTTGACTTTCTTAGAAAAACTTGATTCCTTTGAGGATGTGGTCTAAAATAGGCCTGAAATGCTGAAGTCTTGCTGAAACAGCTGGGTTCCTCCTCCATGAGGGTTTGCAAGGAACCTACAATGACTTTAGAGGCAACAGCACTTTTTAATCCATGTGCCAATATAGTATCCAGATACAGTTGCTGATGATTTTATGTGTGTCAAAAACTCTTTCTGTTTCAGTTTTTTGGGATTTTTTTTTTAATGTTTACCTTGTGTTTTGTAAAATACATGTTTATCCTTGGCTTGTTTTCAGATCCAGTCTATTATTCTTGCATAGCAATCAGTCTTTGATTTTTGGTCAGTGTTTGCAGGTTGCTCTTTGATATTCTTTCCTGTCTGCACCCTTTTAATGTGGCACTGATAAGAGGTTCTGAACAGCACTAAGAGGTGGAAATCCTTTTTGCAAGATTTATAGCACAATGGGAGAGGATCTCTGCTAATCATGAAGGACCCCACTCCAAATAATTTTGTTCCCCGGAGATGAATATTTATTTGCAGTCTTGGAGTGGCTGGAGCTATTTATCATTTTTAACATGTTTCTATCACAGTACTGGTCTCCTGCTGTTGAGCTGCCATGCCAGACCAAATTGAGGAGCCCCCAGATTTTTTGCATTTAAAATAAATTCAGCAGAAGAAGGCAGCAGAAAGGTTTTTGTAGCTGTCTATGAAAAGTTGTCTGGAAGTAAACCATGCCCTTATAAAAAAAACAATCTCTAAAATTAAAGAGACCTGAGCCTTTAAGCCTATAAAAAATATTTAAAAGGAGAGTTACAGCATTTATGGAATACATCCTTGATGTACTTGAAATCACTCTTTGACATTCTTTAACTAAAAATATCAAGCTCTCCACCCTTCAGAGTGGAGTTTGTAATATAGTGCAAATCAATGCATTTTTACTCATCACTGCATCATTCTGCACTAAATGCTCCGAGCATTCTGAGGCCATTTTTTATCACTGCTTGTGGGAATTAAATGAAGTTCCAGACACAAAAAGTTGACCCTAATATGGATTCTACCCATTCTGCCCACTCTACCAAATTTCAACTCCTCGTCGCTCTTGAATTCTGATATTCTGTCTGAAAAGTTGATAGGTGTTAAATATCTTAAAAAGTGAAAAAAAAAAAAAGTAAAAACCTACCCTCCCTGTTGTTCAGCAGAGATTTTTTTGTGCTTTCATAATTGATTCATATATTGTAGTGTGGTAAGCTAAACAAAACACTTATCTGCCAGCTTAAAGTCTGTATACAATAGTGATTCTTGCTGTAGCTCTGAAATCAGCATCCCCTGCCCTTTCCCTCCACCATCTCACCCAGGAGACTTGGGGATTCTCTTTTCCCCAACTGTTCACACACTGTAATGGCTTTTTATCCATTTTTCCATTTCCTTTCCTGCACATTGGTTCTCTATCATTTCCGAGCCATTTCTATGGTGCTCCATCCATTCTTTTATGGAGTCTTAGTTGCTGTCTTAGAAATCAGATCCTTTTTAGACTGTTGTGCTTAGCTGCCAAGTTTTAATAGGTATTTCTGGGTTCTTGCATTCATACAGCAGCTGAAGGCAGATCCACGGGGTATTTGTGGTTGGGAGGCAGAAATAGCAAACAGGCTGCTGGACAGTAATCAAACACTTCCCTTTCTTTCCTGGCTGTTCGAATCAGCAGCAAAAAGCAACACATTTTATTGTCTACACAGAGAAGCCTCACAAAGGGTTTCTCTCAAAAAGAACCCCTATACCTGAGCTACAGAATGCGTTTGCTGCCATCAGATAGGGATTCAGAACTCCTACCAACAATACAGGTTATTAAAAAAAAAAAATAAAGATACCTCAGAAAGAATGAAAACATCCAGAAGTCACAATGGAGTTGCAACTCTAAAGCAAGAAAGGGTTCATGTATTCCATACACTTTTGAATAAAATTCAGTACAGATGATAACACATTCAGCTTCTTTCTGAGCACAGGGGAAGAACTGTGATGTATTTCTAATAATCATTGAAACTTTCTCATGTGAAGCAATATGTTGGACAAATGGAAGTCTATTTTATACACCAGAAATATAAACTTTAAATGCAATCTGCACGTGCAAGGTAGCTGATGTAGTGAGTGTAGCAAGTAGGTCAGGTGGGCAGCAGAGAGGAGTAAGAGCTGAAGCTGTATTCCTTGGAATAATAATTAGCTGTTGCTTTGGTTAACTGGAACATCATAAGTGATAAACTGTAAAATAAGGTTTCCATATTAATATTCAGGGCTCTTTATAAAGCAGAACCTGTGAACCCTCAGAAAAACTTCATTATTGCTTCTGCAGTGTGGGGTTTTTTGGTGAGCTTTGATTGATGACTTTCTCATAGGCAAAGGTCATGGCAGGATTCTCATTTAATACTGACAATAGAAGAGGAATCATAAATAAATGAGTGGACTAAAGATCCTCAGATGCTCCAAGAGGTGTTAAAAGTGTTTTGAGTGGTCTTTGCTGCGTCCTGTAGTTTTTTTAATTCTTCCAGCCTTTGTTTCTCTTATCTCTTTGGTTTTGGGTTATGAGATCGCTAATACAAGTGTTTCTATATTTTATATATTTTTAGAGCATTTCAAGTCCCTAATAGTGTAAATCACCAATCTAATATTTTAAATTTTCTCTCAAATATCTTTATGTAGGAATATGCTCCATATTTAGGTACATGACATGTATCAACATCCATAGATTTGTGTAATTGGCTGTGTATGGAGTGCTGCCATCTTCTGCACTGATGGAATTTCAGGCTGGGTGTGGACTCTGGCTCTTGAAATATCCATCAGATCTTCCAAAAACACAACTTGCAATCTTCCCATGCAGTGCTGTCACTTCTTCCCATGCTGTGCTGTCAGAAAACACCTTTGTTTGCTGAAGCAAAAATAATTCTTGGATTTTTTTTTTTGGATTGTTCATGGGAGGAGATGGATTATGTGGCTTTAGTTTGCTCAATATTGTGTAAAGGTAGATGCACAGAGTCATTTCCTGCCGTTTGCATGTTCACCTCCACCTGCAGCCAAATGTCCTGAGCAGAACATGTGAAATTGCTGCCTTTCTGTTCAGCTGCTTGGGAGGGAGTGGGGATGTCTTTGCTGTGTGAGATGGATGCTTCACTCGTTCGCAGGAACAGAAAAAATTTCCAATCATTCTGCACCACTGGAGTCTGGCATGAGCTGCTGGGGAAAAGGAGGATAAATGCCATCAGAAAAAAGGCAGATGTGAGGGTGCCTTCCATGGCAGGAACTTACTAAGGCAGGAGGCTAAAATGCTCAAAATGACAGCCTAAAATTGGTACAATTTAGAATTTACCTTGTTTTAAATTCTTGTTATGATTCATTTAGAAATATTGGTTTTTTTCCAAACTCTTTACATTTGGAGTTCATTTAGTCACGATAGTCTCAAGGTACGTAATTGTTTGCTTTCTTATCATTATGTTTTGGGTTTTTTTTTTTTTCATTCTTTGGAGGTTATATGTTGTCATTATATTTTAAGTACTGTCATGGAATTATTTTGGAATAGTCGCTGCCATAAATAAGAACACAATAAATTCAGTTCCAGGGCAGCACAGCCTTTCCCATCTCCCATGCTGCTTGTGGAGAAGGCTTGGAGGATGTGGGCAAGTGGTTTGGGTGAAAAACCCTTAAACAAACTAAATCTGACTTTGCTGCTTCTTCCTGGTTTTCATTGTCCTACTGAATGTAGTGATTGTTACTTCTTCTGTGTCAAAGTCTTCCACCACGTGCTGTTGCTAAGAAACAGGGCTGTTGTGAGTGCTCCAAATAAAAGAACAAATCCCTATTAAATTCACTATCAAAAATGAGGGTCTGTCTGCATGGAATCAGGATTTGTTTTTTCATGAAATGCCCCAGTCAGAAATTTAACTTACATTTTTTGTGTTCTGGATCCAGCAGCAGATGAAGCCTATAATGAGTGTTTGGAAGATCCCAGCTGACTCCATTTGAATGAACCCTCCAGGTGAAAAACCCCTGGCACTCTTTAAAGAGCTTAAATCTCTCAGCTGGGGAAACAAAGCCTTGTGTGGAAGTTACAGAACTCTGGGAATAACTGAGGCTGCTTGGCTGAAACAAAATAAAAGCAAAAATGACCTGAACCTTGATAAAAAAATGGAGAAAGTGATATTTAGGGGAAAAAAATGGGTTCAGGTTGAATGATTTGAATTTTTTTCTTTCCAGGTTAAAAGAAGAATTTCATGTCATAGCAAAATAACACAAAAGGAAAGCAGCACACAATGGAAAGATAGGAAATATGTTTTTCCAGGTAAATCTCCTTGACAGGTTTGTCATTACTTAGCCAAGAAAAAAAAGGTTTAGTGTGAAATTAATTTCTAATTAGATAAGTACTCCCCAGAAGCACCATCTGAAGAAGAGAGAGGGCCTAGTCCTTAGAAACCTTCCAGACTCTCACTCCTAAATCCTCAGGTTGTGGCTTTGCATGTGGATGGCAGCAATGGTGTTTGGAGCCAAAAGTGATGTCAGTGATTTCTACAGAGAGCTGATGACAGAATTCCAGAGTATTTTCTAAGGCATAGATGATAAATCACACTGTTCATGTATTAATGGAATTTTGTAGCATTTCTATAAAGTATATTTGAAAGCTTTTTTGCTTTAATTTCTGTTTGACTTTGAGTGAGCCTGAGCTGTGTGTAGTGAAAAGGAATAGAGTATGTACTGATGAAACTAATTAAATACTGACTGTCACTCTTCATCTTGAAGGCCTGATTTTAGCTTGCTGTCTCAACTTTGATTATTAAAATAGGTATGGTAGTTCTCACCCCACGTTACCTGTGAGTGTTGCTAATTAGGTGTCAGGATGTCAGTGATTAATGCAAAATCATGAATAAATTACCAATAAAAGCCATGCACGTGTACAGAGCCATTTAACTATTTAGAATGCTCTGCAGCACAAAGTACACCAGTGATAACCACTTTTCTGACCTTTGGGTTGGAGTCATTTGCCTGGAATTTCACTAATTAACTAGATGGTAATAGTCAAGTCAGAGTCACAACTGGAAATCTCATCTGTCACAACAAAAGGCAATCTCCACTTGTCATTCTCCAACAGGTCTGATCTACTTTTTTAGTCCTGTGACTACTTGCCATTCATCATTTATATCATGGGGGAAAATATGATTAAGGCTGTAGTCCCAAATACTGATTAAGTCTCAATCATGATGAACACAAACATGTAAATAATAGAGATTGGTTTTGGGAAATTGTGCATTTTTGCTGAAATGTGCCCACCTGCTTCTTTTTGGTGTCTTTCTTTTCATGGGAAGGCATCAAATAAATGTGGTGAGAGATGGACAGGACACAACTGGAATCACTCCTGCAGTAGGAGGAGTAGCTCAGGGAAGAAACTGCCACCAGTCCTGAGGCTGATGAATCTCTGGGCTTTCTGAATGTCCTGCAGAGTTCTTGATCTGCATCCAGGGTGTAGACTCTGGCTCTTGAAATATCCATTCCAAAAACACAACTTGCAATCTTCCCATGCAGTGCTGTCATTTGAAAGTGTGCTGTCACAGAACACCTTGGTTTGCTGAAGCAAAAATGACAATAATTCTTGGCTAATTCTACAGGTGCAGGCAGGGACTGAAGCCTGGACAAATTGGTGATTAATATCTGCAAATCATGGACTCCAGGCAGAGATGCACATTCCTGTGCTGCTGTGGTAGCTCTGATGTCTTCTTGTCTGCCTAGCTGTTCTCTAACTGCAGGCAGCACAGATCTCGTGTCATAATTGTTTTGGGAGCTTTTCCCTGAACTGGTGTCTGTGTTTCCACTTTGTCTCATCTATTCTTTATCAGAGCTGTCACGATTTTTTTTCATCTTGTGCGTCGTGGTTTGGGTATTTTAAGAAAAGGGGAGATTTTGCTCAGAGACCAACCTAAAGCATTTTGGTGCTTTTGTTTCTTTGAATGAGGGATTAAATGAAACTCAAACTGAAAGCAAAACCACCCTCATTCCCCAAACTCAGGAGATAAAATGCAATGCTTCCAAATGTGTGCTCTCTCCATACCCCAGCTGCTCTGTAAAATTGGTTTTTTGGTGTGTTTCAGTTTGTCTGTTTCTACCCAAATACCAGCTTCCCTGAGCAGCTGCAGGGCTCTCAGGATCTGTGCCTTATGGCTGTTGTGCCATGCAGGACCTGGGAATCCAGCCCAGAACTCCCAGCTCTGCAGCAGGGGAGCCCCAAGAGTCCTGGATCCAACCCATAATTCCCAGGTGTCCAGGTCTGTGATGCCAGCAGAGGGCTGGATTGTGGGATGAGGGCTCCCTGGGCTCTGGGGCTGTGGTGATGGAGCAGAACCTTGGGGAAGCAGGGCTGGATCAGGGCTGCTCTGCTGATGTGAGCTGGTGAGCACTCTGAATGTCGAGTGTTTGTGTCCTGGGCTCCACCCTGGTGTCCAACAGCTCCCCTGGCTCTGTCCCTCGGGGTCCTTCAGCCTCGTGGCCGACGTGCCCCAGAACAAATTGATTGCAGAAGTTCAGTTCTGATCATCCTCCTGAGCAGAGCTGTGTCCAGTGAGTGCTACAGCTCCCTGAAAACCCAAAATCAGGAGATGGGGGAGGTCCTGGGTGCTCTAATTCACCTTGTTCACCAGGAGAATTTCACAGAGCTGCTTTTTGGCAGACTAATACATTATCAGTTGGAGAATCATGGTTATTCTTGTTAAAAAAAGGTCCCAGCACCACACAGCCCTTCCCAGGTACCAGTTCCAGGATTTGCTAAACATCTGGTCATTTAGCAGAGCTACAGAGAGATTTGGAACAAGTAACAGGAAGAAATTGAAATAAATTTTCATTAGAGATCTGTATGACATTTAAAATCCAAGATGAATGGATTTAATTAGCTCTGGACACTTTGGTTTCCCTATAATTCAAACGTGTCAGCTTCACAGCACGCAGGCCCTTGGGCCATCATTTGAGTTGAGCCATCTTTATTTTACATGTTTAAACTGGGCATATATTCTGGGGTTTGTGACACTCTGTGACATCTGACAGATTGTGACTGGGGGCTGTGTTTTCACACCTTTAAATAAACAAGGAATTGTTTCAGGACATCCCAGGACGTCTATTTTACCATCAGTGGTGAAGAAGCTCAGGGAACCATTTTCAGAAGAGGTAGTGGATCTGCATGATTGTGCTTTCAGTTAAGGTAATGGGAATTCAATAGATTCCTGACTGGGTACATCCTACCAATGGTAATAAGGATCCATTTGATAGGCTCTAATTACTTCAGTGCTCATCCGGTGAATTTTTTATTTTTATTTTTATTGAGAATCATGTCCTACAGATTTAGTGCTTAGGTGCTAATGCAGATATCTTTCCTCTGTCAGACTTTTCAATAGAGCTACAGCACAGAAAGTGCATCCAGCAGCATGGAGTGTGGAAAGAGAGACCTGAAATTCCTGGGAATTTTTGTTCAGGGTGCACCTACTTTGGATAATTCACTTTTTCTTCCTCCAGGTTTGTGTTACAAGCTCTTTTCCTCAAGGGGACAAAGGTTGTGCCAGATTTCAGTATTGATGTTAACCTGAAAATGCATGAAATAAATGAAGATATCAGCCAGGGGCCAATTACATCACACACTATCAAATTATACTAAAAAGACCCAAGCTTCCCATTCAGAAATGATCCTGGAATGGCACTTGTGAGAATATTTGATTTGCTTTATAAAAGGCTGTTCAGGCAAAGACAAGATAAATTGCTAGTTTTGTATAGCTGTATAGACAAATTAAAGCAGTGGATTCCAGGGTGCTGGAGGATTGTCCTTGCTCTTTGGCTTCTGCCCACAAATATTCTTGGAGATATTGTTTGTACTGGGGATTTGCTCCCATTTCAGCCAAGGGCAGGCTGCTGTCAGAGCCGTGCCAGCAGGGTGTCCCAGTGCCAGCTCTGTCCTCTCCCCTGCCCTGGGGGAGCACAAGTTGGTGCCAGTCCAGGGAGGAAGCTTCACCTGCACAGAGGCTGGGTCAGTGTGGGGCTCTGGGCTGGGGGGATCCCTGCTCACAGCTGCTCTGCCCCGAGGTGAGACCCCCTCCCCATCCTGCTGGGACACCCCTGCTCTGCTGGGACACCCCATCCTATGGGGACACCCCTGTGCTGGGACACTGCTCTGCTGGGACACCCCTGCTCTGCTGGGACACCCCTGCTCTGCTGGGACACCCCATCCTATGGGGACACCCCTGTGCTGGGACACTGCTCTGCTGGGACATCCCTGCTCTGCTGGGACATCCCATCCTGCTGGGACACCACTGTGCTGGGACACTGCTCTGCTGGGACATCCCTGCTCTACTGGGACAGCCCATCCTGCTGGGACATCCCATCCTGCTGGGACACTGCTCTGCTGGGACATCCCTGCTCTACTGGGACAGCCCATCCTGCTGGGACACCCCTGTGCTGGGACACCCCATCCTGCTGGGACACTGCTCTGCTGGGACACCCCATCCTGCTGGGACACTGCTCTGCTGGAGCTGAGTTCACCAAGGACAGGAGGGAGGGCTGGGCTGGGTTTAGGCTCAGCTGCAAGTGGCACGCCTGAGCTAAGCCCCCTAAAGTGTCCAGTACCAGCATCACCCTGGCTGCTGCTGCCAGCTCTGGAGCCTGGCAATGCTCTTGCCAAGCAAGGCTTTGCAGAGGCAGCAAAGAAAGCTCTTGCTGCTGCCTGCATGAGTGTTTTAAAGAGTGAACAACTGGGAGCAAATAATGCTGTGCTTCTCATCTGGTCTGTTTGCAGAGCAGGATGCCAGGTGTCTGGAAAAGACATTTTCATCATCTCTGTTGAGGACTAACATATTCAAAGTCGTGAGCTTTTGCAGAAACTTCCTACAGAAGAATTCACTTTGCCGTGTTCATCCTTTTTTGGGCTGAACCTGATTCTTTCCTCGTTGCCAAAAATCAGGAATAACAGTTTGAAATGCTGGAACCAAAGAAGAGCTAGCTTTGAGAAGGTACATAATGGTTTAATTGTCCTGGCTCAGATATATAATACAAGCTTCCCTGGGGAAGTGTTTTTTCCTTGTTAACTCATTTATAAGATAACTGAGGCTACAGGTGTTCAGCTTTAATAAGGCATTAGTGAACAATTATATAAGACACTAAAAATAAAACTGGAGTCTTTGCACGGAGGAAATCAACACTGAGTGAAAAAATAATTAACAGCCAAGCTGCACAATCAAATAAGGGTGAAGATTTTTAGAAACTAGAATTGTTGGATGATATCTTTAATGCACATAGAGAGGATGTTGTTGAAAGGAGAACACAACACTGTATATTTTTATACACGAGATGGGAAAAGACACCAATAACATATAAAAGAATAACTGGTGCTAACACTACTGATAAAATCATTTTCTGTTTGAATTAAAGTGTGCTTTAAAATATTGTTTTAAAATAGTGAAGAGCCATCTTTCCACTAACATGCAATGCTGTATTCCCTTGATTTATGAAATCTCATTTCAATTGCAAACCAGGGGCTGCTCTGTGTTTATGCCTGTGCTCTGTGTAATGCTGCAGACAGCTCCAGCAGCAGAGGAAGAGGAAATTAGATGTATTAAACCTGAAGAACCAGTGACATTCAAATAACAGCTTTTCTCTTGTATTTCTCATTTGTTAGGAGTTCCTAATAAAAATTCTAATGTGTCTTAGCCTTGGAAACAATGATCTGTTCTATTACTTTTGACAGAACAAATTTAGGACAGAGTTTCTGACACTTCCTTAATTATAAGAAGATATCTGGAGTGCTTGGCTCCCATTTGTCTTCATCTGAATTTACCTTTTTACTCTTCACAATGAGAAATAGTGAATTGGACTAATGCTCATCTCTCCTATGAAATTCTTTTCAGGATTTGTTTTGTAATGATCCAAAGCTGAGGCAGAGGGAGGTGGGAACTCCAACACTTTGGTGTTTCTTAGTCATTCCCAGCAAAACAGAGACAAAATTATTCTCTTGCTAGATCTGTGAGTGCTGCTGATGTTTGACTGAATGTTTGTTTGTTCTTAAAATAGATGCAAAATATGGTCCAAACCTTGCTGTTGTTAACCGGAGTAAGTTGGGATGAATTTTGGTGGCTCACTTCTGTTTTTTGGCATTGTCATCTGTTTCAATGCAGATATTTATTTGATCCCTCTATCTGTATTTATGTATGTGTAAGCAGATGCATAAATATAATTTACATGTGTTTCTAGACAAACGGAAGTTTTATTTTCTGATTTTTCAGGAGATGCATCTACCTTTTTTTAACACTCGAGACTATATGGTAGCAAAATTTTTTTTTTTTAATTTTCTTCAGGCTGGAATTGGGCCACTTTTCTCACATTCTCTCACAAGGACTATCAAATATAAATATTTGGTGGCTGTACTTGTCTTTTTTTGATAGAGCAGGAATAATTGTTTTCCTTGAAAGCTGGTTGTGGTTTTTGTTCTTGCTGGTTAATGTCTTAACTTAGCAAGCTAAACTTTCAGAATGCACAAAGTGCTATTTTAGGATATTCTTTGAAATTCTCGTATTTGATGCTATTTCTAGATATGCAGTTTTATTACAGATGCAGAATGCATTTTTATTTATTTCTCTGTACTCTCCTGAAAGTCCATTAAATGCTTATAAATCTTCTGGGGTTATTGATAGCTTGGTATCAGAACCTGTAAGCCAAACTCAGACAAATCAAGAAACATGAAAGGAATGTGAGATGCTGAAGGTACACAAGTATTTTTAAAAGAGAACTTTAGGATGGAAGGAACATCTAGAACAATTTCACTGGGAAGAGAAAAGCAATCTGGCGCTGTTAATTATGTCATGGTCCCCTCCTCCTCTGTAAAGCCTGGAATTCTGTGGAATTGGATTTTCTGTTCTTTGGTTTTCATTTGTTTCTTCATTAGTGGGAAAACCTCAACTGTTTCTGCTGCGTGGGAGAAGGGTCTGAAACCCATTGTCCCATTGAGAACATGAAGTTAGAATTATGTTTGGCCAGTTTATATCTGAATATTTTTTCCATGGGAAGTTAATGCTTTAGAATATATTCCTTTCTGAGTGTCCTTTCATTTTCATTAGGTTTCTCTCTATTAAATTATTTAAATGATAAAGTTTGTATTAAGTATTTGTACTTTGTGGTGGCTATAGTAACAATTCTGAACATTTTCAAATTTCCTGTGTGTTTCTGCTTACTGCAATTAGAGCTTGCTGTAGCTAATGAAACATATGTGATTTGTTTGTTTATGCCTGAGGACTGAATTTGCTACTGAATAATGCAAAAACATATGCAAGGACAAGTGCAGTGGATGGAATTAGGAATGTGCACAGAGGAGATGTGAGCAGAGTCAATTGGAAGAGGAGTTAAAGCTCTGGCTCTCCCTGCCCAGTCAAAGTGGAGACATGCTGGTTAGATCATGTGGATTTTTTACCTTAAACAGAATTGAAAACAGCTGGAAGAGTCCAGATGTTGATGTTCTCTTTGGTGGAATTCAGCTGCTTGCTCTCCTGCCCTGTGCTGTGCTGGCAGAGTCTGGGCAGAGTCACCTCTCCATCCCTCTGGAAAAGAAAACAAACGAACATCCATGTTCCAGTTTCAGCCATGTTAATGCTTGAAACCAGGCCTGGGACACAAATATTTTGCTAAAGCTTATTCTGTGATATTAAAAGGCAGCTTCTTGTTTGGCAAAATTATAATTCTACCCAAGGTCAATAATTGGAATTTGTTTTTTCATGGCACACCTAATCATTACTGGTCATAGAATTATTTGGGGTGGAAGGGACCCTAAAAATCACCTTGTCCCACTCTCTGCCATTGGCAGGGACACTTTCCACTAGCCCAAACCCCATCCAACCTGGTCCTGAACATATCCAGGGATGCAGCATCCACAGCTTCCCTGGGCAGCCTGTTCTGGTGCTTCCTCACCCTCACAGTCTTAACCTGGTCCACCCAGAAAAGTATTAATTTAATCTTCTTCTTAAAACAATGTGTTTTTTCAAGCAGAGCAGATGAGACGAAGGGAAATCCAGTTTGTTTAATTATAAGGTATTGACATGCTGCAGACTTATGTTAGTGGATTAGATTTTCTCCCAGAAATAGCTTCAGTGGAATTACATCATCAGTAAACGTGGTCCAGCTCATCCTGTAATTATATTTTGAGGTGCAGAAGTAGGGAAGAATGGAGTCATGTCCACCTCAGATGAATATTCCTGCCTTTGATGTTCCTTTGAGAAACTGCTGTGATTTTTATAGCAGCAAAGCAGACCCAGAAGTTGCATTTTCTTTATCCACAGCACCTGCTTCTGCCTGGCATCTGCAGTGATGTGCAATGTCACTCCCACTGTGCTCATAAACTGTGACAGGCTCAGGGTGTAACCCCTGCCCCTGCAGCCAGACTGCAGCTCTGCTGTGCAATCAATGCCACACAGCTCCAAAAATGTGCCTTGAGTGTGTCCACCCTGTGCAATCAATGCCACACAGCTCCAAAAATGTGCCTTGAGTGTGTCCTTGTGATATCTATGCTATCTACCCCTGTTGTTCCCTGTGTTTTAGATGGGCACAGAGAGGGAGCTCTGGGCTGTGTTTATCCCACACGTGCACTGAGTGCCCACGCCAGCACAGCAAAGCTCCAAGGATTGGCAGTTTAATTTCACATGGGCCATGAGAACAGCCAGGTGTGCTCCCTGGGGATGGTTTTGTTCAGGTGATCACCAGGCAGAAGAAATGAACTCCAGGTCTCTGTGGCTGGTTCTGGGGGCACTTGTTCAGGCTGCTAAACCCAAGTATCTGAGACCTTCTGCTAAACCAAAAAATGTTTACTCTTTTGTAACTGGGGCTGCTTTGTGCTTTGTTGTTTTAGGGGACAAGCAAGCCTCTGCTCACATGCCTTGTCTCCCTTTCTGGCTGATTTCCCTCTGGCTGTGCTTTGCCTGAGGCTCTCCTACCTCAGGTGAGTGTCAGACATGGAGGCTGCTTTGAATTTCTGCTTTTCCGTAGCTCGGATCAGAGTCCTCGCTGACTGTGACGTGGAAGGCAGTGACTTTCTACCCTGGATCAAGACAGCTCTCATATGCTTTGAGCTTTAATTATTTCAGTCATGTTGAAGTTGTTAGGAAGACGTAGCCTGGAGTTTTCCACGCATATGTGGGCAAATGTTTGCAGAATCCGACTCTAATTTCACAAATTGGTTTTGAGGCAAGACTTAGGAGGAAGGCAGGGTTTTACAGATTGGAAAAAAGAGCAGGTTTTTGAGGAAACTGAAGATTAATAGAAACCATCTGTAGGACTCCAAGTGATTCAGTGGGGTCTAGACAGCTGCCCTTTCTTGCTGTTCCAATGCCGTGTGTGACAACGACAGGAGCCATATGTGAGCCACAAATAAACCCTCCCCACCTCGTGTCTTCGCTGGTTAAAGTTTAATCAGTGAGAGAAGATGAATGTTTGGGAGTGAAAATGTCACACAAACAGTGTAACAGCATCTTGTACCACGAGGTGTGCTGGGAAACTCAGACCACAGGGTGTGGGTTCATTCCTTAGTGAAACTGGGTGACAACAGGAGCTCCAAAATATCTCCTTGTCTTATGGTGGATACAGCTCAGTATTAATTCTTCCATGTCCTAACCTCCCTCTGAATTCTGATTTTCTTTAATTCATACATTCCTTGCTGGGTTTTGTTTGTTTGTTGTTTGTTTTGTTGGGGTTTTTTTGGTTTTAGACTGGATTTATTTCCTTTTTGTCACCTTCCTGTTTGTTTTTCCAACATGATCTCCCCCACATACTTTTGTTCTTGCTTTTAGGCAATTGGGCATGTTTCTCAATGCTTTCTCTACCCGCCTCTTTCTCACGTGTGAATCTCAACTTTAAAGGAAAAAAGAAAACCTTTACTGCCTGTTGAAAAAAATTTCAAGAGCAGTTTCAATTCAGGAAGTCAGACTTGCCAGGAACTTTGATTCCATTTCCAAGATTGATAGCAATATAGAAAAGACAATTTTTACTATATAATTTTTCTTGATTAGACTGAATTTTTAGGTAAGATTTGAGAAAGACTGTAGGTTTGAAAATCCCATCTGAAGAATCAAAAAAAGAAAAAAAACCAGTAAGAAAAATCATAAATTATTATTTTAAAAGGAGAGGGATAGAAGAAAGAACAGGCAAAATACTATTTTGGCTATGAGTTGGATCCAGTAGCAAGGTCACAGTCTTTTTACAGCCTGTCTTGTCTTTCAGTGTCTCATGGTGACAAATTCTGGTCTTCAGCTGCCTTCCCTGCAGAACTCCCAATATTTTATCCTGAAGTGCTGCTTTTGCAGAAACTTCCTGGCCTGGTTTGTATTTTCCTGTTAGCACCATGTCAGGATCCTTGCATCTTCAGGGGAGGTGAGTGATGTTTTCCTGTGGCTGAAGTGGTGATAAAATGCAATAATATCTCTTGCTTTGATATTTCCATGCTGTTACAATTGTGGTACCTTGTTACCACCACCTTTTGTAACAGTGGTACAGAAAATCAGATGTATGTAAGGGGGAGAATGTTCTTAATAGTGCCATGAAATTTTAGGTGCATGAAATGGAATTATTCCATATTCAGGGGAAAAAAAACAAAAACAAACCTTTGAAATGCGTGTATATTTTTTTAAATTTTTGTTCTAAACAAACGGTTGTTCTAAACTGCATTAGTGTTGCATGCCATCAGAAAAAATTGCTCCCTTAATTAGCATCAGTTTTTGTTATCTTGCCAGGACTAACACTTTGTCAGTCGGTAAATAAATATTTGACTCAAATGTAATCAGTGGCTTCAGCATTTACACATTGTATAGCTGTCATAATATTGGGAAATTAGATTTTTCCCAGGCCAGTGCAAGCATTAATGTTCCATCCGTCAAAAGCTGAGGTAGGGCATGACATGCTTTTAAAGATTTATACTGTAACAGTACATTTAGGAATGGTAATAAACTGACTAAATATTGTATTTCACCGCAGTGTGCATTTCCAAGGAGTTGTAGGATGTTCAGTCACTATGTGAAGAAAATGCACACAGATAGCAAGACATGAGATCTCTGAATTGGTCTCACTTTTAAATCAAATTATGTGCTATATTAACAAATGGCAATCTTAACTGAGGCAGAGTGGAATAATTCAGCCAAAGCAAATGCTCCAAGTGCTGAGCTATTTCCCTGGGTGTCATTGCAACTTTTGTCACTGGTTTAAAGAGCAAAGAGACTTTCTGCTCACTGGATTTGGGGACATCTTTCCATTTTATAAGGATTTAAAGTTGATTCAGCTTTTCACCGCAAAATATTTGAGAATTCAATTAAGTGGAAACAAGAGCAAAAATATTTTCTTATCTATTTTTTTATTTATTTATATGTTTATATTTAATTTATTTTATATATGTTATGTACCTTTAAAATATTTCTATATTTTATATATATATATATATGTGTATATATATATATATATGTTTTTTTTGTCAGTTATTACTGAAATTTGGAGCTGCACACACCCCAGGACAAACCCTTGCAGTGGCTTAAGAGCCTCAGGTCCTGCCGTGGCATTCTTGCTGTCTCTGTGCTCTGACATTTGCTCCTTTGGGCTGGACCCTTCCTGCAGGATTTTGCTCTAAAGTGCATCAGGGATTTGCTGTGTTTTCTTTTAAACCCCAATAATCTGGGTCACAGCAAGGCCTGGCAGTGTCAAACAAAGGGGACAAAAATGGAAAACAAATTCTGGCATCAGTGCTGTCCCCTGTGGTGGGGAGCTCTGTCCTCTCCTAAAGCAGAGTTCTGGCACAGCCCCAGGTGGATTTTCCCACTTGTGCAGTATTGTACAGGACATGTTAAGTGTGTGTCCCTTCTAACCATGTCAGTGGTTGTCTTAACAACCCATTCTGACTTCTGGGAAATAATCTTTTGGATTTCTTGAAAGTCTGTGTTTCAGTAACTGAGCTTATTAATCAAATATATGTTTTAAAACACTTAGGTAAGTGAACACTGCTGCTGAAATAAATTTTAGCAAAATGCCAAGTAAATCTGTCAATTCAGAGTAAAGCAAAATGTCCAAGAAACTGCAGAAGATGATTTTCCCTTAGCACTCTAAAAGGGTTTTTATCATAATATGGAAAACATTTTTTTCTCAAACCGGTGTGCTTCATTTCTTTGGATTGTTTGTCTATACTGTCTATAGCCTCCTTTCTCCTGATGAAATTTCCAGAAAGTTATGCATATTCTTATTAAATGTGAGATCAGACCCCAATACTTATTTCAGGTAATGGAAAAAGTAGCTGGAAATTGGATTTCTGTATTTTGCAAAACACACAGAAAATAAATTATCTTCTAACTTTCTCTAATCTTTGAGCACCAAGCTTTATATTATTTACAGTTCATGAATGTTCCAAAAAATCTCATTTAGTGAATGAAATTATTTTTGAGAGGTTTATTGTCAGTCACCTTGCTGCTTATTTGGGCAGCTCATGTCAGCTTCATTTTACATCTGTAAAAGCTACAAGGCCAAAACTGCTTTTCTCAAAAGACTACAGAAGTCTTTCAGTAAAAGTTTATATTTTCTTTTAAATACAACAATCAGGTGAGTTATTTAAAAAAAAAAAAAAAAAAAAAAAAAAAAAAAAAAAAAAAAAAAAAAAAAAAAAAAAAAAACAAAAAAATTNCACAAACAAAGCCAGAAAACTTTTTGAACATATTTGACTCTGCCCATTTCCCCAGGACATTAAATGACAGTAATTGTGAGAGCTCTTTGGTATCTGGTGCCTGATGCTACTGAGAAGCCTGACTTTGCCTAGTAAGCTGTCAAGAATAGTCCCCACCAGCATAATTTACTTAAAAATAAAATACAATTCTATCTTGATATCTGTGCCTTTTGGGGTTGTTTGGTGGTGAAAAACCTCAACTCTAAATGACCAGCTATAGAACTATTCACCTTGGACAGACGACTAAGTAATATTTCCTTAACTGTCTTTGAAGACAACTAATTTTTAGCAAACCAGTATTTTTGTGTAGTTTTACTATAAGCCAATAAACTAATCTAGACTTCTATCGAGAATGGCTAACGAAGGCCTTTGAAAAACTCTCATTTTTTCAAAGTGAGATGGGGAGGCTGGGGCTGTTTTTCTTACAGCAAGGATGAATACGAAGGGGCACAGTAAAAGGAATCACAATGAATAATTGTCTGCCTAGGTAGATTAGTTTATTTGTTTAGGGCTTTATTCACTGTTTCTAACAAAATAAGACAGCCAATCAATTTGAAGTATGTGAATGAAAGTAATTTCTTTCCCATTCCCAATTAACACACTGAATTCACTTCTGTGAATAAAGAAATGAATGGGGACAGTTTCTTAAGATCCAAGAAGTGACACAGGGCACTGATAATATCTGCATCTCCACCCTCACAAAGTCTCTAGTGCTTCCACAGTATGATTAATCCTATTATAGAAAAATATTTTGGAGGAAATATATTTTCTTACTACTCCAGCAGTGAAAAACAGAAGCAAAGAAAAGTACAGGAATGTTTCTGTAGTGATTCAGTTTTCACCTGGCTTGACAGTAGTCCCAGATCCTGGGATCAGCTCTGGTGTTTTTGAAACTAGATTAACATCTCCTGGGCTGGCTGGAAGAGTGTGTAAATAGGGAATTTAGCTTGGGATAATCTGAGCACTGTGAGCTTTCCCTGGGGACAGCTGCTGATTCCTGGTTCCACAAGAGTCAGATGGGTCAGGATGGCCACTGCTGTGGCTGGGCTTGCTGGGGCTGCATTGCTGATTACAGGAACAGAACACCAAACCTCCACCTGTTTTCCCCTGCAAATAAAGGTAATATGTCCATTTCCACATAGTCTGGTAGTTTCAAATATACCTTGTGCTATTTGGTGTCAAATCAGGTGTTTGCTACCTCAGCGATGCATTGGTCTCTTTTTTTTTAATCTGGCAAACAATCCTTTGTTTTATTTTTCTCCTTCTGTCCCCTTATTTTAAGTAACATTTTTTAACTTTATTTTTCATTATAAAATCTTCAAAAAATGGAGATATTTTCATCAGAAAATGTAGTTCAATTGTGTCCTTTTGTTATACTACTCTGTTTATCCAAGAAATTCAGTAATAGGGATTGAAATTGGTGGAGATGAAGTCGGAGACAAGAAAAGTAGAGCTCTGAGCAGCCTAGAAAGTCAGATGAGAATAGGGCGTAATGACCTAGGAAAAATGAGACTGAGGAATAAGGAAATAAAAAGGGAATTAGAAGAGTGAGCTGTGATGGAAGACAGCAGTGAGGAATAGAGAGAAGCAAACAAGGGGCAGTCAAACACACTGACATGGCTAAAGAAGGCATTTAACAGCCTTGGTCTGGCAAATATTTGTTGGGGTATTTAGAAGTCCAGGAGACAGGATGTGTCCCCAAATATCCTGCAGCTATGGGGAAGGAGAGGGACATTGACACCAGCAATTTTTCTGCCAACAAGTGAGTCACAGCCTCTTTATTCACCTTTCATCCTTTTATGTTATGAATGGCTAGCAGAAATGTTTTGTACTTGATATGTTTCTAGAAAGGAATGCAAAAGGCCTTTCTGTTTTATTTTGCTGCTTACACCCAGTGTATCTCAGTGTGGCAGCACTCTCTTCCTGTCAGTGGTTATTGTGAATAATTATACAGCTAATAATTAATTGCTCTCTTTATACTGCACTTTAATTAATAGGTTTCTCTGATAAGATAGTTTCCTAGATTTTTTCCTTGATATCAGCAGTGACTGAATCCTAAATGGCATCTGTAATGAGGAAACTCAACCACACCAGGCTCCCTCTCTGCCTCCCAAACTGAGCTCTTTTTATCCTCACTGTGCACTTGTATAGGTGGTGAATTATCTTTCATGTTAATGCAGAAGGCTGATTGAGCTTAAGATAGTCATAATATTTATCAAGATGATGCTAAATGCAGTGGAAACAAATGCAGTAATCTCTCAGGAGACCAGACTGTCTCATTTTCAGGTGCAGGATCACTACTGAATCATCTCACCTGTACACTTATTTATCATTCCCTTTTTTCTCTTTGTTAAAACAGAAAATAAAAGTGATTAATGCATTAAGTGTTGTAGCTTGAATAGAAACTCTCTGCAATGTAGATAACTTTGGTGACAAAGGAAAGGGAAATTGGAGTTTGGTGTTCTGAAACAGGCAGGCAGTGGAGCTTAAAGGTGCATGACAAAAGTTAAACTGAGCTAGAAATCTAAGCTTAGGCGAATTCAAAAGAATCAAGCTCATGGTTACATTTTAACGCACAGAGATTTAGGCATCCTACAAAGTGAGGAAATGAAGTTGTTGTGTGTGAAAAGCAGCCAGCATTACTGTGCACATGTTGCAAAGGAGGGGAGGTAATTCCTGATTGGGGAGGGCAAAACTCTCTTTATGAATATTGAACTGTACAGAAAAAAAAAAAAAACAGAGTCAAGGCCACACTGTCCTGTACTTGGTATTATTCTATATGTAGTAAGGGATATTAAAAAAAAAAAAAAAAAAAAAAAGTTTTTCATCTGTGTTTAGAAGATACCCTGCCTGGAACATTAAAAAAGACACAAAAATTGCAATGTAGGAGAGTGCCCTATGCACCTCTATGTGCTAAACTCCAGAGAGAGCTGTATTAATGGGTTTGTTCCTCAAATACAGTGTCAAAAATCAAGGAAGCAAATCTCGTAGTCTGACTGCTACGTTAGCTACCTAAATCCCAAAATTGCCTACCTCCACTGTCAGCAGTAAAGTTCCCTTGATCTCCAGATTGTCATCTTAAATCTTACCAATGTCAGAAGCTGGGTGATCCTCAGACTTAAACCTCCAGTTCCTTTGTCACTAATACAGATTAAAGTAGCAAAATACCAAATATATTGAGGAGATGTTTGCAAAAAACAACAAAGAGCAAAAAAAAAACCAACGCTCAAACACCCATTATTCTTGTCATAATTAAAAAACCAACAAAGCTTAAAGGCAATTAAAATATTTTTGATATCACTGGTGACAGGCGGGTTGGACTGTCCCAGAATTTGGAGATCATCTAAATTAAAGGAGAAAGCCATTTATAAACTGCTGAACTGTTGTCATTCACTTTTCTTCATTATACTCTCCATCCCTATTCTTGTAACCCATCCCATAGCAGCAGCGCTGGGTCTGGGCAACGGATAGGGAGAAGTTGATGTATTTACAGTAATTGTGTCCAATGTCTGCTGTTATTAGAGCAAACAGCTTTCATAACTCAGTGTGCTCTGCAAATGTGCACCTCAGTGTCATCCTAGCACAGATCTCTGGTGGGCTGAGCCTTCGCAACTCGGCCCTCGATGTTTGTTCAATTAAAGTTTGCATTTCAGCTCAGAGGTAGTTGGCACAGAGTGACACTGAAGCCCAATTACTGTTGGAGTTCCTGTTGTGATATTCAGTTCCTTAGCCTTTGAGGGAATTAAAAGAAAAAAGAAGTAATTAGTTTTGTAGTGTCATAGTCCGTTTCTTAGCTTGATAGGTCAGAAACAAGAAAACAAATTAAGTAGGAAGAGACAGTAAATTAGGGAGAAAACATTACTGACATAAAACTGGGCATGGAGTAAGAGATTCTGGGTTTTCTGTGCTAAATATTGGTACCACAGCTGCAAGAAGATGGGTTGGGTTTTTCATTTTATCCTGTCATGAAATTAAACAAGTTTGTTTCTACCCTAAAAGTTATCAATAATGACAGAACCCAACCCTGTTGTGCAAACAATCCTCTTGCACTGTAAATGCACAGACACATCAATTATGGTAACTTGCTGGCCAAAAATCACACATTGCTGCTTGCAAGAATTCTTAGATTTATTATTTTCAAGCACATTTGTCAGGCATCTTTTATTGAAGTAGCTCAGTGATGAGGTTGTAATCATTGTCCTGTTTGACAGTTGCTCTGTGGGTCTTATTCATTATACAAAACTCTGAGGTGAATTTGTCTTGCCTTTCCCAGGACAAAACAGGGCACAGTCTAACTGAAAGCTTTAACCACTAAACTTTCCACAAGTAACATTATTATCACTAGAATTTGTCTTTCTTTGAGGTGAGATAATATATATGGAAATTGTTAATATTTTGTATTCTTAATATGGACATATCTGTCTCTCTTTTCATGTCTGTCAGGGAAAATGTCTGGATTTCTTTCTTCCTGAAGCCTGTACTACTTTTATCTAATTAATTTCATTTACAGGAATGTGTTGCATGGAAAATTTCACTGCTACTAATAGCTCCTTCATAAATACAAAATGAATATTTCTTTTCTTCTTCTGGAAGTAGTGGCTTATATCTTTGTCTTCAAAGGTTAATAAGCAGAAATTCCAGGCAGAGTGTTTATGAAGGAAAAGTTTTATTGTTTGTGATTGAGAAGGGCTGGAGCTGCAGAGAGGGAGTTGTGCTGTGCCACGGGGAAGATCACTCACGCAGTCCTGTGCTCCTGGGCTGCTGTAGTGACTGGAGGCCGGGGTTTGGGCAGACCTGGAGAGCCAAGGGCAGAGTGTGACAAACATCAAAGCACAGAGCTGTAGGCAGAGATGCTGGGGACCTTTCCTGCAGGCAGCTCTTCTCACCAACCCAGGATCCAGGGCTCAGGGTCTTCGCTTTTCCTTTGTTTTAACAGAGCAGAATCTGCTTCACACTTTTTCTTTTGGATGATTCCTGGTTTGGTTTTGGGATTTTTTTATTAGAATTTAAGGGAGAGCTAGATGTGACGTGTGCTGCAGGTTTTATGGTGTGGGCCAGAGTGACACCCTGAGAGCTCTGAGAAAACCAGCACCAGGATATTCCAGAGTTTCTCAGTGCCACCCTGTGCTCTGTGATCCCTCCTGCAGTGCTGGCATTTGCTGAGCTCCTACCTGAGGTTCCTGTGGCTGAAATCCCACCTTGCATTCAGTCCCTGCGCAGCTCTGAGTGCCAGCAGTCAGCTCACCCATCAGCTGGACTTGTCCCCTGTCCCCAAGGGCACAATGCCCTCTCTGAGCCCTGCTGGCCTGTCACTTTGAGCCACTGCAGCCCTTGCAGCAGCTTAGAGTGACTTTGCAAGAATATTCTTTGTCAGGTACTTGATTCGTCTCGTTTAGGTGGAATTAATATTTGTTCCTGTGCTCTCCCCTGAAGACACTTTCTTTTTCTCAGTGTGAAAGTCACTGTCTGTCTCCAGTTTTTGTTGGCCCCATTAGTATTGGGACATTTCCTTGCCACCATATTTTTTTTTCCAGAAAAGCACATTGGAGGCTCTTAGCACACTTGAGGAAACTCAGGTAAATTAAATTAAATGTTCAAAATCATGCAGGATGCTGTCATAAGGCAAATCTTCTGGATTTTTAATTTTCACCCTATTGCTCTGAGTTGATGGATTCTTATTAGTCCCTTGAATGCATTTTGAGCAAACCTCCTGTTTTTTCTTTTATTTCTAAAGTATCCTTCATTGCATGTAGGATTTTCTGGATTCTGAAAGGATGTTCACTGCAGGAACATCTTCTGTACCACGATGACAAAATACATTCTTTCCTGGCTAACACTTAAGGTCGTTTGTGCATTTGTTCTGTCCCAGTTGAAACTAAAATCCTTTTCCTCATACCACTCTTCTTTCCAGCATCTGTCTTTCCTGGCTGCAATCCTTCTGGATTCTAATTAGGCTTCCAATGGCTTGGCTCAGGGTGTAACCATAACCAATTTATCATTCCCTTAATCTCCCTCCAGGACATTCATTGAAAGAACAGTACCTGAATATTTCCCCTTTATCTACAATTTCCAGTCTATATCAAACATGAAATCTTGACAGATGGAGTCCAATCTGTCATAGTGAGTTAGTGTATTTTTCTTCTGATTGAATGTATTTATTGCACAAAGAAAGATGGAAAAAATGCAGAGATGAATATTTAAAATTTGGGTTATAGAATGCTTAGTTGGGCTGGGCATTTCTTTTGGTTGGTGGTTTTTTATATCTTTTTTTTTTTTACGACTGAAAATCTGGATTGCGTTCGATGAGCGAGGAAACAAAATGAGACTTGTTTTTGTTGTCATGAGAGGAAGAACAGATCTGATCATAACAAAAACAGATGTAAAGCCATAACGTAGTCCCTCATGTTATCTACTCCACACTCTCACACTGACCAGCAGAGAATGCAAGGAGACATTCTGCCTTCTGCCAGCACAGCCCCTGCCAGCAAATCAGCCCGTAAGACAGCTCCTGAAATACATTCTGCTGCAGGAAAGTGTGATAAAAAACACCCTGCCAAAGTGCTGGGCCAATCAATCAAGTGTTAATGATGGATCATGAAACCCATTTGTTGACAAATAAAACCTTGTGTGCTCTGCCAGTGAAACCAACTGTGTCACCCGTTTTTCAGTGGCTGCCTGAAATATCATGTGCAGAAAGGGAGTTTATTGATGGCAGGGCTGATGCCACAGCCAGCCCATCCAACTGGGTTTGCAGGTGCATTTAGTCTTAACTGCTGATGGAGCTTGGCCCTGCAGAGGATATTGAAGTGTTCCCCAGACCAGGGGGTCTGTGGGAGGCCGTGGGCCCAGCCCAAGTCTAGCACAGCCTGGTTCATTTAGACCCTGCAGCTGCTTTCAGCATGGCTGGAGCAGCAAAACCAAGCTAAAGGTTTTATTCTGGGACACAGCAGAGCTGAGCAAATGTGTGTGAAACCTCAGAGGTTCTGCAGTAAAGCTCAGGGCTGCAATTCTCTCCATTGCCATGCCCACGAGCAGGGTTGGGAAGCTTTAGTGGAGTGAGCAAATCAGCTGCTGTCCATGTTTTGTCCTTTTGTTTCTCATGAAGAGATTGTTTTCTCAGCACTTATCTGACAGGCACAAGGAATAACTGATTGTGCCAGGAACTCTGATCTTGTAGGAGATTGCCAGTGTAGGAGAAGAAGGATTTGACCAAAATATCCCTGAGGTTAAATCCAAGGATTCCCTGCCCTGCCGTGCCAAAGCAGTAGTACTTCATTCAGAGAGGCTGAGGAAGGAAGTTGTGATAGAAACCTTGCTACAATTTGTTACTTCATTTTTCCAACTCCTTTGACCCAGCCTACACAGAAGCAAAATTCTGAGCTCTTGAGGAACTTTAATGTTAAATTGTAAATAACCTAGGAAATAGCAGTTACTATTGTTGTAGGTGATGACTGGATGTTCTGCATTGTGGTACCCTAAGACCTCTTTAAAATGACAGTAATATCTTTTTTTTCTCACATAGTTTCTCCTGATGATCTCTTTGTTTTTCTGTTTTGTGCTGTGTTTTACCTGAAATGCGTCATAGCATAGGCCCTACCATTGCGCTTCTATTCAAAAGGGAGGTTGCAATGAAGTGTTTCCTGGGAGAGAGAGTTCTCAGCAGTATTTCTGAGCTCTCAGGATTCCTTAAATCAGGTGAAAACCCCTTAAGTAATGAACTGGAATTTGCTGCAGTGCTCTTTTGCAGAAGAATCACAGAAGGCCCTTGTTAATAATACCTAAAGTGAGGAGGACTGAAAGGGCAATCTTTTAGCCCTCAGTGCTATTGCAGATTTTTAATTCCCTTAGCAGAGGGAAGAAGTTGCCTTCTAATGGAGTCCTTGGGTGCGTGCTGTGATTCTGATGTTTATGTGCCAGATTTTTGGTCTGGCATTTGCAATTCCTATTTTTGTAAAAGATACACAACCTTTCTCCTCCCCCTCAGTTTCCCCTTGCCCCCTTCCTTATCTCAGAGAATATTTTCTTCCTACCTATGATCCTACTTGGATTTAAAGAAGTTAAGGAGATAAGTAGCTTAAGCTAAAAAGTCCAAGTTTTTCTAGAAGGGATAAGTAAATTTTCCAAAGTACTGTATGTCTTCCTTGGTCCAGACAGCATTTGACTGATTGGTACTGGACAATCACAAACTATTCATTCATGCTTGCAACGAAGCATGAGAATTTAATTTCAGGATTTGATTTATACAGCATGGTGTTGGGTGATTGATGTTCTATTCAGGCATAAACGAAAACATTGATTATAACTTAAATAGGAAGCCAGAAGCTAGAGTTGAGAAGATGAAATCTCTGTCATACTTTCCCCAGCAGATCTAAGTGGCTGCAAGGAGCCCCTGTTGGAGGTATTGATGCTCACCATGCTGGATCCTTGAAGATGCTGTTTGGTATGAAGGACATTGTGTAATTTTAAGAGTTCACTGACCAACTAACTTGCTTTTGGAACAAACAAACAAACAAACACACTTTGTTGTGCATTCAAATGCTGCTTTGGGTTTTGGAGGCAGAACAACCATCATATGCTGCAGCAGTCTGTGCTCTGCCCAGCACAGCCCAGCTCAGCCCCTCTCTCTGTCTCTCCTAATCTCTTATGCTGGAGAAACAGCTCCCCAATCATTTACAGGCTCATAAACACGACCCAGCAGCATCCTCTGCCCAGCAGAGCAGGGAAAGAGTTCAGAAATGAGAGCCAAATAAAACAATAACTCACGGCAAACAAACAGGCAACTACAACAATCAGATCATGCTGCAGGAGCTGCTCCAACTACCCAGACACTTCATTAGGCATGAAATAACAAAGGAAAATAGACCAGAGTCATCTCATTTAATTCTCTTAGGCAAATTATCTCTCTTGTTTCCCCCTCCCCAGCTCCCATTTATTCTTACTTTCTGCTTGAGGTAAGGAAATGCAACTTAAGTCTAGAGAGAGAATGAGTAGTGTTTGAAGCCACAGGGCTGAGGCTGGAAGAGTTCTTGCATTCTAGTTTTTCTGTCATTGGCATTCTCCATAATCTTTGGCATTTTGGTTATTTTCAGGTCAGGCTTTTTATTCTTAATGCATAATCTGCTTTACACTTGTCCATAGCTTTAAGTCTACAGTAGAACTCTGTGGAAGGGAATTGTCCTTCACTATATATCAGATGCTTTGTGCATCACCTGATACTGTTTTCAGGCTTTGTTTCATTGTAAGACCTGCAGTGACACCTTATTTAGTGAATTTTTCATATTTTGTTTGCTTTTTTTCATCTGTGGATGCTGTGTTTTGTGACAGCCTCCCCTTTACAGGGCTGTTTGGTGCCTTGGAATTGGGTTGGTGCAGCTGTTCTCTCCTTCCCTTCTCTTTCTGGGAACTCACACTTTTACACCTGCAAACTTCTCAGACAGAGGCCATTCAACCTGTACAATTTCTAAAGTTTTCATCTTTAAAAATCCCTCCTCACATGCTGCCAAAATACCAGACACAACCAAACTGGTTTTTATGCATTTTGGTTCTAACTTAGAATATAGGGGTTCATTAAGAGGGTCAAACCTATGCTTAGGTGTACCTAGCACAATGTACCCCAAAACCCACCAAATGTCAAAATACAAAAAGTCTAGGAAGATAAATGTGTTTCAAGTCTCCTAAGGGAAAATAAATGATGAACTGAAATGTGGATTAATACTGCTGTGCTGAGGCTTGCACCAATACCAGTATATCATATGTGAAAAATCCTTTCAAGTCATTATTGAACAAACTTTGGAAAAGGTCACAGGTATCTCCCTACTTCCAGTGTTTGGCTGAACAGGTATTTTGTGTGAAAGTGCTCCTATCCCTGCTTCCCTCCACACTCACAGCCAGGTGTCAGTGACCTGGCCCCTCTACCGTGCTGTTGCTGGGCTTTGTTCAGAGACCCAAGTGAAAATGCAGCCTCTGACCGATGCTTGCGGCAGAAATCTCCGGTTAGAAAAGCTGCTTTACACAAAATGGGAAATGCTCAGGAGGGAATTCCCCTGGAAAATGCATTCCCATGCTTAAATACTTAGTTTAATTTTCAGAGACCAGATTAATCACTCTCTGCATTGTTCCCAGCCTGACTTTGTGCCCCACACTGAGCAGAACTGCCTGTGTTGGTTGCTTGTTCTTCAGCAGCTCTGCTGACCGGGGTCTCCTTATCTCTCTCCACAGACCATCAGTGCTCTGCAGTATGAAGAATGTTTTCTTCCTCCTGTGTCCAGCTAGATTCCTGACCATCATCATTCATGTGAGGGAAGGCAATCTTTCTTTTTGTTTTCGAAGTGAAAGCCACTCCATTGGTTCAGAGGTGAGCAATCCCTCCCCTGTTTCATCTCCCTTGGTGAAAATTCACCGGTTTTCCCTCCCTCTCTCTCTCAGGAGCTGCTGCTTTGGCCGGTGGCCTTTTGGCTCCCCAGTGTGTGACAGGGACGAGCTGTCCCGGGAGCTGTCCCACCCAAGGGCAGCATTCAGAACTTTGGGGTGCTGCTGTGAAATTTGGCTTTTCCTGCTGGCTCCCCTTCAGCAGCTAGATGTCTCTCTTCCCTCCCTTATTAAGGGAAAACAGGAGGGGTGCTGCTCTTGCCTTTGGAAAAGACTTGTTGCCCTCCATCATTTGGCCATTTTAGAGCAAATTTAAGATCTGGATTTTGCTGTAAATCTGTAACTCAGTGAGCATGTGGCTTGATTTTGCACGTAGCTTTTTCAGATCATTGATTGTTTCCCTCTATTAATCTGCTGGGGCCTGAGGCTGACCTGTGTTTTGCTTTTCATGTTCCTCTCTGCTTTCCAAGCAGGATTGTAGATCGAGACACTCTCTGCCTGTGGCATTCTCATTTTCTCTTCACCACAGCTGTTTTCCACTTGGTGTTACAGTTTGCATTTTGTGATCTGTTTTAAGGCAGAGATGCTATGATGCAAGAGCCAAAATCTTTGGTGGAGGAGATGGATTTTGTGTGTGCTGTTCTGGAGAGCAATTCCTCCTGCATGAGCCGCTGTGTGTTCTGCAGGGCAGTAAATGATGCTGGCTTTAGTGAACTCAAGTAGAATGCTTAAAATCTGGGGAGACCATGGTTGAAATTTGGAGGGTTTTATTTAAAAGATCTTTCTTTTTGTTAATGCATTTTCTTGCATTTCATGTGTTACCTTTTTTTTTTCTTTTTTTCGGTGTTGTCCTCAGATTGTTTCTGGAGCTGTGGAATCACTGAGAGAAAGCAAAGGAAAGTTTCTTTATTGTTTTCATTCATTATATAGTGAAAATAATATGGTCCTCTTGTGCCTTTCTCTAAGCTTTTAACTCTAAGGCTAAAACAGCTGCAGCTATTCCAGCCCAGACAGTCAATGTACACACATATATGTATATATATATATGTATATATGTGTGTATATATAATATATGTATATTTAATATACAGGAAACATATAAATTATATTTATATCGCATATTTTATCTGATGCATTGATGTATTTAGATTGTTGCATTTTGTAAGTGCATGTTGCATAAAGTATGGAATACAGAATATATTTACATGTTTATTTATTTACACATTTATATATTTTCATATTTATATGAAATATGCACCAATATAATTTAGTTACATTATTAACATGAACATATATATGTGCCCATATACTCATGTATATTTATATTTACAAGAATTTTGTTGTGGAGTGAAATATCAGTGTATCAGGTACTATTTGGCACATTTGCAAATTAAATTCCATCAATGTAATTAGTCATTAAGCTTTTCTGAAGACTTCTGAGTATATTTTATTTTAGCAAAGGAAACAATAGACACAGCATTCCTAAATGTTGGAGCTATTAGTTTGGCCCAGGAGCTTAGACTTGTGACTTGATTTTTATTCTGCTTGGAGCTATGTGGCTGTGTGGGCAGCTGGGTGTCATGTGTTGTGTATAAAGCCAGCTGCACTTGTCCCACTTTTATGGTCATTTTTGGAGGAAGCTTTTAGCCCTTCATTTTTGTTGGTTAGCAAATAACGTTGGATTTGTGTAAATAAGAGTGTTCTAGGCGTGTTCCTCATGCTCAGAAGGAAGTTGGTGTGTGTTTGTAAGGAGGTAGCAGAATTATTAGGGTTTAATTCGTGGAGAGCACTGCTCCTTGAGCTGGTGTTGCTGGGAATCCATTTCTGGGTTGGAATTTGGGCTCCCAGCACTGATGCTGTTTGTGTGCTGGGCAGCCAACCTCTGCACCTCTGAAAATATCACCCCAGTCTCTTCTGCCTGCTCTGCTGCAACCTACAATAATAACCCATTAATCAAATGTCACCCTGCCTAATACAGAGGAGCTCTTTTTTTATTGCCTTCATTTATAATAATTTAGTTTATACTTTACAATGTTATTGATTTTATGAAATGGCTCATTACATCTACACAAAGCTAAATCATTCAATTAGATGCTTTAAATTAAGTCATATAAATTTCTTACTAGATTTACTGTTGGATTGAATTGGAAATCAAGCCCTAAGAAATTATTTTTGAAATTCTTATTGGGAAGACATTCTTACTTATGTTATAGGCTAGCAAAAGAATATTAATTACTCAGCAAGATTTTTTAGTCATTAAAACTTAAATCCCCTTTTGTAAATTGCTGGGTGGCATAGGCAGTGAGAAGTTTGCTTGACTTCCTCTGCATGAACTGGACAGGGGAAAAGCTCCATCAGAAGGGATTTTTTGGAGGTTCAGCTAAGTGAAAAAAGCCAGTATTCTGGAGAAAGGTCCATCAGTCAGCCCTTTTTACCATGGCCTGTGCAGACAGACAGGGGAGAAGGGGCAGTGGAAGACTTTGGCCACCTCCTGCCTTCTGTGCTGTCCCATGAAGAAAGGGTGAAAGCTTTTCACAATTTCAGCTGGAAGAAATCAGTCCATAAATAAAAACCTCTGCAAATATGGAAGCCATTCATGAATGAGGCCAGTGCTTTCCAACATGAAGGTATTCCAGCTTTTCTCCTTTCTGTCTGATGATGCTGCTCTAGAAGTTCTTATAACATATGCAATTAAGAAAACTAAACATTTTTTTCACTCTTTTAAAACTGAAATGAAGGGGAATAGAGGCACAGCAGAGGGAAGTCTGCTCTGAAATGCCTGGGTGGGTTTGGAGTGCTCATCATATCCCTGTGCTGACACAGTGCTTTTCAGTAAAGTAATTGTCAGTTTAGAAGCAGAGATGAGAACACATTGTATTCACAAAATAAACCTCAATAACCAAAGCAATAATTATTTGAAATTCAAAATTTTTTCCCTTTTATCCAAACTTGTCAAAGTTTTTCCAAAGGGAATTCACTTTAAAAATGGATTTGTCTTAAATCGTGGTTTGACTTGCTGCTCTTCCCTCAGCTTCTCTTCATCAGAGATGACAGGCTTGCCATCTTGATTTTTTTGAATAATTAAAAGCCTCAAATCTTTAGTTACCATCTGCTGGACAGTCAGGATTTGTAGCTTAAAAACCTCATAATTAGGTGCACTGAACTCTTCAAAGTATTCCAGAGGTTTTCTGTCTTTGGCAACAAAAGCAGTTAGAAAAGGAATCAATCTATTCTTCACAAGAAATTATATTTTGTAGGAATGTGGAGTTTCTAGGGGATATTTTTATTTCTTGATGCATACTAATTGAATCTTTTCTCACTTAACCTTGATTTTTAATTGTTTCTAGTGTTAGATGTAGTACGTTTACTGAAGAATTGCATCATTTAATTGTCTTATATTATAAATCATCAGGTTTTATGTTTACTGCTCTGTGTTTATTCAGCATTGCCTAGATGCCCTGGGAAAAAAACATGTTCTTTCTTTTTTGACCTTTTTTTTTGTGTGTGTGTCTTGTATAATCCTTTGCAAGCCTGTGTCACCTTAAAGCAACTGTTGAATCTCTAATCACATTTCTGAATTAAAGACAAGACACTGTAGGTTTGTTTTTTTTTAAACGATGTTAAAGTTTCCCCCCTTCAGTGCTTTTCTTCACAGTGTGATGTCCCCTCAGCAGAGCTTGACCCATCCCTGCTGCCTGTGGTGCAGCTCTCCTCAGCCTGTCAGCCAAGAGCACAGGAGACCTTAAACTTGAGACAAGTCTTGCAGACCTGTCCCCTGGTGTTGTCACATCAACTTTGGGGCAGTCACAGCGCTGCCCTTGCTAGGACAGAGCTCCTGGGCTGGGGGATCAGCAGAAGCACCGTGGATGGTCCCTGCAGCTCCTCAGTGCTGGCTGGAAGTGGAGCAGCACCACTTCTCCTCCCTGCTGGTGCTGCCTGGGCATTGCCAGGGGGCTCTGGGGGCTCTGCACGGGGGCTTGGCTCTGCTGTGCCACAGTGGGAACCTTGTGGGGGACAAAAAATGGGCTCACACGGGGTGGAAATGGCTTGGAGAGCAATCTCAGTTAAAGCTGTCAGCATCCCAAGCAGTGGAGAAAGGGAATTGGGAAAAGGGATATGTTAGAGAAGGGAGAAGATCAAAGTCACCTGTTTGGTTTGTTTCTTAGTAGTTCACTTCTTGGGTATTGTTTGGTTTATCTGATCCCACCCTGCACTGGACAGAAAAGGATAAAGCTCTTGGGATTATTTTGCAGCTTTTCATGGGAGGTTTTGACTAGCTCAACCCCAACCTCTCTGATATAAATGAGACCAGAAATATCTCACATTTCAGTGGCCACATTAGCTCATCTGGTTAGAGCGTGGGGCTAATGGCAGGGTTTGTGGGATCCATCCTGTGTGCACCAGTCAATGAACAGTGAGACTTGATCCTCGTGGTCCTTTCCTGCTCAGAATACCCTGGGATCATGATAAATTGCTGCTCTGATTTAATCCTTGTTCTGCTAATATTTGTTGTTTTAGAGATTTAATCTGGATCTCCCAAGACCCGTCTTGAGAGTCTTTACCAGCAAGACAGTTAGCAGCTTTTCTCTGTGTCCCCTACTGAATTTGGAATTATTTATTCAAAAAGCAGTGATTGTAAGCTGATAAACTTTTATTCAGAATAACCTAGGAACTTTTGGGGAATGTAACCACGTAGGCAGCGGCAGAGGGCAGCCTAACTGGACTGCCCTCTGAGATGGAGGCTTCCATCCCTTCATTCCCAGAGCTCTGAGTGCTCTGAGAAATTTTTAGTGTGTGAAATCCTCCTTTTCCCCCTCCCTCCACATGCCCTTTCCTCTTTTATGCAATTGAAAAGGAGATTTCTGATGCAATGTAGTACATAACATTTTCTTGTTTCTCAAAAAAACCCAAAAAACCACTCAGCTACAGGTTGCTTGCTGAGAGGTAGAGAAGAATGAAAAACATTTATGTAGCAAATAAATCACATAGCAAATAAGTAGTTTTGGAACACTGCATTTCATTTGCCTGTGGGGCATTAATGCCAGTCCTAGAGGACAGAACAGAAAGAATAAAATTGAGTTAAATAAAACCAGAGTTTAGCCTTACAAACTCACCAGCAGCCATCAGTGCCAGGCATTAATTCCTCTCCTGCTGGCAGCAGGAAGGTGGGTGAGACAACACTGTCAGTTGCACAAATTAAGTCACTGTGGCAGAAACACAACACAAATAAATAGGAAAAAAAACAATGCAAAGGAAAGCACACTGTTGTTGCTGCATAAACCTTCTTCCAAGCTGGAGGCACAAAAAAAGGAAATTTAATGACTTGGTGCATGACATCTTGTAGCCTGACAAGCCCTTTCAGAACAGAAAAAGAGAGTGAGATGCCAGGAGAGGTCTCACAGCATATTCTGCTAGAGAAAAGGGGCTTGGAGGCAGCAGAATCTCCTTCTCAGTAGGCTGAGAAGTAGAACAACTCAGCTGTGCTGAACCCTGAAAGCTGATGGAAACCCTAATGAGGATTAGCTGAAGGAGAGGACAGATAAGTGATAAGAGTACACAGGGGTTTTAAATCACTGCCATTTAACTGCCATGATATTGCAGGCCAGATTTCCAGGACTCATTTTCATAAAGAAAAGAAAAACATAAAATCCATTTTTAACAAAAAGATCTAGAAGTTCTTAACAGCATGGAGGCTGATTTTTCCCTCCTATCAGATTATAAATTTACGGTAAGAAAATTACATTTTACATTATTTTTATTTATAAATATCTTATTTATATACGTATCTAGAATATTTAAGCTTGTTTTAAAACAGTTTCAGCACTTTTTACACACGATCCTGTTTCTTTGTTATGTTCCCAACTCCACTGTTCGCAGAGAATTCAGAGGGCTTCAAACAGAAGTTGAGCATAGAAATAATGTCAAAGAAAAGGGATTGAGTACATGTCCCATGTGCTTCTTGCAAAAAGTTATTGTGAAATTACTGTGGAGCAAATGGAATTCTGGTAATAATTTGGAAGTTTGCCCTTCTATGTTGTTCATTATCTCTAAACTGATTTATTGTTGCTAAAATGATTTGAAAGTGATGCACAGAACGACTTGGATGCTTGCTAACCAAAAATGTGCTTGAGCAGTGCAGGTTGATGTTCCTCCTGCAGGCAGCACTGGGCAGGAGCACTGGGGTGTTGGCACACCCATGCCCAGGTGTAGAACTAGGAGAAGAGAGAACTGACTGACAGTTCAGCTCATCCCACACATGGCTCTGCTCCCACCCCCAGCAAACCCCAGGCAACATGGGAGTGATTGTTTATTATCTTTGCTGCGTGGATCCCTGGTGTTGTTCTGAGTTAGGGGCAGGACTGGCAGTGGGAGCTGAGGATGTGAAAGGATTGTCAGAGAGATGGGCTTGGTTGGAGAGCAATGGGCCAGGGCAGTTGTGTCCGTGTGGCTTCTGAGACCGCGGTAATTTCACAGCTCCTCTTTTCCACTTGATGCATAAAAGTTTGCCCAGCTGATGATCCAGGAACTTGAGCACGGGGGCTGTCAGAAATGTTGATTTCCAGGGTAAGCTCAAACTGTGAGGCAAAGTAAGAGAGCAGATTCCCCTTTGTCCTGCCTGAATCGGTGCTGCGGCAGCGCCTGCTGCCAGGTGCGGGAGGTGATCCTGCTGCTTTGAATGTGATTAAGGGCATCAGCTTCTTTCTGCTTCACTGTCAGCTCTGAAAACCCCATCTACTCAGCACGCAGCCCCAAAGTCTGGGAGGGCAAGAGGTGTTCCTAGATGAAAAAGGTCATTATTTGATAATGCCACTTGGTAGCTGACATCCCAAGTTTGTATTTATAGCCACGCTTTCTTTAGAAAGTGTTCTTGTCCTACAGGTCTGGCTCAAGACAGTAAAAGCTCCTGCTTTGAGGATTCCATATATTAACAGATTAAATTGTTCAGGTTGTTAATTTTATTGTAAGACTGGCAAATCATTTTTCCAGCAGCTCAGAATAAGATTTAATTCTTACACATTTAACAATTGGTTCTGTAGAATGTTTTTCATCTTATCCCCAGGAAAAAGATTTCTGCATTACCCTAAATGCAGCAAGACTATAAGCTCCAAAACAAGAGAAAGGAGCTAAAGTGTAATTTTTAGCTTGGGACCTAATGCTCCTGGAATTCCCAAACAAATATGTGTGGGACTATGAAATTTCATCTCTCACTGAGCCTTTGAGAGTGCTTAGATTTGCCATTGGGTGCTTCCATGGTTATTACATTTGCTTTTGAGTTCATCTAAGAGGAAACTCTGCTGCTGCAGAGGCTGATGAAGGAGTGATTAGGCCGAGCTGCACGGGGAAGATTTGAGAAGTTGCAAAAGGAAAATGGGAAGAGGGAACCTGCAGTGGAAATGGATGTCAGAAATGGGAGTGTGATTCCTGTGATGCCTGTTGGGCAGTTGCTTGATTTGCCAGTCCAAACCCTTTAACAGGAAATATTATTCTAATAAGTGCTTTCTTTAAATTTTAAATTTTTTTTATTATTCACTACATTTGGTTTTTTTTGTCATTTAAGATATTAAAGGAGATAATTTAGCCATAATTTGCCTAATTGAAGGAAGAATCCAATTTTAACATCTCATACAGAAAACAAGTAAATAAGTATTTAATTTGCAAGCTGCCTATTTTCCTCTAGTTTATCTCATTTGAAGGTGAAGATTCATTGGCTTCTCTTCCATAGCTGGACACAAAGAACATGTTGAACAAGAGTCATTGGACAGAAAAATAGGTTCCCATTTGATCACATGTATTTTGAGTTACCTGAGATCTAAAGTGAAACAGTTGATATTTATTTATGAGAAGTTAAACTCTATTCCAACTGCCTTTTTTAGGTACTGATATTCTAAGTTTATATTGGTTGTCACTGATGCATGGACAATCAGGGACTTCATCAATTGAACAGAGAAGGCAAATTCTATAAATCAAATATTTGTATGTATTACAAGGTTATTTAGAATTAAGAAATTAGCAAATAATTTGAGGTGATTATTTATTCATATTGTACCAGGATAGAGAAAATAAGGATGTAAGATTCACTTCAAAATTTTTTCAGTAATTTTTAAAAGCTGTCATGACAAATTTCAGGGAAAGAATCCAGATGTTTTAGTGCATATTTAAATTAAACTGTGAAATATATCAACCTAGACATGTGTATAAAAACTATAATTATGACTTGCTGGTAAGAAAGTTACCTTCCTTCTTTTAATAGGAAATAATGACAAATTTCAATAGCAAGCAAATTTGTAAGAGTAAGAATTCAATTAAGCTAGTTCTTAGCTTAATCTTTCCCTTAATCAATGCTTTTGGGTTAGTAATTGCCAATTGGAAAATTAATTAAAAACCGTTGTCTGATATTGAAATGGCCATGATGTACTGTATGGAAAAAAAAGGAAATATACTCTCAATGCTACATTTTCCTTTTACATATTAATGAAAAGGGGGAGATACTGGTCTTTAAGAAGCTACAAGAGGTTCTTGAGTACAAGGTTAAAACCAGTACAAACCCACTGGAACAAAAGGAGGCATTCCTTGCCAGTGTGTGACAGCTCCAGGAACAGATTGGTGAGGAATGCAGACAGGACCGCTGGGGTTTCCCTCCTCT
This sequence comes from Irena cyanogastra, assembly GCA_013397155.1. Classification (NCBI taxonomy): domain Eukaryota; kingdom Metazoa; phylum Chordata; class Aves; order Passeriformes; family Irenidae; genus Irena; species Irena cyanogastra. Next base: position 382,144 of record VWZV01013367.1, on the reverse strand, counting down.
CGCATTAGCCAAGAAGTTCTGCCAAGAATCTTGTTTGTTACTTACAGATGAGAAGTCCAGGATTCTGATCATCATTTCTGCTGATAATTAACAAGTTTAAACCTGCAGGAAGTGAGTGGTTCTCTCCGTATCAGGATATGATTTGTTTTGGCAAATCACTCCCCCAGATTTCAAGTTACAGCGCTGAAGTGTGGCGAGACATCAATCTCGTTTGAGGATATGGGAAAAAGAGAAGAAAAGGAAAGTGAATATGGTTTTGGAAACACTTTCTAAGCTCAGTGGAACAGCAACATCCAAACCAAGTGCTCCAATATTACCCAAGAAATGTGGGTACCACACAGTGGGTGGTAGCAAACCATTTTTACATTTGATTCACCTGCAAAATTCTTCAGGTTAATATCAAAATCCATGGAAATTTGGGATCCATTCAAACTGGTCTAAATGTGAATCCATTTTTTGAGTGACCACTGGTTTAATTTGTGGGCGGGATGAAAGGGGGCATCCTCTGGTCCTCGAGCAAAGGGAGTGAATTAATTTCAGGGTGACCAAAACCCTGTGAATGTGTTGAAGGGTGGGATTTAGGAGTGGTAGCTCCATTTTTGCTGTTTTTTGCTCTTTCCTAGCAAGAAGGAGGAGGAGTTTGCGCAGCTCACTTTGAAGGGTGTGTGTGTCTAAAATACAGACGATCAAGCAGCATTCCCGAGTTTTCAATCAGCATGAAGCAGTGCACAATTAGTTTTCTGCAGTTGTTGCTGTGACCTTCTTCAAATATTGGCTCCATAATCATAAAAACTTGGTCTTTAGCATTTGTTTGTCAGCCCTACTTTAAATGTCTTCCTCTGCTCCTTATTTATCTTACTAATGCATAGAAAAGGGTATCACAAGGAACTTTGCATGATAATTAATTTCACTTAGTGTGGTCAAGAGGTAAGGTTGTAGGTTTTAGCAGAGCTGTCTGAAACAATATTCCCAGGGAGCTGCAAGGGCTACAGCTCCCAGAAATCTGGAATAGTCAATGGCAGCCTGCCTTTCCCAAGGGCATTTTAGGAATATTTAGCCTGTGAAGGCATATGGAAACTACAGTGGACTGCAAAGAGTCCTGAATTGTACTCAGCATTATTGAAACTGAAAGGCGGCAAAGAGGTGGAGAAGTGAATGGGCTCCTAGAGGCTTTTTTATAGATTATGGGGGGAGGATGTGTTATAATAAAAGGTAATAAGAGCTTTCCTGACTCCGATAGACTCTACCTTCAACTAACCTACAGCTATCAGGAGTCAGTAATCCATGTTGGATAAAGAGACTTTGAGGAGCAATTTTATTCTATTGCAATGCACCAGTTTGCACAATGGATTTGTTCGCTTTTTGCAGGCAGCCTTCCTGAGGGACAATATTTCTGAAGCTCCATAAAGCGCTTTTTCTGTTTTCATTCCACAGTCCTTTAATTGGATGAATGGGCTGCAGGGGCCTGGAAGTTGGACTGAGTAAAATTTTCACTCTTTGAAACAGCAGCCAAACAAAACATGTCAAGCAGTTTCGCATGACACCGGGATAAAGCGAACATAAAAGGGAAGCCTATTTAAAGAACAGAGCATTAATGTTTTAGTGGTGTTCACTTCAGGTCGGTACATTTTACATGAGTCTTTTTCCCTTATGGGAAAGTAATACGCTCTGAGTTGACTAAGTGCAGATCCTTTTCATGAGAGGTTGAAGGAATAGGCATTGGGAATGCAACAACTGTGGTGTAGTGAGCGCAGAATTGGGATATAATGCCATAAGGCTAATTAACATCATGTTCTCCCATTGTGCTCCCTTTGGGGGAATCGTGGTTTTAAATGATAAGTATGTAGACTGAAACATTCTTAATCTGGGCAAGTGGTGCAGTAAAACATTACTCACTGAATAACAAAAGGAATGTAAAATGGAGTATGGGCAGTATATTTCAAATAAAGTGCAGAGTGTCCTTTTTCACCTTTTCACTGTGCTTAGTAACACTGATTTATTCACTGAAGAGAAGATGGAAGATGAAATGTTGGAGACTTGGGGTATAGGTTTGGTTTATTGCAATCTATAAAGAATTTCGACTTCTGATGGGTTTGTCCTCTGGAATATTTTTCCTTTGGTGCAATCTCGATGTTCAGCAGTGACAGGAAAAGTCATGCAGAATCTTTTTGAAGGGTCACACAGAATAAGTCCTTCAAGAAGCATTGATTTGCAAGTTTTTTCCTTGCATATGTCAGACGCTTCAGAACATCCCTTATGGGGCACAGCCAGGATCTCCTGCTCCTGAGAGTTCCTACTGTCTCAGAACTGGTTGGAAAACTGATTGCAGAGACAGGAAAAGACAGAAAAGTCACATCTGAGGGGGGAACTATTCCTTCAGCTGGTGTGATTAGCAGGGTGAGACCTTAGCAAGGTGGTGAATGTGGCTGCAGAGTGGGAAGGGGAAGGTGCATTTTTCTGGGAAGGTGTAAAAGTTCCATTCTCGGAAAAGGGAAGACAGTAAGTGCAGCAAAGAGCTTCAGGGTGAATCTGGGAATCAGCCTGGGAATAGGAACAAGGGAAAGGTCAGAGAACACATTATTGTCTGAGGGGAAAGGATTTGAGAGCTGCACAGGTAAAAGAAGCATTTGCATGGGAAGGAGGCTTGGCTGAATGTGCCCAGCTCTGGGAATGGGAACACATTGCTTTTGGGATTGTTCACAGGCACTGTGGCTTTGTAGGGCTGCTTTGCCTTGAACAAGCTTTTGTCCTATTTTTGAATTAGGCAGAATCCATATCCCTCTAGCAGAGCTGAATTTTGTGACATGTCTAGGAATAGCAACAATTGTAGGTCTGAGTCCAATGATTCTGAGCTGCAGTTCAAACTTCAAGTGTAGTGCAGATCACAGTTTAAAATACCTGACAGTTTTTGATTTGTCTTCTGTCACTGAAGGAGAGAGCAAGTTAAATGGTCTGTAGTAAAAAGCGATTGAACAAATCATTTTTAAAAAAAGCACAAGAAGAATACATTTCTTTTTCCGCTTGGTTGCTGACAGTAGCTTTTTGGTCTTTTCAAAAATTCTTGTTTCATAACAAAATAAGTAGCACTATCCATGGAAAAAGCTGCTTGTCTTTTATATATGTGCATATATATATATATATATATATATATGGCTTTTATATGAATACGCATAGCATACTCTAGGGATAAGTAACCTTACCACACCATTTCTAGAGAATATGCAAAATATTTTCAAGTTTTCCTTCATTTCTCCACTATTTCAGTAGACTGAACAGGAAGCTGCCATTTGCTGAAGTAATGGATGGATGCAAATAGGAACAGAAATTATTGCATCTCTTGATTCTTTTCTCCACAGCAACTCTTATAATATAGGAAAACCAAAATATTTAGGATGTTCAGCAGTATTATCCTTTACATTCAAGAGCATATCTGATCTGGTTTAGCCATGGGAAGGTGTATGGTTTGGAGACCATTCTCGGGCCTTTCAAACAAAGCAGACTCGACAGAGACAAATTAAAGCTCATGTGTGTTTTATTGCTGATGGGGATTTTTAGATTCTATTTGACTGAAGGCTGAATACTTGCTTGTTCCAAGTCTGCTTCTAGCTTTTTTTTTTTTTTTTTTTTTTTCTCTGAAGGGAACAGTTGTGTAGAGATTTTTTTATCCATTTTTTAGGCTGGAGGTTTTGGTCATTGCCACTGCCACGTCTTGTTTTCCCCTTCTTCTCCTGTTCAGGATGTAATAGCTGTCCTCTGAATCATGGTGGAACATATTTTGGGAATTCATAGGATTATCACCAGGGCTACTGCTATCAGGCAGAACACATGCACGTTTTATTATCTCACCCAACAGGTTTTCATTCTCTGTGCCCATTGAGTCAGCACAGAGGGGGGAGCACGCTGCCATTACTGCTGGCAGAAATCAATAAATATTATAACAATCTTTTCAGTCCTGCAGGAGCTCTCTCTGTCATGATAATTCAAAATCTAAATCCTTATTTCCTGTCTCTTCCTTTCTCCCATCTGCCTTTCCAAAATGGGTGATGTCCTGACCTGAGTTGCCTAAAACGTGGTGCCTGTTACTGAGCTACAAATTGATTTAATCACTCAAATGAATGTGTGGAGCCTCTGAAATATAAACACTTCAGCTTTCCATACTTTCCACTTCCCCAGCAGGTAAAAGTAAAGAAAATAAAGGTTTGTTTTGGTTTTTGGGTTTTTTTTCAAATCAAGTTTTTTCTTGCAGAATTTTATCAGTGCATAAGGATAAAAATCATGTCTGTGATTTTTAACATCTGAAATTTAAAGCTTAAAACTCTTGGCATGACATGCAGTTCAGTCTGTTCAATTCACTTGGTATTTTTGTTTTGAAACAAAAGTGCTTTTTTACCTTTGTCAATTACAATTTCTTTCCTTTGTAAGCAATTTCTGTGTTGTGGAAGAAATGTTGAGATTACTCTAAGTTTCCTTGTTGCTCATTTCGTCTAAATATGTTTTCATAACTGCTTGTACCACTTCCTTGCTATCCGTTGGGGTGGGAGATCCTTTCCTTCATGGATTTCTTCTCTGTCTTCCCACTCGTACCTGTTCCCCACCTCTCAATCCATCCCGTGACATTTTCAACTCTGCTGCTGTTTTTTTCCCCAAAGTTAATCTGTCATCCCTTGTTCCCGTTTTTCAAATCTTCACATTCAAACCTATGCACAAAGAGTTTGGGAATTCTGCGTGTTCTGGACAGGAGTGAGGTTTGGAGTTTGTGTGTCTCCTGTAAAAAACTTGAGGAGGGTGTTCTGTAACCTTTCATTGCATTAGCAAAAATAATTCTATCTCTATTTAAAAGGGAATAAAGAACATTTAACTAGTCAGATCACATTTTTAGAATCAGAAACCAGCCTGTCTGCAACAGAGTTAGTTGGAGTTATTTGTTTTGCAGTTTAAGGCAAAACCCAAAGCAATAATTTCCTTGTGTTGGAAAGGAGGCAAGTAGAAGTTAACTCTGGTACATAGGTGGGGAAGAGGAATTGGGCTCATCATGCAAGGACATCATGGCAACAAGCTGAGAAATCTATTTTCCTAATGAAGCAGAATACTTTCAAAATAAATAACAGATACTTTCTTTTACAGCACCTATTTCTGATAGCTTAATCAACAACAGCACTGTGAGAGCAAGCTTTTATTTACCCTGGCCATGCCTTCCCTGGATTTAGAGCAGCAAGGCCTTAATTCTGCCTCCATTGGGGCACTGTCCTTGTCACCTCCCAGGCGTGTCCTTGGCACCTTCACCCTGTGCACTTCTACCAGGTGGGCCTTGAACTGAAATGCAGGATTTTGAAGATCTCAGTTTTATCTTGCTTTCCCCTGCAATGGAAGTACTTGCCTTGAATATACAAGAATTGCTGTGTTGTGAGGAAGTCAGGAAATACAAAGTGTTCCCTTCCACATTTGGGTGGGATGTGTTAAAGTTCTGTGCCCAGTGCAGGGTCAGGAGCGTGCAGAGAATGCATTCCCCTCCATAATCCTCTTGGTAGTGAAGAACCTGAATTTTTTTTTTGTTTTCCAGCTGTGCCCTTCTCTGTTTATGTTTTTTTTCTTTTTCTTTTATGAGCCTCGTCATAGGTCTTTAAATATGGGCTGTTGTTTGCTATGAAACCACTCCATTATTCCAGGAACATATGTTCGTGACAAGTACAAGTCATGAACATTTGAATAGTCTCCATCTGGCATGAATTAACATAGTATCATAATAAATGAGAAGTGTTAATACTGAGATTTTCTGGGAATTCTTGATTTAACCAATATTTATAGTTATATATAGAACTTGGTTTTGGTTTTGCTTTGAGGAGCATAGACAAAGGTGTGATGCTTCCAGCAGTAATTCTTGAAATAACTTGATTATGCAGTAAAGCCTCTGTGAAATCCCCACGTGCTTTTTAGCTCTCAGAAACACTTGTAAGGGAAAAAACAAATGAAAAAAAATGGAGCAGGTTACTATTTGCTAGGGTGAGGGCAGCAATGCTGGGTGCCAGCTCAGCATTATTTGTTAACATATGTACTTTAAATCCTTCAGTGCCCCTTGAGCACGTAACATATATCTCACATCCATATGGCCATATGGAGACACTGCACTCATTTAAATAACAAGTGCACAGTAAAATTATCTTGGCCCCAGAGTGCATGTTGTTTATAACAAGGAGTTACTCTTACTTCCTAAATTAAACAATTTTTCTTTTTTTTTCATTGTTCCTACAGAACCTTAAGGCTAAACTGTTAACCAATAGAAACTTTGGGCCAAGATGAGCTCTTACCATAATATAACAGACACTGGTATTTATTCACTGCTGTTTAGTCTGTAGAACAGTCAAATATATTTTAAAAAGTCAATATTTCTTTCAATTTTTTCCCCCTACTTTGACTATATATCAAGCTTTCCTGTGCATCTCCACAGTTTTCAGAAAGCTTTTTCTTTTGGGTTTTCAGTTTGTTTTGAGAATGGAGAAAATAAAAAAACATTACACCAGCAATGAATTAATCCTGAAATAGTTCTGAGTTCTGGAACAGCTTGTTAGACACCAAACATTCACAGCATTTGAACCGAATTACCAAAATTAAGCTTAGGGTATGTTCCCAGGCCTGGGGCAGCCTCAGGTGGGGATTTCAGGTGTGAGGAGTCCCAGAGCTCTGAGCTCATCTCCAGCCCACGTTTGGGTCCTCCTCTGCTGGAATGATTTCCCCACAGTGCTCCAAGCCGTGGTGTTTGTGGGGACACAGATCCTCATCAGGAGCCATCCCTTCCGACTTGTTTGCACTTGGGTAAGGCATTCTCTGCAATGACTTTCACTCTGGAGAAAATCACAAGTTTTACTGCCACAGGAAGCTGAAGAAACAAATACACAGAGCCATGAATTTTCTAAGAACCTTCATCAGCAATTTTTGTGTTTTGGCTAAACTTCCCGTGGAAGCCAGCGGGTGAGAAGCAGATTTTCCCCCATCCCTCTAGACGTGAGTGTGGCACTGTGGAAGGAGGAGGAAAGGGGCAGGTCTGGCAAATTGCATAACCCAAGGCCTGTTTTTAATAAAAGCCCTTGGATTTGGCAGCGTGGAAGAAGCAGATGGGTGTCTGCCACCCCCAGGAACACAGAGCCCCTTGTTTGGTGTGTCTGGGCACCACTTCACTGACACACAAAGAGGTATTTTTAGTAGTGATGTCAGTTCATTGGCATTGTTTGGCTTGCTGAAATGATTCCCAAAAGCCTTGGAGAGCAGCACTCTCCTCTGCATGGAATGTCATCATCCTGCATGGCGATGACTGCTCTGAAGGGCAGGGCAGGTAGTCAAATAAATGTGGAGTTGGTGCTCTCTGATTGCTTCTAAAATAGGCAGGGCACTTTCTGCTGAAGGAGAGTGGCTCTGAAGTGTGCCAGAAGTGGTTCTGGTTTGCTAGGGAAATTGCAGTGGCTGTAAGCACAGCCAGGGGAGCTGGGCTGGTGTGTGCTGCAGAAATGATGGTGTGGTGCTCACAGTGTGGGCATCTCATCCTGGTGCCTCTGTGCAGCAGAGAGAAAAGGGACAAGGAGCAAAACTGGCTCTGAGCTGTGACCTAGAACGTAAGCATAGAAATAACAAATAATTGTGTTTGTGCCGTGGATGCTGCTTGTGTGGATCTGTGCAGTGTTTAGTGACACCAGACAGGAAATACAATTAATTCAGGTTAGTTTCTATTTACAGCATTAAGAAATGCCAGAGATTTTTAAATAGGAGTGGCTCCTTTTTCCACAACTCTGTGGACTGAGAAGGCTGCATTACAAAAACCTTTACCCAAATAGCTGCAAGACTCTTGAAAACATTTCTGAACAGTTGAGAAGCAGGTTTATCTGGATTTCTGGGGGAAGTACTCTCCTAAGTCACTAAAGCAATCTGCAGAATTCCATCTGTAATTACTGAACACAGTCAAAGAGTGAGGAATAATAAGAGGAAAATATTCTGAAAGTTGTTGGGCTCTGACAGTGTATAATGAGCATGTCAGGTAATACAGCTATTCTGTATAGCAAAGTACAATCTTTCATCCTGTGTCAAAAAGCTTCTCTAAAGTGCTTTTCAGATTAAAAGTGTCAGGTATATATCAAGGTTTTTTTCACAGTTTTATGAGGCAGAAAGTGAAGAATGAGTTAGTGATTTACTAAGATCACTAAGAAATCAAAACTAGAATGAGGAGCTCAATTCTACTTTCAGCCCCGTCCTTTACTTTCATGACATTTTAGGAGTTTTTCTCTTTAAATAATTTTAGAAATGGAGGTATGATACATTTAAAGGCACTGGGTATTACATCCAAGCCAGTGGGGTTAGTTCATTTCAGCATGTGCCTGTCATTTTGTGTCACTGAATGCTAAGCCCTCATTTTACAATTCATCTAAATGGATTTGTTCCCAGCTTCTCAGTAAATCTATTTTATAAAAAGTTCTGAGCTCTCAGCAGTATTCTTAACAAGAACCAGTGTTAAACCAAGGTATTTTGGGTTATGCTGAGGAAATGGAAAGAGAAGAAGCCACTGGTTGAGTTATCTCAGTGCCAGCCATGAGCTCTCTCCTTTTCCTGGTTGTTTTGAGCCTGGTGGGGGTGGTGTGATGTTGTGACTAAAGATGGAATTTCTTCTATCTTATCTTCCATCAGCCCAAGAGTCTTGTTGAAAACCTCACCTCGGTGCCAGCGAGGCTGTCTTCATGTCTGGCACAGCACTGGCAGCCCTGCCATGAGCCTGGGAGCCACAATTCAGAATTTGGCTGCCAGAAGCTGTTCCTTCTGCAGGCTTTGGGGGAGCGTCCTGCTCGTTTCTCAGCACCTTTTAATTTTCAGCACATGTTCACTTCTATCTGCTCCTCTCCATCCCGTGGAGGCTGGCAATTTTAGCTCGTCATATTAATCAGTTGGACTGTTAGGAGATAAAAGCAGCATGTACTTTGCAGCACTAAGGGATATGATCAGGGGAATTGATGCTGACCTTGTTCCTCTTGGCAGTTGTTCCCAGCCTGTATTTAAATGAAGTTCACTGCTTTTGTTTCATTTCCCTGGGAGCGCCCGGGTGCCTGAAATAATGAATTGTTCAAATAGCAATTTTAACCTCGGTCTTGAAGCGTGAAGTTTTGTGACACCTAAGTTCATCTAACAGCTTGCAGCTTCCTGCTGGGCCTCATCCTGCAGTCCAGGCACCTCTCCAGCTCCTCCCGCGTCAGCTCCAATCCTTGTCACCTTTTCTCCCTTCTGAGTTGTTATTTTTCTGGCAAAAAGCTGAACTGCTTCCTGGAGAGGTCAGACGAGTGTGTGGCCAGTCCAGGAGAGGCTGGAGCAGTGGGGTTGCCCCTTGTGACACGAGCAGGCCTCAGGTGTCTCACAGGGCCCACCTCGAGCGGCGTTTTGGCACGTGCTGAAAGCTGCTGCCAGCAGCAGCCCTGCCACCCCCTGCCCCAGGCAGCTCCACGAGCCACTCCTGGAGCCCCTGCCATCGACTGGAATGATTTAATAATGAGTTAGTTTAAAACAAGTCATGGTGCTGGGGTGGTTCTCCTCATCCCGCTGCAGGGATCTCCAGCGGGTTCCTCAGAGCTCCTGGCATCCTTGGGGTCTCTGCTCTGTTCCATGAGATGTTTTCATCGCTTCCACCTTGGCTCTGCTGATCTGGAAGTTAGTGGAAGTATTCAGGACTATCAAAGCAAAAAAAATTGTCATTTTTTTAGACTTGTGAGACAAATCCAACACGTTTTAACCCAGTCGATTTCAGTTATCAGCCATAACCATAAAAAGCACTGAGCTGCAGCTTAGAGCCAAGAAATTCTTCAGCAGCTTTATAACTGAGGAAATCATCAGAGTAAACTAAATTGACCCGTTATAATTTTAAACAGACCTGGGAAAATCCACTTAAAGCTCATGTATTCTGCACTATTAGAAGCATCAAGACTTGTGTTTTCCAGGCACCCCTCCATTTTTTTCCCCTAAGCAGAAAATTCCCAATTACTGTTGTCTGCTCAGAGAGCACATTAGTAAATGTGCTTTTATGATTTTCTGAGCAGTTCTGTGAAGTGAACCAATCATATTAATGTGAGATACCTGTGGTGATGGAAATTTTGCACTTTTGAGAAATTAGAGGGTTTCAGTGCTTGACTCATGTCCAGTTTATTAGGATTTCTCCTATCCAGCATTTCTTTACTGCAGAGGTCTGTGCTTTGTAGCTGTGCACGTGGCTTCACCTCTCCTTGCATTCCTAGCAGTGTTTTACTAACTGGCAACCAAACCAGCTGATGTTGGCAGAAAGGGGTTTACAAACCTGACTAAATGGGATTTAACAAATTAGATTGCAACTTAATTTTGTTTTGCATTCTTTAAGTTGTCCTGTAGTGATACTGAGCCACAATGTTCCATTATATTAATGCATTATCATATTAAGGCTTCTGAATGAATCTCTTAATTCTATAAAAACTGGCTAACAGCTTGATGGAGTGTGGGTTCTGTACTTGTTACTGACTCTAAGATGCATTTATCTGTTTGAGTTTTTTTTGTTGAAGAAGGTAGATTCCATTAACTTTATTTATCCTATATATTTAGAAAATGAGACTATTTGTGCTGAAGCTCTTTAAATTTTTTCAGAAAAAAAAAGCTTAGCTGTACCACAAAAATTTTATCTCTAAGTGATTTTATCATGAGAAAAAAATCTTACCTTTTAGCGGTGCATCATTTTGTAATTTTACAGGTGTTTGGTATAAATCTATGCCTTAGGCTGTTAAGTTTTTCAATAGCTAAACTTTATCCTGAGTATTCATCCCCTTTGTTTTTCTAGTAAGACTTTTTGATGTTGAATAAAAAAATTCTTTTTTTTTTCTCTGCTGAATTGCTGAACAAGGTGGGTTTATTTGTCAAGAGCAGAGGATCTGCTCAATAATATTCTTTTTATCTGATTCTGTTCACGATGTTTGATGATCTTGGTGACGGGAAATGTTAAAAAAATGCATAAAGATATTTTAGACTCTAACAGGTTGTTGCAGTGATTTGTACTTTTATGCACTTCTGCATTTGCTGTTTGTGCTGCTCTGGTTTTGGACCTGTGTATCAATGAAATGAATCTGTATTTACAGATAGGTATTTTGGGACATTGCAGTTTTCATTGCAAAATATGGACTAGAACACGAGCTGGAGAATCCCTACTGCAAAATGCCACTTTTACAGGGAAACATTTCTGCCTCTGAGGTTATCTGTACCTGTGCAGTTTAATTGTGTTTTCCCAGGGAGACAAAGAGCTCCCCTCCCAGATTTCTCACAGGACTCAAGTGTGCATGGTGCCACGAGTTTGTGCAGGAACTGGCTTCAGATTTCGGGAAGTATTTGAGTTGTCAATAGAGATGTAATGAGGCACCTGAAGCCTTAATGCTCAAAGTGCTTACTTTATCAGCCAGGAAAATGTTCTTTCAGCTCTATTTATGTGCAGCATCCAGATGTCGGTTAGCTAAATCACAGCCATAAATTCTCCAGGGACATTTTAGGTCTTGTTTCCAGTTAAACGATGCAGCAGGTGGTAATCAGGATTCAGATCAGATGGCAGCTCCACCAGAGGTTTTCCTCAGCTCTCTCCCCTCCCCATTTTTTTGGTGCTTGTTTTCACATGAGGTGGACAGAGGAAAACAAAGCAGCATGGTAACACTTTGATAGATACAATAAAAGAGGATTTTAATATAAGGAAAAAGAAGGAACATGTCTTAGCAGTTTATTTTGTTTCTCTTAGCTTGAAGAAATGACTTAATGGCCTGTTTTAATTATTAACACATTGTAAAATCTAAATTGAGGAATAAGAAAAATGGTAAAGTGTCTGTATAATATATTTTAAATTTAATTAATTGGTTGTTTTGAATTTTACAGAGAAACAGGAAATTGCATCTTCTCTTTCTCATTCACTACACTTTTTCATTTTGAGTGTGTAGTTATGCACTTTACCCTTAGTTTTTTTCTGAAGCCATGATTGCTTTTTGGAGACCTTTTAATTTCATCATAACTAAACCTGAAGATTTCATATATTTGGAGTCTCCGTGGTTATTCAGAATCTCTGAGTGTGGCTTTATTGGGAATGTTTGGTAATTGAGCAGGTCAGGTTTTAAATTTCATTAGGTAGGAGTATTGGTAGGAGCATCTTTACTTGTAATTCTTAATTATCAATTGCATTTATTGATTAACCAATCTTTTACATGAAAACTATAAATATTCATTGTTCTTTTTCATAGCAAGACCAGCCCAAACCAATGACATTGTGCTGTTGTTGACACAGAGCACAACTTATTAAATTAAACCCAAAATACTGACCTTAACACAAAGATTTAAACTTTTTTTTTTTTTTTTGTTAGTACTTAGAGGTACCTTAAGGCATTGAATCTTGGTAAATCTCTTTTTAAAAGGCCTGAATATCCTGACTTTTCATACTGTTATTTGGAGTTTTCCTGAACAGCTGGGCTGGGCCGCTTCTCGAGGCTGGAGGAAGATCTCCTGGGCTGGATTGCTCCTGGATGGTCCCTGGTGTGTTCTGTCCCAAAGGCTTTGGGTTCAGGGCAGTGACAGCTGGACCTCAGGACAACTCAGGCTGCTCTGACAATTGCCCAGCTCAGGTAAAGATAAATTATAATTTATATTATTCATGAAAGCTGCCTGTCAAACTCAGCTTATTTTGTTCTTTCATAAGCCAGCCAAGAATTTTACACTTTTCAAGCATTGTAAAGAAAACAAAACTGCTCTCTGGGCTGCATTACCTTCTGGAATAGAATTTATTGTCTGATTATTGCCTAAAAATCTGATTTTATCTTAAATCTGCATCCTTTAGTGAATTCCTCTGCTGTGCAAAGTGGTTTTACTGCACAGCCAAATGTAGGCAAGAACAGCCAACGAGGACTCAGATAAAGAAGCAGATGGACTCTTGGTATTTGGAAAAAGGAGAAAAAAAAAAGAGGCAGTAAATAGAATGTACTTATTTCCAAACTTTTAGAGCAGTTTTGTTTCTGGTGCACATGTCAGCTGAGTGTGAGCCCCGAGCAACAAAAGGAAGCTTTGTTCCAAAAGAGAAAGGCTGAGGGGTGTGCTCATTAGATGTGCTGCAGCATTCCTGGGGAAAAAGAAACAAACCACAAACTTTTTTATAAAGGTAGTGCATAACTTAGGGCTCTCCCTCGATGGCAGTAACTTTTGAACTGAAAATTTATATACATTCCACGTGCTTATTTTCCTCTGCACTTCATGAATAAATGAACTGGCAGTGCAACAATATTAGAGCTCAGGGTACTGGTGTTTTTGTTGACTGTCAAGTAGATGGTTTATGCTGTGCCAGGGTTGTGTGTGAGCTCTGTCAGTGCTTGGTCACCTCAAGATGAATATTGATAAGACTCAAATGCTACAGCAGTCAATTTTGCATAATTTTCTCTTTGACCCTCTCTATTAGTTTTTATGAGGAGGGAAAGTGAAGGAGCAGTGCTGCTGCCTGGTTTTGCATCTTCCCCTCTCCTTTTTCCTGTTGCCATCACACTGCTGTAGGTTATTTTCCATTGATACAATAATTGATATTGATATAATATAGCATGGCCTCCAGCTGGAATTGTCATCAGAAACCTTTGAGCCTAGCAGTTCAGCCAGTTTTAAATCTGCTCAGGTGTCTGCTCCTCTGGTTCCTCCCTTGTCAGTTTGTGCATGAGAATATTGGGGAGACAGCACTGGAATTCTTGCTGAAGTCAAGATCCACATCAACCCTGCCCTGCCATCACCCACTGAGCACCTCTCCTTATGGGAAAGGTCATTCTGCTTGGTAAATCCACGCTCCCAATCATCATCCTGGCTTCATCTCATTATTTCCAGTGCTACAACAAAAGCAAGTCTTTGTTAGAAAAAGCTGAAACGTGGAAATAGATTATTTTTATTCTGTATTAAAGCCTTAGAGAGGTCAGGATTTATAATATAACCTGTATCACTGTAGATCTGTGATTTCCAGAATTGTAGGAATGAGTAAATATGGCCATAGATCTATGTAAATATGGTCAAAGATCTTCACCTTCACAGGTTATTTTTAACAAACTTTATTGCCACATAAAAAGTGTAAAAAATGGATTTCCAGTATCTGAAAGGAATTGTCGTAGTTAGATATTGTGTTTTGTCTGCCTCACCTACAACTGTAAATCCACATTTCTGTTAGTGAAGTATTAGGACTAAAGTAGCAGAGTTGGTGATTTTTATTTCTCGTCTCAAAAGAACATTAAAAGTGGTATTTTCCACTGTTTATAAGGGTTGCTATTTAAGTATATTAATTGGCCATTTCTACCCTATTTATTACTAACAGCCTGACAAGTTTAGAAAAACTTTTCAGGCTCTGTAACAGTAGCTGTTTCTGAGTTTTGCTAATTAATAGTGTCCAATGCATTAATTATTTATTTTCAAGCATGTTGGAAATGTCCCAAGCGGGATAATTCATGCTGCCCAAAATTAATGTGAAAATGTTACAAGGCTGAGGATAGCCGGAAGCAAACTCTTTGACAAGGGCTGCAAATCTCATGTGTGTGTGTGAACTTCAGTGCTCCATGGATTGCTTGGAACTGCTGCCTTATTAATGTAATTGTCTGTGTTAGGGGAATCTGTGTTCAGGGCTTTCCTCCCCTCAAAGAAATGCTGATTAGTGAGTGTTTCATGAGGTTTTGGACACTGTCAATTAGAAAAAAGTCAGATGGAGTCACACTGCCATGCATTGTGAGCCACAAGTGCATGGAAATCTTTCTTGTGGTAGTTTTATTAGTACCGGTAAATTTTTCACAAAGCCCATACCTGGAGCAATATATTAAGAATATAGTCTGAAATGAGCTGAGAAGAGTGGCTGTGGTGAGGCACGGCAGAGGAAAAAGAAAAAAAAAAGATTTAAATATTATGAAGTGGTTGATGTAAGCCAGTAAAGCTGTGGGAGGATATTTAAGAGCACAAAAAAGCTCAAACATGGTTTCAGGGGTGTTTCAGTGACAAGTACCAGAAGAATCTCCAAGGTTCTCAAACTCTGGTGGTGATTTTGTGCTAGTAAATGTCTTGTGAAGAAACTGGACAGTGGCTTTTGTTCTCCAAAGCAAAAGGGAGTGGATCTTGCCCCCTCTCATCTAGGGGGGAAAGGGTTTCTGTGTCATACGGTGACAGTAAAAAAACCCAGAACCAATGAGGAAAAAAAAAAGGGATCTTATGCGGGTGTTTTTTTGGTTGGTTTTTTAATAAATGAATTTTTGCCTTTGGATCTCCTTCCCCATTGAATACAGGGACTGTGAAATGTTTTGCCTTTTCCCCAAGCTGTGTTTCTGGGAAGCAATACTCATTTTCAATACATCCAGTGAAATTCTGGCATCTTCGTTACCTTTCCTATTTTCTTAATTACACATCTATTTATTTTTAAAGAATTCTTAACAAATGTTGCCCCATTCCATTCGTAAATGAACCTGAGCAGTGCTCCTTTCCTTTTCTGATTCCGGTTTATTTTTTTTTCCTTTATGCTGTTGTTTGTCTTTTCATATGAAAAAATGTATTTTAAATTCCAGGTACATTGAAAACTGACGTTGATTCTTTTCAGCCCCATAACTTTTCTTAGAATAATCTCTGTCCACACACAGGGCACTGACAGCACTTTTTAATTTACTTCAGGAAGCTGAATATTTTTTCCCTGTCCTTAATGGGCCATTCAAAATCAGCTAAACCTCTTTTAATGTACCAATTTTTTGTCTTTGTCTTTTAATGTACCAAATTTCTATTTGTTTCTAAGGTCACTAAAATGTTCTTTAACAGACATGTTTGGGGTTTATGGCACAGGCCAAAGGAAGGGTCCTGAATGTAAAGGGAATAATGCATCAGTGTTGGTTTTGGTCTGCTGGGCACGGAGTGCTGTGGCCACAGAACCTCCACCCAGTCATGAATGATGTATTTGTGTTCCTGTTCAAGAACGTGGTCAGAGACAGCAGCAGATGTTTCCTGCTTTGACAGCAACCAGAATAATTCTGTGTTTTCTTATAACCAGCTATGCGTGGCCCATAGTTAGTGAAAAATAACAATGAAAATTGTTGGTTTTCCCAGCTTTTACAGAGACTGAGGGGAAATTGAGAGGTGTTTTAAAAGGTTTTATTCCATTACCAGTCTCGAGGAAAGGTAAGACACAATATATGTAAAACTCAAGGCCATGCCATCAGAAGCCAGCCCATTTCCTGCTTACAATACCTTATAAATTTATATATAAGCCTATAATTTATTTTTCAGCCTATTAGCTTTTGCCACACAATGCTGCTATTACTTCTAACACCAATCATCCATATTTTTTCCTCATGTGGTCCTGCTGCAATGCATCTTTCACAGTTCTAATTCTCTAAAATATCTAGTCTTTTTGCAAGGCCATAGTTTGAAACTTGTTGAAGCTTGTTTCTGGTTCACTCTCTCTCTCAGCAATGCCATCTCTGTTCCATGGCCTTCCTGAGCCAGCACTGCTTATCTCAGAGTTTGCACACGGATGTACAAGGCTGTGTGAGCTTTCTGTCAGCTTTTGGGAATTCCTTACAAATCCGTTTCTCACACAAAATATTTGAAATTTGCTAAATGAAGATGTAATCCTAAATGATTATTGAGACAAAAAGAGTGAGGGCTTGCACTGAGAGGGTGAGAGTGAATTGTTGTGGAGCTGGGGGGGCTCCCTGCCCCAACTCTTGTCACTCGGGGTGGTTGTGTTCTCAGGGGAGTTCAGGGTCTGATGGATTCACACTTTGGTGTTCTTGCCTCTTGTGCTGCCACAGCTGAGTAGTTCTGTTATTATTTGAATGCTGAAGTGTGTATGTATGGCTATAAAAGTAACAAGCAGAAGATTTACAGAGTAGGAGAAAAAACTACAGCGTACCTTAGTTATGCTTTGAAAGAGACACTGCTTTTCTCTGCTTCATCACATTTAAGTCACAGAAGTGTGTTTTTCTTCTTCCTCTGACTGTGGAGTTATATTTACAGTACTTGTACCTGGATAGACAATGATGTGTTTGTTACATTCAATTTGAAGATTCTTATGTTGACTTTTTTTTTTTTGGTGTATATTAAACACTCTGATCTTCAATTGTAGCTCAGATTTTACTGCCACTTAATGAGGTTAATGGATTCTGCTATCAATCTTTAAAAAGTATCACCAGTAGTAGTTGGGAGTGCAGCTGAAAAGTCTTTTCTAACTACAATTTAAACAGTGCACTTAAATCAGGAATTACCTATACCTTAATCTATATTAGATTTGTGTTCAAAATATTTTGTCTTTCAACAGTGAGGACGTTACAAAGAAGGTGATGTGAGTCTCACAGTGTAATACAGAGTGCAAATTATCTGTTATCCAGTCTTGCCCTAACCTAAACTAGATGGCTTTTGATAATTTCTTGACACGGAATTATTTTTTTTTTAGATCCCAGCAAATAACTGAAACAATGATGACCCCTGAATACCCCACAACACTGACAAACTCAGGTGTGCAATGGTTCAAGGTATTTATGTGTGCGAACAAAATACAATGGAAAATTCTATCCAATTGAGATGTGGTAGAAGATTATTTTCAAAAATGGACCACTTTTATTGGAAGTAACATGGATTTACAGCAAAAGATTGTAAATATCTTCATTCGAGGAGGTTCATACCATTTCTTGTCACAGGTTGAGAATTTGCTGAGATAAAATGTTCTGCTCTCTCTCAAATATGGGCATCTCCACACCTTTAATTGGAAAACTGGGATTTTTAAGGTGCCGGATCTCTACTTTTTGTGGAATTGTGATTGGTGCTGAAGCTCATAAATTACAAAACTTCTTCTTACTTTAGCATGTCTATCTTCCTAACTCGGAATAGATCCTGGTGTGAAGTTCACCAAGCATTCAGGTGCCAAGTCTGGCAGCAGGAAAGAAGCACCACTTGGAAGGTGTTTATTGTCAGCTCAGACATCCCTTCAAACCCTGGGGTCTGCTCTGAATGCAGATGTGCCAGTGCTGGGCCCCATTCCCAAAGCACTGCTCAAAGGATGTGCTTTTGTCCCCCTAGAACCACTCAGAACTCAAATGTGCTTCTTTGGAAAACTCCTAAACTACTGTAAAACTGATTTTCACCTTTTGCTGAGCTGTGATAAATTAATTTATAGAGGTTTCAAAGTGAGCTAATTAGTTTTCAGGGCTCTGAAAGTGCTTCTCATGCATTGATTGTCAGTAAACCTGATTAATTTGCAGTGTTTGCAGTAAATATGTCTCTACTACTGTAATATTGTAAATAATTTTAAAGCAATGATCACTTAAAGTTTTACCTAATGCAGTTTCAATGGAATGAGTATACAAAATTCTCCCTGCAAATCGGCGTTTTCTGTTTCTCTTGTCCTTAAACTTGCTTTTCAGAGGGTTTTGGAAATCTTCCCAATGTGTTTGTAAGGACATAGGAATTCAATTTTAGCCTGCTTTCCTGAGAGCAATCAATGCAGATTTTTATCTTTTGATTGCTTCAAACACTTGCCTGTCTCTCTTTTTGAAGGAGAAGGGCAATATACAATTTAGTCAAACCTGTTTTATAAAAGTTTCCTGTTTAATATCACCCTGCTATTCCTGAAAGAATGCTCATGGAAACCATAAGTACATACAATACAAACATACAGTACCATAAATATTTTCAGTACTTGGAGACCTCTGATACTTTGAATTTCTTGTGTCCTGCTCCCTCTTGTCCTTGAATACCATATTAATTGACTCTGAACTCCCTCAGATAAGTTTCGTTGCTGGTATCGATGAAAAGCACAACCTAAAAACTTATTCTGTAAAACCTGACAAAGAAGTTAAAGAGATTATGACTTTTGATGGATACTTTTGGCACTGGAATTTGACAGTGCAGGCACTATATTTTTGTCCAGCATCTCTTCCAAACCAGCCAGCCCAAATAATCTGAACTGCCCAAGGACTCATTTTATCCTACAAATGTTTATGCAAATGTGTTCTGTACAAGTTAACATATTACATAAAGTGAGTTTTATTCTCAAGTTTAGCATTTCATTTTATCTGCCTGTCATTAAAAATAACCAGTGGCAAATTAGCAGTGTTAGCTGACTCTCTCTAATCAATTTCCTTTGCAATTGTGAGGTTCAGAATTGCTTTCAGAGGCATTTAATAATGCCAGCATTCCTTTTATATGGCATCTCAGGACAGAGGAGTTAATCATGACACAGAATCTAGACTGCAGATTGACAGAAATAAATCAGATGAGGGAAAAGAATTCCCACCAATATTATTTTACAAACAGTGGCATCTAATTGCCGTCTGTGTGTTCACCAGGACTGCTCTGAATCTTGTTTCTGAATGATTGATTGCTCAGCTCAGCTGTTAAACTGGATTTGCAGTTTATCTGAGGCTGTTGTGGAGTGAGCAAGCCTTGAAAACGAGCAGGATGGTGTTGTGCTTTGCTGCTGGTTGGCTGATGCAGCAGACACAGCTCTGACATTGGCACAGGCATTAAAATCTGTTATTGCAGGGCAATGCCTGCAGCCAGGAACGGGCTCAGACCTTGGGCAGGTCAACATCAAAAGCCATTTGCTCCTGTAGGGTTGTGAGTTAGTCCTGAGAATTCCTGTTGCCTGACAAAGGGAAGTACAAACTGTACAAATTGTGTGAATTGTTTGGCCACTGTGTTCAGCTGGAGCACCTCGAGGAGGTACAGCCCCGTTCAGATCTGGCATCCTAAATGCTGCTGGCCCCACATGGATCTGGGGCTGCTGGTGAGGCATCACCTCTGTGAGGCCTTTTGGGGCTACCTAAAACCAGGACCAGGCAGAGTTAGGGGAATAAAAGCAGTTCTATTCACTGAAGGGTCTTCAGGTACATTTAGGGCAGAGGAAGCTCCCAGGGGCTGCACCCAAAAATGGACCACAGGTTATGGGTTTTTACACTTCTGTAAGTTTGGGGTATTTGCACATTGAGGGTTAATCCTCCAGTTACAGCCTCACATAATGAAGTCATTTACCCCAATTCTGCTGCCTCCAATTCCCTTTTGTTCCCATCTCTCTGGGCTGAGGCAGTGAGGTGTCCTTGATTGCCAGGCTGGAGAGGAATTGTTGTGTCTGCCCAAAATGGGACAGCAGCAGCTCACACTGTACATGGAGTTTAGAGTTATGCACTAAAGAACTGCAGGATTACAAATATATAAAAAATATAAAAGCTCAAATCCTAAGACACCCCTGTGTAATCTGTTTTTCCTCCCTGCTCCTCCAGCAGAGCTGAAGCTGTCTCCCACTATCCAAAGGTTCCCAAGGGCAGGCAGGAGGCTCCAGAGCTCAAAGCACATCCCTGGCTTCAGCTGTGCCCTCATCAACAGCTCAGGACAGTGCTGGGGAGCCACAGGGGCATGGGGAACCTTGAGAAGTCTCAGGTTTGGTTCACAATGTGCCACTCTTCAAACACTGCAGAAGGGATAAAATTTTTCTGATTTCTCATTTTTCGTGATTTTTCATGATTGTTCAAGCTGCCTGATAAAAAAGCTGTAATTACAATTACAATTACAATGTAATCTCTTGCTTTTCAGTCTAGGATTAGCTTGGTGGAAGGTGATGCTGTATTTCCAAAGGCTTCTTTTAGGTATTTCCCAAGCAGAAATGTTTAGTGGAGTGCAATATCAGCTGAACACATCCCCAGTCACAGATCTGTGCTGACATATGCAGCATATTTGAGTCCAGCTGGCAGGACTAACAAACAATACTTGTCACCATGTCTTATTTTTATTTAGCGAGAAAAAAACATAAAAGATTTATTACATGTGTGTAACATACAAATATGTATTTGTGAAGAGACAGTGTTGTTTTAAAGTAGAGGTCAAACGACCAATCTGTCATTAATTTGGTCTCTCCAACATTTACCTGTGCTCTTATGGCTGTTTCTGGTGTTTGCTATGGGCTGTTCTGACAACTCCTACTCTGGCTAAAGAGTTATTCAATGTCATTTTAGGTCACTTTCACACAAGAGCAGCACAATCCTGCAGTGGGAACTATATGCACTGGCAGCTTGCCCAGCAACAAACCCAAATTATTAATTGGGAAGCAGAAATGCAGGTGGGGAATACTGTGGGCACTATGTATCAAATGGCAGAGTTTGATCTCAGGAAGGAATTTTTTTTTCTTGAATACTCAAGTTTCTGCTTATTTTAGTTTGATGCTATCCGGCTAAAATATTTTCTTCATGATTGTACATTAAAATTTAAGTAACTCTTCCTCCCATAGTCATTGCTTATGGGCATAATTTGAAGCAACTGACTAATTTCTCCATCTTTTCTACAGAAATCAATAACGGACCCTGGGAAGATTAATATTTGTGAAAGAAAAGATGATATAGCAGTAATAAATCTTTGGTGGGATTCATACATCTTCTTCAGTTACCAGGACAGAAATGATCAAGTTAAATATGGTGCAGATTAAGGATTGGTTGGTGACTGTGGGGCAGAACCCAGCAGTGCTGCGAGAGGCAGGTGAGGTCTTTTTGGTGACATTATGAGGCTTTTTTGGTGACATTGTGAGGCCTTTTTGGTGACATTGTGAGGTCTTTTTTGGTGACATTAAGTGTCTCCACTTCTGCAGCAGAGCTCCTGGAATTCCTGCCTCAGTATGGTACTGAAGAATTAAGGCAGGACTTTTAAAAGCTCTGTAGAAGTAAAGCAACTTTTATATTTTCCACTGGTTTGGGTTTTTTTTTTTTATCACCAAACCCACATAAAGTTAAAAAAGAAAGCCCTCTTTGAAGTAATGTTTTGAGGAATACGTCCCTGTCCAATTCTTTTATCATAATTGACAGGCCATAGAAGCTCATCTCCCAAATGTTTCGTGACAAATGCTTTGCCAGGATGGCTGAGCAGGCTGCACTAAAGCCCAGTCCCAGCTGACATGTGAATAATCTCCACCCTGAACAATTTGGAGCTGCAGTGAAAGTGTTGTCGGATAACAGATGGGCGAGTCCATGCCACAGCAGCTGAGGGAGTTGCAGGAAATGCCATGTGGCTGGATTTTCTTTTTTTGTTTTTTTTCCAAAGCCTCTCTATTGCTGCCTTGCTACGGAAACCTATTCCCCCAGCTTTCAAAGTGAGAAGGAAACTTTATTGTCTACTTAATCTCAAAGTCTTTTTCCACCAGTAGTACCTGGAGAGCAAGGGGACAACATCTATGCTGAGACACAGCAAAGCAGTTTTCCTTCACTCAGGAGGTTTTAGTTGTGAAGTCAAACATCCATCACAAAGGTTGTTTTTACTCCAGTGGTTCTGGCTCCCTCCTTCTAGCTAGGTAACAATGTCAGCTCAGCCCAGCTGCACAGAGCAATTGAGATCTCCTTGTGAGGTCCTGCACTCCTGTCTCTCTTTCAGGGGTCACAACAGGACTCTTCTTCAGCCACAGATTTCCATACCAAACAAAATTCAGGCTCTATGGACTAGGAAACTTCACTTTTATCCTTCAGTCTCCTCTTTGCAGCTTCCCTATAGGCTCTCTTTAGAGGTTACCCTGACAAACAGATGAGAGGAGAGTAAAGTAAAAAAGAAATCAGAAGTCAAAACAGAAATACTCAGAATTGTCTCTGGAGTGGGCACTCCCCGTGGCATAGCACAGGTTCCCAACCAGTCTTCCTAAATTTCACACCAAAGAAAGATGGCTTTGTGCTGAGTTGAAGCACAGGAAAAAGCTGTAGGAAGCTGACTTTCAGAGCTCTAATTCCTCCTGGGCTCTTTGGTGTGAGTGGATGAAGACAATGTGCCAATTTCCGAGCTGGCAGCGAGCTCTGCAGTGCCCGTGGTGCCGTGGGAGCTGGGAAAGGAGAGGCTGCTGGCAGGAGCAAGAAGAGAATTTCACTGGGACCAGAACTGGCTGTTTCAGTCCTGAGATATGGCCTGAGCAACTTAGAGGTTGCTGAGGATGTTCAAAGTAAAATCTATTTGTGTTTCTTTAGCAGATTTCTATTATTTTTCCTCTATTTTTTTTTTTTTAGGAGTGGTGTTGGTGTTTCCCTGCTCCTGGGGCCATTTTCCATTTGGAGGAGCTGCTCCAGGACCTTGGCACTGAGCACTGGGAGGTGCTGGTGGATGGGAGAGGGCAGCAAAGGGCTCAGAGTGCTCAGGAAACCACAGAGCTTCAAGTGCTTCCTCTGAGCCTGTGTTCCTGAGCTGGGTCCTGCTCTGCAGAGGCCTCTCAGGAGGGAAGGAAGGATGGAGAGCATCCCAGGTGCCTCCTCAAACATCTTTTTGTTCTGTTCCTCTCCTTTTCAGGGAGTACTTTAGACCTGGAACAGATCTTTCAAAATCGTGGATTATTTCTGTGCTCAAACAGGGCTGCAGGAGATGTGATGCTGGATGGAGGCAGCTGCAAGCTGTAAATTGACATTTTTGTGCTGCAGGTAATTTTCTCGTGTGAGAATAAAGTTTTTATTTCCAGGTGCAGGAAATGTGAGATTAACTGCACCGAGTTTCCATTGGACTTTGCAAAAAGTCTAAGTTAGCTCTAATGACTTCTATAACATCAGTTAAATCATGTTAATGCTGTTTTAAGGAAGAGCTTTTAAGATTTTTGCAAATGGAATTTGGTTGAATTTGTGCAGCTTTATAATTTTTTGAACACTGCTATGCCCACATTTATGTGTTTTTCCTTTTGTTGTCTAACAAAAATGCCATTGAAATAATTAATGAACATATGTAATATAACAGCTTTGTGGACCTCTGCTGCCACTAGATCCCTTTTAACAGGATGTAAATGTCATTCCATGATTCTTTTTTCATTGATTTATAAAATCAGGGTTGTTTTGTTGCATTCTTGCTGTGGTATGGTGTTGCAAGCAGCAGCTACTCATACTTTCAACCTGAGAAATTACTATAACATTTTTAGTGTGAAGCATTAGGCAATTTTAATTTTAATTATTGGGAGTCTCAAGCTTCATAGCCTTAATCTTGAAATATAAATGAAATATAAGCATTAATATTTATTTATTGGTATTATTTATAAAGTGCAACACAGACGTCTGTGTCCAGGGATTTCTTTCAATTTTTAATATGTACTTTTAAAACAGGACAAAATCAATAATTAAGAAATTCCTCACATATCTAAATTACACCAGATAATATAAAGATGCACATTATAGCAGCTCACGAGAGAATACTGCTTGAGAAAAATTTCAACATAAATTTGTCTGATAAGGTCAAAGTAATGCTGCTGACAGTAGAATAAGAAAGAGAAAATATTTTGCTGCTTCCAGGCATCTTCATGTTAAGTCAAATAAAGAATAACAAGAACAACTCAAGATATATAAGGAGGAAAATTCACTCAAAGGGAAAACACAGAAAACGTTTTTGTGTTGTTTGTAGCCTTGCATGCTCTGTGGCTGCTGTTGCACATGGAGGCTGTTTTCCATATTAGCTGAGGCTGGCTAAAGGAGCAGATTTTATCTCTGGGTCGTGTAAATGCATCTTTTCCAACCTAAAAGCACAATCAGAGTGAGGGTTAAGTCCTGACTGTCACTCTTAAAATTTAAATTCACCTTCATGTTTACCTTCAACTTTATTCACCGTGGACAAGCATCAAAACTGGACACAAACTGAAGGTGTGGGGTTTTTCTCCTTAGCATCCCCAGGAAGAACAGAATTTGGAAACCACCCTTATGCTTCTGGATGTTGTGTAAATGTGGATCAGATCTAAACTTTGCTGGTCTCTGGTGACTTGTACAGGAGCAGTTTTTAAAACTATGTAAGGGTCTAAATACAGACATGAATCTCTAAAGGAATTTACAGGGCAGATACGAATATTCACTTGTTTGTCTCTAAGTTCTGGGCTGCTCTCTCTGTTTCTGTGTATTACCCTGGACAGCGTTCACAGCTTAAACATTTTTTTTTCCTTTTTTTTTTTTTTTTAAGAAATGCAAGCTGCCATTTCCAGGCACGTTCTGCAGAGCACTAATTGTGTCCCCACTGGCATTAATAGAAGTGGTTTTAGCACAGAGCTTGTGTGTTCAGGAGCAGGATCAGTACTTTGGGCTGAGGTTTTTTCAAAGGATGTTCTCTCAGATTAACCTCAGCCTGATCATCTAAGACTGCCCTGCGTGCAGAGTCTCTCTGGTTTTCTGTAAGTGAATTATCTCTGGTGCTACGCTGCAGAAACCTGGAGGGGAATAATTCTGTCCTGCAGGCAGCTCCCTTGGGTTGAATACCTGTGCTCCAGGAGCCCCCAGTGTGCTGCTCTGTGAGACAGTTCATGAACTTATTTTGGGGAAAACGAGCGTTTATGGACAGTTTCCTGGAGGTTAGGGAGAGTCAAAAGCAGGGGAGCCACAGTGGCTGGAGCAGAATAAAAGGAGGGTACCAGGGAGCACAAAAATGCAGCAGCCCCAGAAGAAATGGGAGTGAGCAATGAAAGGAAAAAGTAGCCAAGATCTTAGGAATAGAGCAGGAAAAGTTCCCTCAGAGCAAAGTTTATCCTGCTCCTCTTCTGGCATTTTTTCCAGCCTTTCCTGAGGCAGCAATTGTAGGCTGGAAGGATGTTTTCCTTTGTGTTTCTCTCACCATACAGATTGCTTTTCTGATTCTTTGAATACATTGGATATCTTTCACTTTCAGAATCTATTTGCATTTAATTATTTTTGTCTGTATTTTCTCCTGGTTTATATGGACTTTATGCATATTTTCAGGATGTTTTTCATATGATATGTGAAAATATCTCTGCTTATTTCCTGCATCCAGCTTGGCAACGTGGCATATTGATTATTGTTCTGGGTGCTTTCAGTCCCTGATACAGAGACTTATGGACAGGCAAGCTGAAGTTAATTTTATAAATAAGATCTATGGAAGAGCATATTTGTTGGATTACTGTAATTGATTGTTAGGGATTGGACAGATTTTTCTTTTACTGAGGGTAATTCTATTCAATTCTGTGCCTGGCATTGGATGTTAAATCCAAGTTGTGGGCTATGTTTGAGAGTCATGGCTGAAGCCTGCTGTGAGTATTGCTGCACATCAGCTCAGTCTGGAAGATCTGATTGCTGCTTTCAGTCTCAGATATCACTGCCTTTTTCAGCTAAATCTGTTTTAGTGAAAACTTCCTTTCTGAAACTTTGAATTCTGCAATAAAACACTGCTCTTAATTTAAAGCATGAGAAGAATGTAGGATCCAGCCTTGTGTATTCAAGTAGCATTTTGTGTCACTAAGGGCCATTTTAGACTGAGTTTAATCCTCTAGCATTCCCTAGGCCAGGGATTTGGGAAGATCCTGAGGGATAATCCAGGACTCAAGTGTCTCACACAAGACTGCACACAACAGGTTTGTGTTCTGAGGTAGGGTTATTGCGAGGTGCTGCAAAATAAATACAAAACTGATCACTTGCTTTCAGCAGCTTTCCTGGAATTTGGAGTGAGTCCCTTGGTTTGTACTCCCTGCTGGAGAAACCCTTGGGGCTTCATTTCCCGCTGCCACCAGGCTGTGGTAGGGCTACATTCATTTGAAATGTGCTCCCAGAGAGGAGTTAATGGTCTTGAACTTCTCTGATTTCAGTACTTGGCCTTCAGGACTTGGTACTTCAGTGCTTGGGCTGATCTTTTTAGGAGGCAGAGGGGAGAAAATGGGCTGCAGCCTGGAGCAGACTGCAGTGCTCCCCACCTCTGTGGCTGAGGGAAAGCCTTGTTGTGCAGGATTTCATTGTTTGGACCTAGATTCACCACTCCACGTGCAGCCCTATCTCCGTGCAGCAGGAGGATGTGCAAGCAGTTTGACAAAGCTGAGTGCAGACTGAATTCTCTCCACGCTGCAGGGTTCTCACACACCAAATCCTCCCAGCTCTTGGCGAGGAGCAGAGAGGGCTGGGCTCCTGCCTGGATGTCACTGCAGAAACACTCTCACTGCTCTGCCCTCCACTTGCAAGCTCTGCAGACTTTGGGGAAGTTTTGAGTCTCTCCATGGAAAATAAAAGCAGAAAAATAACTAGTTTTTTTTTTGGGGTTGGTTTGGTTGTTTGGTTTTGAGAGTTTGTTTTGTTGGTTTTTTTTTGTTGTTTTTTTTTTTTTTTTTGAGCAAGGAGATCAGTTATTTTCTACAGAAATAACTTGTAGACGTTATTAAGAAATTAATAAGAGCTCAAGGTCTTTCAGGCAAGAGAAGATTGAATGATGCCCTTTTCATTTTGAATTACAGTAATTTATGTAGTGTCAGACCTGACAGCATGGGCTGTCAAACTTACTATCTCAGGTAACTCACTTTTTATTTAGGATTAATTCTTTGAGGTTGAATCATAAGGTCTTTGTTCTTACATGACTCAGATTATGTGCTGGGATTCCAGCACTTTGTCAACGTTTTTACACTTCTGATTGAGTCATTTGTATCTTCATTTATACTTATTTTTTCATGAAGTATTTCCCCTCTATTTGATTAAATATGCTCAGCCATGTTTATTAAATATAAGAAAATTTCTAGGTGTTTCTCACC
The DNA here is from genome assembly GCA_013397155.1 of Irena cyanogastra. Classification (NCBI taxonomy): domain Eukaryota; kingdom Metazoa; phylum Chordata; class Aves; order Passeriformes; family Irenidae; genus Irena; species Irena cyanogastra. The sequence goes on along the minus strand of VWZV01013367.1, from coordinate 354,651 downwards.
ATGATGAAAGTAAAATACTAGATTAGTATATTTAAAGACTAGATTAAAAAAAAAAAAAGAGGAAAAAAAATTGTCAATCCTTTTTTTTTTGTCCTCTTCACTGCTAGACAAGCTCAAAAAATCCTGAATATTTTACCTTGTTACCCCATTTTCATATGGGTTATATATATATATTTATTGACCAGATGTTTTTTTGTGAGCTGGAAGAAATTGTTATGAATGTTTCTTTCTGTTTAGAATAATAATGGGCAAAACTTCAGCATGGTTTCAGTCTTATGAATTTTCACATGGAGGTATGAATATTAACAATGCTGAGAAAGTGCTCAGCAAAGCCAGAAGCCTGATATGCAGAAACTGAAAACCCCATGCTTGCATCTCAGTGGCTGTGTGCAGTACAGTTCCTTAATCAGCCCAACCCATCAGCATTTGAAATTTGTTGTCCTTAGTAGTTATGTTTTGCTTAACTTTCCTCTTGTTACCACAGTATAAACTTCAGTTTGCTGAAGCAGTGTTTGTGTGAAGTGATTGCGTTGCTCCAACTGGAGTGACTTATTCCTGTGTGGAGAAGCGAGCTCTGCAGTCTTCAGCTGAGAATGAGGGATGCCATCTGTGCATTGTCACAGAAAAGGCAATGAAACCCCCCAAAGTTTGCTTTGTGTGTTCAGGACAGAATTGCATGGCTCTTCATTCTTTGTTTCAGTCATCAGCAGTGTCCCTGGAAGGGTTTGCAGATGGACAGGGACCAAACCCACAGGCTCTGCTGCAGCCACCAGGGAAGGCTGATGGATGAAGCGTGACCCAGCTGCTTGTGGAGCACCTTCCACTGGTGCACAAGGGGATGTTTTTTGCCTTCCTTGAGAATGGCTCCACTTTTAGTCTTGAAGTAAAGAGAATAGCTGTCACAAGATCACACAGGAGTTTAAAACCTACTTTTCTGCCTGGGCTGTTTAAGAGAACTTATTTCAAGTAACATTAACGTACCTTCATTTAATAAACAAATATTTTCATTAGCACGTTCCACTTCCATTCTCATTATGCCGCCCTTAAAAAGAACTCCAGAAGTCTTTGCTCTGTGTCCAACAGTGATGGCAGCAAGTAAGCACATTAAAAAACTGTCACTCAGCCTGGTACATTAGGTAATGAAATCAGAAGGCAGGAGACAGGGACTTGGGTGCTTGTCAGCCTCTGACAATTTGAAATCAATGAGAATTTGATCATGTTGAACTCTACTCAAGGATCATTTCCTAGCTGGTTTTCCCTCAGCCTTACTGCTTTAGCCATATTTTCTTTTACTTCTTAGCTGAAAAAAAACAAAGAGCTATGCAGCAGAGGGCACGTTGGTATAATTAACAAAGGAGAGTGTATTGAGTGGGATAAAGGTAATGAGGAACAAATTATCTTGTTTATAGCTCGCACTGTCCAAACCCAAATATATTTTACTGGCAGGCTTGCAAAGGTAGATTCCTTTCCATTTCTCAGTGGAGCCTGCCTCATGTGAGGGATCACATTAAATAAGAGATTGCTTTTGTGGCTAGAGGTAGGTCAATAGGACCATTTAGGAAATAGAGGTTGTTTATCAGCTTTTGTGGTACAAAATGCACAAATGCTTTGGGAAATTTGGATAAAACAATGATGCTTATAAAACTCTAAAGCTTCAGAGTTAAAATATGCAGTAAAACACGTGTTAATTCATGAGTTGAATTGTATTTCTTGTGGCTATGCTATGTATTTAAGTGTTTGCTCTTTATTATTAGGGTTGTCTTGTCAGAGGCATGCCTTAAAGTGTTTTATATATCAGGAGTCCTTAATAACACATGAAATTTAAAAAATACACCAAACTGCCAATGTTTGAGAGTAAAGTGTCACACATGACAGGATGCACACAGTCTTACCTATGGTTATCTAACATTTATTTGATTTTTTTTTTAGGTGCAATTTGTATATATTGCTGACAGGGAAAGAAAAATTAACAGCACTTTAACTACAAAAATAGACACTTTTAGGGGGATTTCTAGAGAACTGTCTGTAATATTTTCAATCTTTCTGCTTTTCAGCTACTCAAGGAACTCTTACATAGTGACCTCAGCTGAATACAGGCGCACTTTCAAAGGAACTTGTTCAGAGAGTGAGAACAGAAAGATCTGAGGATATGAATTCCTCTGAAAAGCAAAATCTATTTTTATATTGAGTATATTTAACAAGAAATAGACTTGCCTTTTCTTCAAGTTGTTTATAATTAGAAATTACTCCGTATTTTCACTTTGATGTTCAGCTGAAGAGCAGGACACGTTTCCAATCATGAGTGTTGTTGACTAGAATGATGAAGCTTGATGATGAATGTATTTCATGGCAAGGTAATATTAAAAAAAAGGGAGGTTTTGGAGAATTAATGTTCATTCCTTAATTATGTTCCTTCCTGTGAGTCAGGCTTTGAGTGGAAGCAGAACTGTTCATGTTGGTGGAAACTTCTGGTTTGCTCAGCAGTACCTGTGTCATGATGAGACATGAAGCCATCAGTCTTTGGTTTGGACTGAAAAAGAGGATGCAGGATTAAACTTCAGCCTCTTGATTAACAGAATTAATTATGGAAATGAGGATGCAGTGAGCCCATTAAAGGGAACCTTTGCTCTCTCTGGAAGCAACTGCACTATAGGCTCACTTGCTTTGTTGAGATAAAAAATGTTCCCATCTGTTTTGCTGATGTGAGGACAGCTGCAAAGTCCCCCAAAGGGAGGGAGCAGTTACAGAGCACTGAAATCATGGATCTGCAGCTTTGGTGCCCAGCCTTGCTGGTAATTCCGTGAACTTCTGCAAATCAGTCACTGGAAAATGGATTTTGATAGTACAGCTTGTAAGATTGCAAGGTCAGACCCGCTTGAAAATTATGGCAATGGTATAGAACACAAGTCTGCTTCATAAGGAGCAGCCCAGTAAATCCTGATGGGTTTTTTTTCATGCGCTCATTTGTTTAGAGTTGCTCTCTGGCAAACGTGTTCCGTTAGTAGAGGTAATGGAGTTAATTTTCTTCTCTCTTCATCAGCTGGCAAGAGGACATTGGAATTTGTTAAGACTTGACAAGCACTGCTTAGAGTTCTACTGTTAAAGGAAAAAATGTGCCTTTTCTAATCAAAAGGCTTCTTACCTGTGGATGAACCTATGGGAGGAGTGTCTGGAGGTCATCTCAGCCCAAGATTCACAAACCTGTCAGGTCCATGTTAAGCTCATGTGGGTTTTAAACATTCTAACCCACTCAGTGGAATCTGCATTCTTGCTGAGAACAATACATAACAAAAAACTTTCTGCTTTTTGAAAGGCACTTGCCACATTACGAGATCAAATCCTTAATTACTGTAGTATTCAGCAAATTTTTTTTGAAGTAGTTTCTTTGAAAGAACTATTTCAGAACAAATATGTCAAGCAAATAGGCTTCTAACTGAGGCCTGGTTTGATGTTTCAGTCATTCACTGTCACTGTTGAACCTTGATGAGAAGGGCTTTCTTTTATTGTTCTTTACAAATAAGCTAAAATAACATGTTTAAAGTAGTTCAGCTGTGAAGTCATGCAAGTGAATTTAGATTCAGTGCTCTGGGAATATCGGAATCAGTAATTGTAAAATATGTTTTAGTTTCAGCAATTGTTGAGTTTCCACTATTACAAAAGTTGTTGATTAGAGAGGGATTGGATCCCCAGGTGCTCTTTTCTGGCTTGTGGTCACTCAAGACAGCAGAAATACAGCAAGGTATTAGTTAAGGATATGGTCCTTCAACATGGTCATTTCTAATTTCTGGAACACTGGAACCAGCTGCATTGAATTTCTGCTGCGTGATATGGTGGAAAATAAGATGCAAATGAAAACCTAAGGTGGTGACTCGAGTGAGTAAAAGGGCTCGTTGTCGCCCAAGGTTGCAATAATTTTGTTGCTCTCAGCAAAATCTTTTCTAAGCCAACAGCAGTACAAATGTTTCTGGAACATCACTTCTCTTTTTCCTTTAAAAAAAACCAAAAAACAACTTGGTGATTTTGCCTCCTCTTTGGGGATGAAATGATTTCCTTGACAGTTGGCAAAGGCAGAAGATTCACAAGTCTCAGCAACTGTTTTCCTGGTGGAAAAATCTAAGTGAAATGATGAGAACATCTGGCAAAGCTCTTAAATAAAACAGTACTCTGAAACAGAACTGATTCAGTGTATCCTAGGACATTACATCAGTGACACTAGAACAATTAATATTCAAGACGTGCTTAATTATAATTATACTCCACAGATGTTCCACGGGAAAAAGTGGAACATTGTGCTTTCAGGTTGAGCTCTCATGCAGGCAGACTAATACAGTGGCACTTTACTTTGTCCCTATAAAAAATATTAACAAGATTGACTGTTAAACCAAAATTATGCATGAGAATCTCAGCGGCAGCACTCAGTCAGCTTTGGGGATTGTGTAAACAGTGAATATATTGTTTTATTGACTGCATTAGCCTGAGAAATTCTGCACGTGGTGGCACATTCCTGACAAACCCTTTGTGCTTGAGCCTGGTCCGATGTGAGGGTAATGGAAAGGAATCAAGGATCTCCAGGCTGAGTGAGGTATTCTGATACTTTTAGCATTAATCTCTGTGTTCTTTCTTTTTTGGAACCTCTGTAACATTCACTTGACATCCACTGAAATCAAGAATGCTGCTGCTTCGGTGGCAAAATGACTCCCCAGTAATGTAGTCAGTGGGGGAAAAATTGGGATATTAGTAGCCTATTAAAAATTAACAGTATTTAATGGTGCCTTGGAGGTAAAGGCAAGGTTGAACAGGAAACCCTGGGGACATTTCCTAGCCCTCAGTACTTGAATTAGCAATTTTAGCAGCATTTTCAGCAGGGAAAGAATTTGGTTTGTGTGAGGCGGTTATGAGCTAGGTATAATTCAGCTAAGAATGCAGGATATATGGCATTTAAGACAGCTGTGAGAAATCATCACAATTTAGTGTTGAAAAGCAGCAGTTACCAGATCAAAACATGTTTAGGTACCTATATTATTGAAGACAAAGATTTTTGTGCCTTCATACCTCCTGTTCCCAAGAAGCTATATTTTATAGGATAACAAATTCTCAATTAACAGAGGATCAAGCAATATCAATTTCTCCTCCTAAGGAAAAGAAGTCAGTCAGTATTTTTGTTGCCTGCTGAGGTCAAAAGTACAGCTACCACTCTGGATGAAAAAACAACTTCATGAAGTCCCTTGGGAATCCTGTGAGTTGAAGTGCAACCTTAACTCATCTGAAAACAAAAAGTGCTTTCACAGGAGATCTGCACTTGAGATTTGTTTAAGAAAAAAGGAAATAATGTACTCTGACTCCATCAAGCTCCCAATGAAGAGCTGCAGTTAACACACTGCTAGCCCTGTTCCACTCCTGTTTAGCCACTCGTTAATTGTGAACAAACAGTTACAATAATTCCTGCTCCATGGGTAAAATTTATGGGCATAGACATTTAAGGTCCGAGAGTGAAATATACTTCTGAGTTCCAAGAAATGAGGATAAATTATTAAAAACTCCTGATTCCAAACAATTGAAAATTTGTCCAGTACTACTAATTAAAATTACTCAGCTGAGCATCTGATTTTAATTAACTGAATGAGGTTGTGATGGATGTGGTGTTTGTCATTTTGTCTCATTTTTCATATCTAATGAAACTTCGTGTTTGCTTTCTCACACTGTGAGAAAAATAAGTGTTCTATTATTTAAATAGATATCTCTAAAACTCCTGTAAATATACAAGGTGGGTTTCTCATAAAACTGAAGTGTTCACTGCATAGAGTACCTTAAAGAAATCCTTTGGGTTTAAAAAGACAAAGAATTAGGAAGATGGTGTTTCAGCAGATCAATTGTTTTTTACTTTCAATCCCCAAAATCTCAGGGGTGTACAGTGTAACTTATCTGCTTGCAATGCTGTTTAAGTGGTAGCTATTTTCATGTAGTTGGTGATTTGTGCTGCATTTGGCTCACTATTGAACTAAAATAATATTTACGCCTGTACCCAGACAGGGATTTCTCAGTAAATTCTTTCTTTCTTAATTTTTTACCTAAGCAAGCCCTAAGATTTATTGATCAGCTTCATGTTGGAATGAGGGGAGAGAGGAAGAGAGAATGGAAAGAAGTATTTCCTCCTTTAACTTCTGTTTCTCTTAGCTAGCAGTTACTAAACTATGTTTATGCAGAAAATGTTGTGTAATACTGTTTAGTTCTGCTGACTGTAGTTTATAGAAAGGCACTAAAAGCAGCAGGAGTTTCCACATTCCCCTCTTCTCATGCAGACAGCCTTGTGGGGCTTCTCTTTGACTGAAACAACGTGAATTAGGGTTCTCTGGGGCTAGTTTGTGTTTCAGATGTCTCCAGCTTCTTTCTCTCGTCACTTTTAAGGTCAGAGAACAAAACCAGTCATTTTCAAAATTGCTGGTTTTGGAGGGGATGAACTGTCATTAGTGTGGTGCTTTTCCACAAGCTGCTGAGTGGTTTCAGTCTCGTCAAGCTGATCTGCTCAGGTCACTGCTCACAGCCTGGTGAGGCTCGATTTTAGAGATAAATCCTGAAGAAATCATCCTGGGCAGGGGCAGGGCTCCTGTCTCAGGTACTGCTGCCATCCAGTGTCACCTGCAGGACAACGCTGTCTTGGACAGTAAGCTCAGCCTAAGCCCGTGGTTGAGCACTTGGCAGGTGATTTTAGGCTGGAGTATCTAAAATTTGATCCGAGAGCTTATCTGGCCTGCTCTCAAGCGATAACAGGAATCAAGGTTAGTGAGTTTTCTTTCCTCTGTAGGTCAGGGCAGGGCAGAAACTTCTGAGATTGAATGGGTTTTCATAGGTGCTTTTTAATACTTAGTTCAGCAGCATTTCAAGAAAAACTCTTATTTGCAAGACAAGGAAATAAGAGCCCAGATGTGCCAGAATTCACATGTGGCTTGTCATGCTTGTCAGCCATGTAAGCTTGTTGACATCTTGTAAAACACAGTGGAGAAATGGTACCATTTAGTTTGAAGTTGTCTCCAAACATAAAAGTGACATAATTGGAGTTTAAAATAAAGGGAAAATATGTGCTTGTGTTCTGTTATGAGGTAATTGCAACTAGAGACATTTCAGCTGAAGGTTTCTGTTCTGGTTATTAGAAGGCATTTCCTCACTCTGCAATCTTTGAGACTCTGTTGCATAAGATTCCACACCTCCCCTTCCTGGGCTGTATGACAGGGACAGTAATTAGCACTAAACTCCAAGGCAATTTATTTTCATAAAATTAATAATAATGACGATAATTTCATTTTTGAAAGCAGCTCTGTGAAAAGCCATCTCAGATCGCTGCGTGGAGATCTTGATTATCCAGTGAAGAGGAGCTATTCACAGGAGGGAGTATTAGCATAGCCACATTCCACTAAAAACACTCTCAGTCTTGCCAAGTTTCTGTGCACAAAATGATATGCATGCTGTGCTGATGTTATTAGTTTCCATCCTTCAAGCTGCTGCAGTCCCCTCTGTATAAATCTATCCTGAAGAATCTTTATGTGCCAAGGAATATGATCCCTAACCACTTTAAAGTGTGATGCATTTAAAAGAATGCAAAACAAAGTGTGTTAAGATCCAGAAAAGGAGACTGGGCGGATGCCTATTTGAATTATTTCTGTTTCCTATCTGTGAAAATTGAATTGACTGACAGTAGAAAGAAACATTTAACTGGTTTTATTATATTGACTTTTATTTAATTTGCTTGTCTTTAAATTCTATGGGTTCCATAATCAGAATCTTGAAGTGAAAAGCATCTTGAGACATTATGGAGTGAATATATAAATTTTAACCCAATTTGAAAAATACTGCTCTTGTTTTCTTTCAAAGCAAAATATTATGTGGCTCATAATGTCATTGCAACTTGTAAAAATAAATCACTGTATTAAATTGGTAGGCTGACAGGCCTTTTAGTTCCTGAATTTGTGGTGCCTGAATGCCTTCCTGAACAGAACATATTGGATCAGACATATTTTGTGAGTCTGCTTTGCAGCCTGAGCTCTGAAACCACCATCTCACAGGGAAGTGAGGAAGAAGCTTTGGTCTCCTCCACTTATTACTCCAGATCCTCCATTTATTACTCCAGAGCAGCTAACCTGCATCCACAGCCTCCCAGTTCTCATGTCATCCATGTGTTCAGATGAATGTACATGGATGTAAATATCAGCAATGGATGGAAATATCATCAATGACATTTACATATTGATGAAAATGATTGGTCAGGGGGAAGGTAAAATATTCATGAATGCTTGTTAAAAGATTATTGTTGATCATCAGGTTTTAGTGAATAAATGCACCAGCTCTGGCACAGGGTATTTCCAAAATTTAGGTGACTTAGTTTACTGCTTTTTCATTTACAGCCTTTTTCATTCTCTTAGTAATTTTTAAATCTTCCTTTCTTCTGCAGAGTCACCAGATGGAATTGTCTAGGTTTTAAGAGGGATATGTGGAATCCTAAACCACTCCAGACTGTTGCAGGTGTGACTACCCTGATCCTGATGAAGGTAAGTGGTGGAAAGATTGAAGCTGCAGGCAAAAAAAAAANAAAAAGAAAAATCCTCTATCCAGCTAAACAGGTTGGCAGAAGAGAAGACAGTTTTGTTCCCATTGCTCACGTTTTATTCATGCATCCAGAAAAGTTAATGGTCAGGATATGTAGCTGCACATTTGACATGTTTCACGTGTTTATTATAAATTTAATGTGACTAAACTTTGTTATCTTCTCCTTGAGAATGCCTCTGGTATGTGATTCGTTTGGATTACTTGGTACAAAAGTTTCTCGTAATGTAACCCCCATTCCTCATTGTCCCAGATTCTCATTGATACCAATTCCTTGTATCATGAATTTTGTACAGATTCCTGACAAGGTCCCCTATATCACTAAGCTTGTTAAGCTCTGTGCTGCTCCATGTGGTACATCTAAAATCAATTTCAGTCGCATTTGACCACTGTGCAGATGGAGCATTATTCATGCATTAGACTTTCTAAGTGGGGTAGAACAGAACCTTACATTTATTCCTTACAATTGTATCTGCATTTTTGTATTATATATGGTTCAGTAACCTTTTGTGGAAGACCAGAAGATGCCTCTGGAGGCAACACAATGTGCATCAGAACTGATTTATACTGTAACATCTGTCAACTTTTCCCCGGGACCTAGCTGTGCCAGGATACACACGCCATCTTTTCTAATGACTTACCCAAAGACAGAGGCTGACTGTGGAAAGAGCTCTAGCACAGGAATGAGTCTGATATCTGATGCTGCCTGCTGCCATTTTTCCAAGGAATACTGTTCAATGTGCAGATTTTGGTTCAGGGATTTGTAGCTCCCAATTTAGAGAGCATTTTGCCCACGGGGTTAGCATTTTTATTAATGAACTTCTGAAAATGAGGCGTAGAGGTGCTGTTGGAAAGCATGGAAAGCACACATGCAAAGAACTTTGAAAATATTCCAAAGAACTTAATTTTCCTTCTGAAATTTAAAAAATATCCTCCAACCAACATCCATATCTCCCCATGTCTCCCAGCAGCAAACAGAAGAGCTCAGAAGAGCCAATGTATTTTATAGCACTGGACTTGGAAATGGATCTGTTGGATCTCATGTGAACATTTTGCCTACATGGATCCTGTGTGCCTCCATAATTTTGGATAACCAAAATAATTTTGGTTAAAAATGAATAATTTTGGGTTATTCAGTGTGCCAGGAGAGTGACAATCAGGTACTCAGAGGAGTTACCTAAAGTCTAAAAGGTTTACAATCTAAAATATTTACAATTCCTGTAAAATGGCATTTTATTATAATTTCCAATTTAAAATATTTTGGTTAATATTATTTAGACCAAATAATCATTTTTAGGGCTATCCATAATGCATGCATACGTACCAAGTAAAAATTAAAATGAAACTGTAATTTAAGCTAAGCATGACTCCAGTTGTCTTCACAGATTTTAAGTCTGCACCATGTTTTGTGTCTTTTTGTGATGGCTAGCTTTACTGCTTGTATACTGATTCAGTTTAGCAGATTGGCTAATATGTTACAAAGATTTAGGATGCTTTATTTTTTGTTTTCCAGTTTAGCTCTTTCTTGTATGTGAAAACACTCTGTGTCCTTGTGGGGCAGGAATTTATGGGTTAACTAGGCCCAGCTCTATTTTAAGGATTGAACAGAATGTTGAGGTGTAACAGCTCTGTGTTTATTGCAGGGTTTGAGGTGAAACTCCTGTTCCACCTGAGTTGCCCTGGCTGTTCAGGGGATAGATCACCTCCCTGCCTTCTGGCAGCTGACTGTGCTCTAAATAATCTCATATTCATCAGTCCATGGGAAGAAATCTGATCTAAAGAGCTAATTAACTTAATTAGTGGAGCTATCTAGAATGGGAGGCCTGGCTTCAGTCTCCTATAAAACAGAGTAAATGTAAAAGAAGAAACTGAGTTTCCTGCAATAGAAAGGGTCCAGGGCTTGGCACTGGAATATGGCAGGTGAGTGATGGGAACTCAGAGAAGCCTTTTTCTCAGGAATTCTTGGTTTGCTCTGTGAAATTCTTCATCAGTTCCCACAGCACTGCCATGAGGTTTTTCAGTTTGTGCATGCTTCCATGGCGTCTGTGATGGAGTTTCCAAAAACACTTGCATGCTAAGAAAATTTTGTCAACAGCATCCTTTAGGAGATCAACCAAGTTTCTTCGTGTCCATTCTTTAATGCTTATTCATTTTGGAGAATGTTAGAACACAGGGACGTGGCAGGATCTTTCACGTAATCAAAATGAAACAAGCTTATGGAATCAGAGTCGTTTAGGTTGGAAAAGACCTCCAAGATCAAGTCCAAACTTTGATTGGGTTTAGTTGACACAGTGATGTTTCCCCAGCGAAACCATTGCACTAAATGCTGTGTCTGGTCGTTAACAAGCAAAAAAGAAATTTACATTTTTTTCTTTCTTTTCTTTATGATCACATTTTTACAAAGAGCTGACCCGTGCAATCTAGTATTAGATCATTTAGTGAAAACTAATTTGCCACTTTGGGGCCAGAGAATCATACTTTGCTCAATAGCTAGCTCAAAATCTGTGGAAAGTGAATATATTAATGGCTTTCTAAGTGTGGTTTCATTTAAATCTGTTAATTATTGCCATTTCTACAATCATCTTTTGTGTTGCAATGCACAAAAAACAACATTTAAGAAAAATGAGTGCTGTGGGTTTCTCTCTTGAGATGTCCCAGTTGGAATAAACAATGGTGCCACATTATTCTCAGAAGGTCAATGGGAGGTTGTATGGAGCTGGATCAGCCAGCACTGACTTTTCATTAACTTTCTGTTCCAGCTGTCCTATGTACAAACCTCCAGACCAAAGCTGTGGGTATAATTCCTTTCATTGTTTTGGTCAAGGGAAAAGATTTTTGCCTGTAAACATTCCAAAAAACCTGTGTGAGGCTGCCAAGACAAGTGATCTGTCTGGCATTTGTGAGTTAATGAAAGAGCTGCTTTAGCCTTGGAGCTGGATTTCAAACCACAGAATCTATCTGGAGAGGAATGTTGCAAATGTAATGTTACCCAAGCCTCTCCTAATGGGCATTTGCATAAAGAATGACCCTGTGGAATTGCAGCAATGTATGGTGCTGCCCTTCAGGAGAATGGAATTGTGTCTCCAGCCCAGAGCAACTTAAAAGTAGGGATTGGAAGATTTTGGTCTTGGGGGACAAAGTAAGTGCTTTTCACTTTTTTTTGAGCCATTCACTGTAGGCTGAAGTAGCTTCTGTAGGTAGCTGCTAGCAGAAAGAAAGGCTGAGGTTATTGGAATATGCCTAATATAGTAAAAAAATAAATGTGCAGGCTTTGTTTCATTGTGCTTTTTTAGTCAATGGGGAAATAACCACAAGGTGAATGCATTTTTAGAGGACAGTGATACATAAAAATAAAATAATAAAATAAAACAGTATGAAAAGCAAGATCTTACTCCTGAAACTTTCAGTATTCCTAGGTGATGACTGATCCAAGAACTATTAGAAATTTACTTCTGAGATGGATATTGACCATGTTTAACCTGCTGTGGTCACATGGATAAACAGACTGGAAGATACAGAAGGTGGGAGAAAAGGCTTTGCACAGTTTCCAGATGAGGAACTTTATGATCACAGATTCTCTCTACAGCTTTAAGGAGAAAGATGCACATCAGGAAAATGGTGGTGGTAGAAGAGGAATTGTGCTCTGCAAGTCCTGCATCCTATTTTTGGCAGTGCACAGAATCTGCAGTTCCTTTTAACTCCATTAAATGCCTGAAATTTGAAGGACAGCTCTAGGTTTCATAGGTTTCACTCCTGTTCCTACCTCGTCAGCTTATGGAACAACTGTTTGCTAATTGCTTTAGGAGAAGAGACAAAAATGAAGGCTGGTATAAAATGCAAAGAAGTATCTCAGAGTTACTGGCTGGAATCTTTCTTGACATGTTTGAGTTTCCATCTGTGTGTTTGTATAATATAAAACATGAAACAGAAATGTAAGTGTACCAAAAATAATCAAAAAAAATCGTTGACAAACTCATCTGGGAGACGTGTGTGTATATATATATATGTGTGTGTATATTTATACACACACACACATAGAGATAAATGCACACATCAAAGCTCCTGGAGTGGGAATATTTGCTAAATTAGGAGCTTACAGTGGTGCTAATTGCAGTGGTGCTGCAATACATCACCATCATTGATGGTGAGAAAATTCTCCCCAGGCACAATGAGGGTTAATGCTTGATACTGAAGCAATTCATTTATATTTTCTTAGGTGACTTTTACTTCAGTCTGGAAGTATAATCAAAATCCAGGTTAGATTTTCTGGTGCCATGAGCTGTTTGGAGGTAGATTTATGAAAATGGCAGCTTTTTAAAAACATACAGCTTGATCAAAAGAGATTTGTTAGCTCAGAAAGCTTTGCAAGTCGTAAGTAATTGCCCACCACCCCTCTGAAAGAGGTTTATAGGAAAATGCACATCCTCCTCCTCACAGAAATGAAAAAAACTGGAGATAGAAATGAAGTGATTTCCACAGGGCCATAAACTGGGATTGGAATCAGAATTATCCTGGCGTAGTTTGTGCTGCCTGCAGTCCCCAGGCCTGGCTGTCACTGCTGGAGTTACTGGCCCTGGGAGCTGTTTCTCCATGAATGACAGTTGTAGTTTACAGCCTCAGCTTATTCAGAAACAACTTTTGTGCACGAGGTTCCCCTTTTATTTTTTTTAATCTGTCCAATGTTTCACTTCTAGATATAAATTGTTATTGAATGATTTGGTTCAGATTGTTTCCAGTGAAAATGTCGCCTCTATAAATTGTTCTGTGAAATATTTCCATTTCCTTCAGCAAATATCAAGTGTTTCTCTGGTACTTGGGGGGAAAAGATTCTTCATTTCAATGAATATTACTGCTTCAAGCAATTGCATGCTGTAATGCCTTTTATTTAGCTGACTTGTAAAGGTTGAGGAGAGAATCAGACTTTCATTTCTTTCTGATTCTGGTGAAGTCGAAAGGGATACTTTCACCAAGGTTAAGGGAAAAAGCTTTTGATGTTGACTGAAATCAGGGGTCTACACCTGAAAATGAAATGTTCAATCCAGAGGAGTTCTGCCAGCAGCTGGAATGCTAAAATCCTGGGGCTCCTTGATTCCTGTGACCCAGCTAATCAGTCCTTTCCTGAGATGAATAAGGCATGAAAATAGCACCTGGCCTTCATGTCTTCCTCAAGGTTCTCACACAGAGCCACTAAAGAGATCAAATAAACTGTTTTGGGAAGCTGAGAGATGATTCAGTGGCTGTTCTCTTTGAGCCACGCCAAAATGGAGCTGCTCTGCACCTTAATTGTGGCTGGTTCTGATGAATGCGGACCTGAAGCAACACCTTCTGTGAGGAACTTTTAGCACAACGAGGCTCACCAGAGCTTGCCCCTGGCAGGAGAAGGTTTATAGCTGCTTCTCAGCATATTTGAAAGAGGATTATTGCTGCTGACGCATTGCAAAAAGGTAACATTTGTGTGCATCACTGACTTAATTGCTTTCTATTGTACCACATCCCATAAAATGACAAACCTCATCAATAAAAAAATGCAGTAAAGGAGGTACTTGGGGATTTGTCTAGCTGTGGGGAGCTGGAGGTACTTAATAATGTTGAGTAGCTATTTCCAGTGGCAGGTAGGAGGAGTGGCTGCTTCTTATTGGAAAACTGCAGATTGTGCATGATTTTTTAACTTTTTTCCCCTTGTTTTCTAATTTCCCAGATAAAGAAAGAAATCAGTCATGACACCAATAAAAAAATAGAAAGAGAAATCTATTCAGAAGGCAGCAAATAAAAGACAAATGCTGTGGGAGGGGGGGAAGAGAACTTTTGAAAAATTAACATGACATTTTGTTCAAGCTGTATTTTGGGAGGGCAGGGGGAATTCTTACCAGCAGAGAGATAAATCATAAGAGATTTAACCCTGTGAGAGATTTAAACCCATAAATCACAGGGGAGTTGAACCCATAAGGGACAGAAGGAAGGAGCAGTCCCAGGTGAGGCTGGTGGTTGCCAGGTGAGCCTGGAGGTGGCCAGGTGAGCCTGGAGGTGGCCAGGTGAGCCTGGAGGTGAGGGGATTTGGCAGAGCAGGGGTGGGAGGGTCCCACACCACTGCAGCAGCACCTCCAGCTCGCTGGCAGTTCAGCTGCCTTGCTGATCTTGTTAACAGCTTCAGTTTATTCTTTTTCCAATTTCTATAAACACAGTGCTGTCAGTTCTCTTCAGCTGTGACAAAATGGGACATGAGTCCAGCCTGGGGGAATCTCAACAAGGGCACAGAGCAGGGTGTGTTTCCACGACCTGTGACTGCCTCTTTTCCTTCCTTTTAGCAAATCCAAGAACGAATACAATGTTCTATTTAAGTGCTATTCAACACACCTACCAAGTGTGCACCAGTACTTCATTCTAGAGGGGTAAAACATATTACAGAATGAGGAAAATAGGATAAATTCTGATCGCCAGTTTCATTTAAAGATTGTTTATGGTTCTAATTGCCTTAGATGTAATTAGTCACATTCTTTTCAGCATTGATAGGAATAATCCTGTTTATTGAAGCTTCTGTTCTGATGCCTGTAAATGTGCATCTATGACCTAGTTCCTCCAGAAATAAAGCATTCTTAATGCTTAATTTTTGCCTGCTACAATTAGTGATTTTTTTTAAGTCTAGAACCTATTTCTCTGAATAAGGCTTACACAATTTTGCTTTCATAGTAATGTTATTCCCACTAAAGGAAAATATCAGGTGTTCAGGAATGCTCTTTTTTCTCTAGTCTTGACATAGAACAATGTAAAGAATCAGAGAATTAGGAGGAAAATAGAGCATTTGTATTATTTACCTACTAACAGGTGTCTTTGCATTTAGGACAGGAACTCTTCTGGGCATACATTTAATAGATCCAGAAGAACTCACTTTGGAGTGGATAGGCTTCAAGGTACATGTTCTGTACCTTTAACCTTTTTTGTTAAAGCAAAATTAATCTTTCCTTCTTCAATTTTAGCCAAAGGTTACTGTCTGTACCATGGCAGAAGTGTGATGAAAAGTAGAAAAGGCAACAAAAAGGGATATTGAGAAAGCAGGTGAGATTGAAACCCAGCAAGGGTGCTGCAGGTATTTGACTTTGCTGTTTGGCTCCAGATCCATCCCTGTGCACGTTCTGTAAATTCTGTAATATCCTGGCCTCAGTTCATCTGTGAATATTTGGAGACAGAGGCAGGTGGGGCTGCCCCAGTGCTGACTCTGTCTGTCCAGCACTTTGGGGTTGTGGTCTCTTCTTTTTTGGAGAGGTTTCTTTGAACCAAGCAGGCTCCTCCTGCTGCTGTTTCCAGATTTCCTCTGCTCTGATGTGGGGGGGTTTGAAGTTTGTGTTTTACCAGAGGGTGGGTTACAAATTGACCTACACGTTCACTGAACTGCAAAAAAACCCTGTTAATATTACATTGTTATGGGGCAGATATGAAAGCTGCTGTTGGAATTAAAATCCATAGCATTCAATGATTTTGCTTGTTGATTAATTCTGTTTATCTGATAATGCCTCTAAATTTCAGAGAGAATTATGTCTTCATTTAGATTTGTCTGAAATGCTGAGACTTTATGAATGTTATAACAGATAATTAATGGGAAGAGTGGCTCATTGTTTTCTTGCTACTTTCAAGTTTCACTGTACCAAATGCTATTTTACCAGACTTCTACAAATATTAAAAGATTGGGTTTTTTTTTCCCCTGAAAACACTTTTTTTTTGATTACATTAATTTTTGGGTATATTGTCAAATCCTGTGCTACTTTTGTGGTGATTATTAACAGTAGGATTTCTTTTGGATGTAAAATAACTTTCAAATGTGTGACTTTTTAGGAAGCAGACAATGCTTTTCTGGCTGCCTCCTGTTGCTCTGAATTAATGTCAAATTTTTAAATCAGGGACTTTAGGAAGGCTGCCCTCACATAAAGTAATCACTGATGAAACTACCATTGATTATCTGTTGGGCTTTCATTGATTGCACATTTTCAGTTCCACGGGAAGATTTCAAACTTTATTTGTGTAGTATTTCTAAACCATAAAAGAGCATTTTGTGTATTGTATGCATTATGGCATTATTGTCAGATGTAAATCAGGAAGAGGGAAGAAGTTTTCTTCCCTTGAAGTGCCAGGAATTTTTATATACTTTGTTCCAGATTTGCTAAAATGAGTTTTTTATGCTATTCTCTTGAAATGGATGCATGCAGCCCAGGTCCCAGCTGGGTGGTGGTGTTGATCTCTGCCATCTGGAAGGCAGCAAGGAGGAGGTTTAATAGTGCAGAGGAATCTCTGAGCTCGTGTCCTTTTCAGGTCAAGCTGCAGGTCATGCAGTGACCTTCAGGATCACCTTGCCCAGCTCCAGCCCATCCCCAGAGCCACATCCCAGGTCTCCTCTCCAGCCCCTCCTGAGAGGAGCTGTTTCTCTGTTTCTCTGTTTCTCTGTTGTTTCTCTGTTGTTTCTCTGTTTCTCTGCTCCTCTGCATCTCTTGCTGTCCAAAATGATTGCACGTGGATGTCAGCTTATCCTTTTGGAAGCCTCAGCACTGCTGTGTGAGAGAAGCCAGCAGCTGACCCTTCACAGCGTTATTTTCACAATTACCTAATCAAGGTTAAGCCAAGGAGTCCCTTTAACTCACACCTCCCACATCTGGAGTGCAGCTGGCTTTTTCTGCTCTTTTCAGTCCTGGGCATCGTTTTCCTCAGCTCTTTGATTCAGGTAATTATTTGCAGCCTCCCAGCTATATCCTTGGCTCTTTGCAAACTCCTGCTCCAACAGAAGGCCAAGAATTATTCTTTTCATGGGAGCAAAACAGGTTGTGTCACTAATAAATGCAGCATTCATACTAATGCTGACAAATCCCGACGGGGAGCGGGGTCTTGTGTTCCATCCTGGACTTGCAAAACTGAACTTGCTTAGTGCCACTTCATTTTCTTCACTTGGGTTACAGAAATTCTGCTGCCTTTTTGAGATTATTCCTGTCCTGTGGCTCGTGGCTGTGAGCAGAGCTCTCCAGTGTGCCCCTTGCTTGGAATCAGGTTTTACAGCCAGGCTGCCTCCTTGGTCCTGGCTGTGCCAGAGCCCTCCTGGCTGGAATGAGCTGCAGGGAGAGCAGCAGCTGAGCCAGGCTCCTGGAGAGCACAGGCTGCCCCTTACCCCTTCTCTAAATCCACAGCTTTTGTCTTTTTGTGTCATCTTATCCCTGCTCTGGTAAAGTCTTCCATTGGAGTTCCACCTCATGTACCACCATCTACAAATACTCCAGTGTATTTATTATTTTATATATATATTACATATTGTTGTTATTAGTATATTAGTATTAAATAATAAATAATATTATTTATTATATAAATATATATTTATATTAGTGTGTTTATTATTTTTCCAATATATTTATTTATTTATTTTTCATCTACTTCACCTCTCTATTTTTCTTTCCAGGAGCTGGCCTGTTCTCCCAGCAGACAAGGAGCAGTAACAAGGTGCCTGCAGCTGAGGCCAGGCAGGCTCTGGAATGCAGTGGAAGGGTTGTGTGCCGATTTGGATGTGCAGGATGCACTCTGGGTGGATTTCTGAAGAAAATCCAGAAAGAGTGGCTTTGACCAGCACTTGATCATGTTTCTGCTGTTTGTGGGGATTCTTTTCCACTGTGGCTTTCTTTGGACGTGGTTTTTGTTTTTCCTCTCAGGCAGGGACATATCACCAGTTTTCAGAAAAGTAATGAATGAAAATTAACAAAAGAAAACTCCAAGTAATTTGCAGTATTGTCACACTTAGATCACATTTAGGAGATTTGAGACTTCAGATAAGTTATTTTTGATGCTGATGGTGGTAGGAACGTGTGTTCATTGGGCTGTTATGTGGTGCTCACCTGAGCTGATAAAGGGTGACAAAAAATGGGGTGGCAGAGGTAGGTGAGCCCAGGGAATAACACACAGCACTGAGAACATACAGCTACACTTTGTTTGGGGATTTGTGCTTTTTTCCCTAGGAAAAGCAAGGCAAACAATGAAGTTACAAGGAAACAAATAGAGGTGTTGCTTTGCAGAAGCTGAATAAATAATGAGCAGCTCCCAGCTGTGCAGATTTTATTATTGAAAGAACAGATTTTGTATTATTGGGTTGGCTTAAACCCTTTTGTTTCATAATTTATGATAGAACTTTATAGTTAACACTTGTATGAGGGAAAGAGTGGCAGAGATTTATGACTTTCGAAACCACTTAACGTATTTTGGCAAATAGTGTGGAGCAACTATCATTTCAAATAATGAAGATACTTAAATAAGGTAATAGATTATTCCTGTTATCACGTTACTGCATATCTTTTGCCCAGTAAAGTTGACATGAAATGACAATTTTATTGTCATCTTCGTCACAAAATTTTATTGCTGTAATTTGTAGCATGGTTATAAACTTGTGACTGGGATGGAGCATAGATGCTGGGAGAAACTTTTAAAATCAAATAGAACTGGGCCTGTTTGCATGTATAAAATTATGGTCATATTTTACAACTTTTCCTTATTTGAACATATTGGCTTTGGCAGATTGTTAATTTTGCTTTTAGGGTGTGCAATCAAAGTTTAAAAAATGGTTTTATTGAGGATATTAGAATCAGAATCAGCTCCATGGGGCTGGTAAGTCATGTTTTTTCTTCTCAAAGTAGTCACAGTCCAGAGCTGAATTGCTAAATAATATGAGAGGTTTCTAAATAGAGTAATAATTTTATTATTAAAATATATGTTGGAGAAAGCTTAAAATGGAGAGATTATACCTTGCCAAGTGCACTTATAGAAGAGAAACATTAATTATCTCTCATAAAATGTCTCTGATTTCTCAAATCTAGCAACTTTAAAACAAAAAGTCTGACATAAGCAGTGATTGTGCAGCATTTAATTGTTAGTTTCACAAAATATGTGGGAGGCAAAGGAAAAATTGGGCAGAAATACATAGAGAGGACATGGCCTTGAATACCTGAATCCTTTGTTTCACTTATTTCAAAGTGTATTTATAGCACAGTCTGCAGTCAGTAACAACAAATGTACTCTGAGAGAGCATTTGGAATTAATTGCATTAAATAATTACTGGTATATTCTGAATCATGAATTCTTAACCAAGTAACCTGCTTCTATGCAATGATGCTCAAGGACTTAACATATATAGTCTTAGTTCTCTCAATCTACAGAATTCTTTAGCATTCTACAGTACTTAGTGAAGTCTTTTCAGAGTGATGCCTATTAAAAATAAATGTTAATGTTTCAGGAAAGTGTAGATGTTTAAAGGTGATTCATGGTTTCTTTTATAAAAATGAGAATTGTGTACTGCAGGACGAGTTCGGGAAGTATGAAAGCACTTTACAAAGGAAAGAGATTGAGTTTGGTGTAAAATATTAAAGCTTTATACTGACAGATCTGTTTTTATTTAAATTTTTATTGAATTTTTTCTTTGAAGTAACAACAAGAGACACATACTGTTGGCAGATAAACGATGCTGCGCTGAATGACTGGCTACTTAACCCTAGAACTGTCAGACACCATTATTCTCAATGTCAAGGAGCTGGAAAGCTTTATGCAATGTTTTCTGTTCTTCAAATTAAATTGGTCAAATTTCTGTTCTTTTATACATTTCTATGCCACAGCTACATGTGATATCTAGACTAGCTCAGCAGGGAGTGCTGAATTTGGCTCTAGACCTGCTTACAACATGAAACCAAATTATGCTTCAGGTTATCTTGAAAGCTCAAGCAGCAGAGCCTGGAGCACTGATGTTGTTCTCCTTCTGCTCTGAGCTTTAAAATCTCCTGGTATCTGAAGCAGCCATGCTATTGTCCTAATTAGTAAATATAACAATGGAAACGTCTCCCAAGAGCACAGAGTGTGATTCTGTGAGCACAAGACTTTGCAGTATGTGAGATTCTGCTTACACAATTGAGATTTACCTGTTAAAATTGAGGACATAGCCATGTTTTAAATTAGGGGTGGGCATTGTGGGCGTTTGTGATGATTGCTGTCACAAAAGGCAATCATCAGAAATAATAAATTTCTAAAGGTATTCCTTCACTATTGACAAATATTTCAATATTCCTTTACTACGGACAAATATTTCAGTGCTGGTATTCAAGTGTGGATCATGGGAGCCTTCATGAGGAATACTCATTTTAAAGTAATTTAGTTTATTCCTGGTTGATGGTTGTAATAGATCATTCTAGCAATCATTCTCCGTTCCTTTTCCCTCACACTTGGCAGGCATTCCACTCATGTTTTGAGGTTTAAGAACACAGTTCTTTCACCCTGAAGTTCTGTGTCTATCTTCTAATCTAGTCTTTAAATTATCTGACCAAAAGCCCTGCATAGATTCTTGTGATGAATTCTAACACGTTCTCTTCGTTTGCTCACATCCTTCATTTACTTCCCAAGAAGAAAACTCGTCTCATCAGTGAAATTGTGAAAGAGGGTGAGTTTTAAGACCTTGAGAAATGAAGACAGATGTGTGGGAGCTGCCGTTTGAGCAATCCCTGTCGGCTTCATCACCAATTTCCATTCCAGCAGCACAGAGTGCTAATGACTGAATTCCTTGATTGCAAACTCGTAGAAACCAGTGGGTTGTGTTTAATCTGAGAATTGTTTTATAAGGAATCGTGCTCAGGTAACAAGTGTGATGGGTTGGTCAGAGCACCAGTGTGTTTATGGTGGGGAAATTGGTGACAATGGCCACAAAAAAAGTTCCAAAACTGAAGAGGAGAGTCTCCTGCACCAAGTCAGTCCCTTCCCATTCCCCATACCCGATTTGCTCTTTTTTTAAAATATAATTGTAAAACTAGTGGGGAAAGACCAGTGGTTAATGATAAGTGGTTACTTCAGCCATCTTACCACTCGAAACAGGGACAGAATTTTCCCTGCTGCATTTCCAAAGGACCTGATTTGCTGTGCAGAATGGTGAAATGCAAAGGCAGAGTTGTGGTGGTTGAGTGTTGTGCCTGAACAGCAGGAAAGGAGAAAACAGGTGCTAAACAGCAACAATTAGCATATGCATACCAAGTGATGAGGTGTTAAACACAGCCTCATGCAGAGGTGTCAAAGCCCTGGCCAAGGGATCTGTTAGAACCTGCTATGTGCAATAATACAGATGATATAAACACAACGGAACATAAAGGGCTTCAAACACCAAATGTCCTGGTCACAATCACAGCAACTCATTTAGCTGGACATGTGTTTTCAGGAGATTTGCAGCCTGTGTACACTCAGAACCAAAGCATTTCTCATGAAATGAAAAATGAGTGGTAAATTATCAGATAATTTTGTAATTATTTCAAAACAAACGATTGCTTCATTTCTGTTATGCCAGAAATGTGTATCCTTAAAATTCGGTGTCATATTTTCTTTTGTCACTTGTATCATTTACCGCTTGTTTCTTTTTTCCCTTTGCTTGCAGTGAAAGCTGGAACGTAAGATTTAGTGTTCTTAGTTTAAATTGTTGTCATGGTCTGCTGCTTCTCCCACTCAGAAATTATCAGGTTCTATTAGGGACTGATCTTCTCTTTCATTTTTATGCCATATATTCTTTATGATCATTTAATGAATGCACTTAACAGTAATGCATGGGAATCTGATAGCCATGCATCTTTCATGATTTTTTTCCTTCAACTTTTGCTCTCCATTTCATGCCCCAGGCATGGCTTGAACTTTTTTCCTTCCAATTATCAATATAACCTTCATTGTCTCAGTTTTCACGTTGTTGTCTTCAGGAAAACTGAAGGATACAGTCCCCAATAGAAGAGCTTGCTACTTCTGACAGTTAGTATTTATTCTTTGTAATATCCAAGTATTTTCAATTACAATAGAATGAAAAAGAAAAAAAAAAGTGTTATTAAAATGAGATACTGCTTTCGTTTTTTGCCTCTCTTCCTTTCCATACTTTTTTTGTTTGGTTGGTTGTTTGATTTTTTTGTTTGTTTGGGGTTTTTTTGTGATTTTTTTGGGTTTTTTTAGTTTTATGAAAAGTGGAAGAGTTAGAAACTGCCACTAACTCTGGGTATTATTCTGAGACCTGTTCTCACAATGAGACACTGCATTAAACCTTTCCTCTTCCCAGCCCTCACTTGCCAGCAGCCCCTTGCATGAAAGCCAGTCACCCTTAATCACCCAATTTTTTACGATAGTTATATAAATAAATGTTTGTAAAAAACTTCGTTCTGGGATTAATTTGTGAGTCTCTCTTGAAAAGTAATTAAATGTCTAAATATGCAGACCAGTTTCTAAAATGACTTATCCCATCTGATCTTACCTGACCTTGCTTTGTGCCCAGGTGAAGCCTCCAAGCAGGTTTGGTGATAATCTCAGTGTTTGCTTGCCCCGTGTTGGTTTTTCTGCCAGTTTGACTCCTCAGCATTTTGAAGATGTTCCCAAAGTTGGACAAGGCGAGGCAGGCTGAGGAAGGGAAGACTCCCTGTGAGAACTGTGGGATTCAAGCCAGCATTCTACTTTAGATCATCTCTGAATCAAATGTGTGATCCAGTGTGTTGCCAATTGCACTCTAATCTCATGACAAAATATTGCAGTTATGGCTGTAGCAAATGAGAGTACAATAAAGTTTAGAAGTAGGAACGGTACGCTGCTCAGCATAGTTCTTCTCCACCCTAATAGCAAGCAAATATTCTTTATTATCTTTATTTTTTATTATATTTTGCGTGTTTCCATCAGCACACTGCAGAGACTGATTCTGGTGGTGCTGGTCGTGCCCACAGTGACTGAGGCAATGAGACCTCTGTTATTTTTCACTGACTGATTATTCCCAGCTGGCAGCAGTACCAGAAACTTTTAAGCATCACCTCCTGCCCATTTGCTGAGCCACAGCAAGAAGGGATTTAAAGGAAGAGTCAGGTGCAGCTCTTCAGATCTTGCCACCCTTGAGACTCATGGTGAGTCAGCTCAACCTGCACAGAAAGGTGGAATTTTATTTGACTTTACGCTGAGCTACAGCCTTAATACAAAACTCATACCTTAGAAAAAGGGATGGGTATTTACAGGGCAGGATGTGAACTGGTATATATGCAGACTTTTTTTTCATTATTTTAATTATTTTAAGATTTTTGCATTTGATGATGAATGAGCTATTCACTGCCAGAAGTTTGCCACATTCCTGGCTGATTTTCCAGGTGTTAACTGAGAATTTCAGAACTGAAAGCATATCATGTTACAGACCCCTTATATAAATCAATTCTTATAAAATTGTTTCAGAAGTCTACTTTCCTGTAGATTCAAAATTAATTATCACCTTCCAATTAATTAGATTTCTGAAAAATATGGTGAGGTGGGCAAATTGTGCTGTAATGTATTATCTGAAGGCTAAGTGACTTAACTGTTAAGTCTCATGTGAAAGAGAAAACTGAAAAGAAGAAAAAGCAGGAAAGTTATATGCTACTTTTCTACAATTACCTATTTCTCTTATTTTTTTTTAATAGTTGCTTCTTGATTCTTATGGTCCCTGAAGCATATAGTGGTTAGGATTTAAAGAAAAGTAGACAATAATTTTATTCTGTGCTATGTTCCTGTTTTTTGTTTAGATTGTTAGTAAATAATGTGGGTACAGATCAGATTGAGCACGTTTCCAACACGGCATTGGAACCTCCCTTCCGAGATGGATTTGGGATTTTGAGAAGGGAAGGAGCACCAGATGGTGTTCATTAGTGTCCACTCAGACAATGGAACAGCACTCATTGCCAGTAGGCCTTGAGACATTAAATAATAAATCTTCCTCGTTACTGTGTAATTAACTGCTAAAATGTTAACTGAGATCTCCTTGGATGCTTTGCATGAGACTTAGAGTGTGGGTAAAGGAGTTTGGATGTTTTCTCCATCACTTTCTCCAAAAATGATGTTTTCTTACTGCATGAAATCTTGACTAGTGGATGGCAAAGATCTGAGGCACCTTCCAGAGGGTGGAGAGGATTAAATAAATTCATTTAGCCTGCACTGTGCCATTGGTGTTTTGGGATGCTTTCCTGCACAGGCTGCAGCTGGGATGGCCTTAAACCCTCTTGTGAGGGAATTTATCAGCAAGGGCTCCCTCAGCACAGCTCCTCTGTCCCAGTGCGAGCTTTAATATCTCATTTTTCCAATAATAGGTCACTTTGTTCCCACACGTGTTAACCACAGAGTTCATTTTCTCCTTGCTGGTTGCGTTAGAGACGTGAGGCAAACTTCCCAACAAATGGAACTGACTAATGTTCAAAATCTGGTGTGAGGGAGTTGAATTTTCATAGCTTAATTAGTGTCAGCAGGTTGCCAATTAATTAATGGAATTCTTTTGTGCTATCTCCAGCTGTATTTAATTAGACTGGTTAGAGAGGAAAGAAGGCTACTGTATGAATTCAGCGAGGTGGTGAAGCTTTTTTTGGAAATTGTGCTTTACACCTTGTTAAAGGCGTTTGGTTTCCTTTCAAATTCTGAATTCTTCACGTTCTGCAAACGAGGACAGTGTGTTCTGTCAGCAAAGAAGTGGTTGGTGAGGTTATTAGCTTTGTGATGTGACATGGAAGTATTTCTGGATTACAGTGTTTTAGACAAACCGTTGAAGTTCACGAGAAAAAACAAAACAACAGTGTGATTAATTAAAAATGTATCTGTTAAGATCCAAGCTAGATGCTGGTATAATCCAAACTAAAGATATGACATTTTAGAAGAAGTCTCTATTAAATTACAGCAGGGAAGATCAGATCTTACTTTTTTAAAAATTAATTTAAAAATACTTAAAAATATATAGTCTAAAAGTAACAGGCTATGAATTAAAGTGGTGCAAAAGTCAAAATTTATTAGAAACATCAGGATATCTATATTGTTGGATTTATAGTAACAGAATTTGCATCTTAGGATAAAATGAACTTTTAGAATCTCTCCCTAGTTCATAGTTGGCTTTCCAGTTACTCCCAGCACACCCATATTAAATACAGTGATTACTGTCAACTTTGTTTAAAATAGAAAATATATTTAAAACAAACAACAATTAAATACCACAGCAACAAACAAAACCAAGAACAAAATGGCAGAAAATTAATTAAACAGCCAAAAAATGCCAGAAGAAAATAAAATATAGGAAGTTTTTCTTTCTGGTAATAAAGTAACAATGGTTATCACAGACATCTTTCTTTTTCTAATTTTCTAGCAAATTTAAGCACAAATTTTCTGCATTTTTCTCTTTCATACATAATGAAGTTAAGTTTCATTCTTAATGAATCACCCTTTATGGTTATTCCAGTTCACCATAGATGGAAGGGCACACCCTTGGCTATGATAACAAAAGATTCCAAATGTTAGCAAAAGCCATCATTTTGTTCACATTTAGTCCTTGAGAGCCATTTTCAAACACAAGAGTACTTAACTCCATTATTTTATTGAAAAGGGATAAATCAAATAGGTGTGAGTAAAAATACAGCTCTGTGGTTACAGAAAATTAAATTTAAGGTGCAGCTTTATTTCCTTTCCCAGACTTAACTGTGCATCACCACCCTCTGGACTGTGAACTGGGGGTGGGATATTTATCCAGCCAAATGCCTGCAGAGGCAAACCTGAGCCCATCATTTGACAATCACAGCACAAACAGCCTCAGATCAGGGTTCAGGTATCACATTTAGGGGGTCTGAGCACAAGTCTGCCTGTGCCTGCATGGAGAGATCCCAGATTAGAATGGGTTTTAGTTGTTTTGCTGAGCTCTTTCACCTGTTTTGAGGAAAAAGAGCCATTGCATTGTAGAAAGTGCCTTTCCACGTGTGTGTGTTGATGTTAATCTCTGCAGGACCATGCCAAAACATTGTTGTTTAAAGAGCACGTGCCCAGCTGGGAGCAGCTGTTTACTTCCTGTGCATTTTGTGATGATCTTGTCAGTTCATCCCTGAGCTCCTTGGGCATCCCCATCCAGGTGCACTCAAGTTGCAGTCACTGCAAATTGCATCCTTAGCTTGGCAGAGCCTCCTTCCTTCTGTACCAGCACAAGAGCTCCAGCTAAGGAGAAAATTCACTCCACTGATTTTTTAATATTAAACAATACCAGCATTTAAGGTATTATTTATATCTCTTAGCAAGGCAGAGTCATGGAAGGAGCACCCTGCATGACTGTATCCAGTTTCCTACTGGTGCAGCCAGGCATGGGAGAGGGATTGTAAAATAAATTGATCAAGCTACATCTCAAAAGCAGTTAGGATCTGTGTGCTGGCTCTGCTGCTTCAGAATGCTGGGATGCTGCTCCAGAGCAACACACCCCGAGGAGCTTTCATTTCACTTTGATTTATTCATGTACTCATTGACCTTCATTTGTCTCACTGCTTTCAAGAGCATCATTGCAGTTCTTGCTGTATGGAATCTCACATAGCTGATTCTCCCTTAAAAACTTCAATTTTTAGGCCTCTTTAATATCTCTGTCAAACTGTTTCCTCCTGTATTGCAAACTGTGATGATGTGGAAGTGACTGGAGCAGAAGGATGTGTTTTAATTCCCCCTCCTTTAATTATTGTTCACTGCCACAAATGCTGTCAGAGTTCCCTCTCACGTGTTCATACACAGAGCCCCTAAAAGCCACTGTTTCCAATTAGGTGAGAAAATCATCACTTTTGGACTTAACTCAAAAGCCATGTGTTTGTAAAGGAAGCAGAGCTTTCAGGTGCTGCTCCTCAGGATTTCTGGAAGGCTGGCAGTCCTTCATTTGCAAGTGGTGGTGTGATCACAGCCAGGCTGGTGCCTCTCTGCTGACTGCAACCGAGTTCATCTTGCTTAGGCCAGCGTTTAATTTGGCTTTCTGCTGCAAAGGTCTAGGAACAGAGTAGAGTGCTAATAATGTATCCACTAAATCTGGTCTTTATAGTTCAGTGGGGAGGTAGTTGACTATTTTATTGTGAGAAAGACTTGTACTTAAAAGTTAAAGAGGCAGCAATAGCTTTTAGGCCTCCCATTTAAGCAAAATCCACCTCTTGGCATTTATTTGTTTTAAATTATAACTTTATATGTTCTAGAAATGAAGGCTTATTAATATAGACCTAGTTATAGAGAGACAGAGGTGAGTTATCTAAGTATGTATTTTGTTCTCATTTTAGAGTTGAATCTGAAAAGCCATGTGGGTTTTTAGAGACCTTGTTGGGTTTTCTTAGCAAGTTTTGGAGCAGAATTGCTCAGTGCTGCCTGTGCCTGATGCTGCCTTTATTAGAGTGACTGTGAGGCTGTGTTTTCAGATCTCAGTAAAGCTGATGGTGTTGTTTTATCTTTATTGCTAAGTCATGGAGTGCTATTTCAGTCCCTGTGTTTGGGAATCATGCAGAAAACTGCAAATTGGGGGGGGGACAAACTGGAGTTTTCTGTGTAAAACAAAGCTTTTTTTTTTTTTTCAAAATGAGGGAAGAGCAAAAAATCTGTAAAGGGCAAAAAATCTGCTCACGCTCCTATTGTGAAGAGGTGCTTGGATATATAAAAATATTAAATGTCTTTCCAGATGGTCACTGCTTTCCTCTGCTATTTGCATGTTTTGCTTTGATTGTGCTGCCCACAGCAGTGAAATAAGAGTGTGCAAAGGTCTGAGGCTGAGCATCTCCTCATCATAGGAGCCAGCTGAAGTGATGCAGCTCACAAAAGCAAAACAGGAGAGAGATTAGTTTGAAGGGTTGTGTATCAGAAGGCTGGGGCTGTTTATTGGTGATATTTACAGATTATTTATTTCATTTGCAGTCCTGGCTGCTTTGGCAGTGGGTATAAAAGCTGCTCATGATCTGAAAGTCCAGGGGCTTCCTTTCACCACACTTGACCAGGACAGATGGCTCCATATTATCTCTCTATTGCCTATTTTAGTCTCTGAATCAAACGTAAATGTTGCTTTTTTTAGCTCCTGTGAGATTAAGTGTGAGAATTCAGGTTTTTCTTCTCAATAGGGATTTTATTTTTGTGTGTGGTTGTAACAGCAGTGCTGGGTTTCCTTATCATGTCCTTCCTTATCTTCTTAAACATTGTTATTTTGACTTCATCATTACCACTGGCAATATATACTAATAAAACCTTGAACAGGTCATCAGTGGTGTTCTTAAACATATTGGTTGAAATTTTATCACTCAGTCAAGTAAAAAAACCCAAACACTAATAGCATTGAAGTTATGTTTAATATCCAAAACTGCAAATCCAATAACTTGCCTTTTAAAGCTAAAAAAAACCAAAGCCAAAACTGTTCCCTTTACTGTTATAAAATTCTCAGAAGCTGGATTAAACTGACATTTTATGTACATGGTCTGTTCTGAGTTACAGCTTCCCCACAGGTAGCAGAATTTCAAAGCAAAAATGGAAGTGAATGGTCCCTCTCTCTACAGTCTTTTTCCATATTGGTGACAAACATGTGATAAATTGGATTTTTTGTGCTAAACTGCTCTTTCCTCTGCATGTTCTGGATGTATTCTGTGCAAAACTACAAATAACATATAAAAAAAATTCCAAGTGCTGCCAAATAACAACTGATTTTTCTGCTTGACTATGAGTGGCTTCCTTCCTCCACGATACAAAATCTCCTTCCCAAATGTCACACAGACTGTTTGGTCTTTTAGCTCCAAACCTGTCACATTTCTATTTTCTTCTACCTGATGAGATTCAGGCTGCCAGATTTTGCAAATATGCTTAAACAAATGAAAAAGAAACCATATAGAAAAGACTGCCTATTGAAGAAAGAAGCTCAGGAAAATCACACCTCCAATCTGACTGAAAGACCCACACAAGAGGCATTTTACATTAGTGTTCAGGACCTAAACTGTCTCAGAATTCAGAAGGTTGCAGAGGGTTGCAGTTCTACTGTGTGCACTGAAATTTGGGTGAAAAAAAATTACAGTAAAAGTGCTTTCCCCATTTCTAAAATGCTGTTTGGCAAACTCTGCTAGTCAGTGTAAAGCTGTTGAAATGCACTATTCCTTTTTTTTTTTTTTTTTTGTTGGCCCAACTGGTTCACCAATTGTCAGTTTCCTGCTCAGGAAACTGAAAATTGGTGAACCAGTTGGGCTAAAACTCTCTGGAGGAGAAGTGTGGGATGAATTCTCTGTTTCTCTCTGGAGGAGAAGTGGGGGATGAATTCTCTGTTTCTCTCTGGAGGAGAAGTGGGGGATAGATTCCTGTGAATCCCTGCAGGCAGCAAGACCTGGACCAGAACGGTGCCTCTGGCTGTTCCAGGCTGCCCCTGGTCAGGCTGTTGCCCAAAATTTCATATTTTTTATGGTCTCCCTGCTCCTCTGGGCTCTTCAGCATCCTTCTCGTGTCCTCTCCATGTTTTTCCCGCTCTTCATGCATCCTTCCTCCACTGCTCCCATCCCTGTGGAGATCAGTTTGTACGGGTTTGGTGGCATGTGGGGATTGTTAACGGGACCTTTTCACAGGCAGGTGTTGGAGGTGATAATTCTGCTCTTTCGGTGCCTTCCCCATGGAGGCACGGTGCCTTTAGCAAGTTTTCACTGGTTGCTGTGCTGTAAGATGGATGAATTACTGTTGAGCTTCAGAAAACAGGTGCCTTTTATGTTTTTGGCATCTGGATCTCCAGCTTGGAACCAAAGTGCTGCAGACTCATCTATCTGGGGAAAGGAGTATGTGGTGATGTCATAAATGAGGCAGCGCTCACTCTAACCACGAGTTTTATGGGATTTATGCAGATGAGCACTAACCTGTGTTTCATGAGACATTAATATCTCAGTTTTGAAGTCCTGCTCATGTGACTTAATTACACAAGCATATATATATATATATATAGTGACTCATTCTTGTAAAGAAGATAAAAAAGAAGAGGTTCATATGATGTAGCTAACTTAGGATCATCTGAAGTGACCCAGGTAGCTTCTCATGCACAGACCCCACCTTGCCAGGCTGGAGTAAAGGGGTGAAAAACTGAGGGGCTGCACCTCTGGGAGCAGCTGCTTTTGGTTTCATTAATAAGCCCTTTCAATTTGCAAGACAAGTTGCAAAGGTTATTGAAAGAAAATATTGGTCCTGATTTGTGGCTGCTGACTAAGTAGATTTCTGTCTGTGTATCGGAGTTTCCATTAGTGTCAAATTTTTAAATTTAAATTTTATAGCCTGCATAATTTTTCCCTGAGAATTGCAGTGGGTTCATTGTAACAAATAAAATCACAGGAAAATAACTGCTTTTTCACAGATCACAGATTATTCAGTTGATGCTTTAACATAAAAATCTAGCATTTAAGATGAATGCTATTACTGTCACTTTGGCTTTAAAGAAGCTTCTCAAAAAGTCCTTTCACTTTAAAACTGCCTAAGTGCTTTACACTACACAGAATAAGGTAAATCTAACTTTGAACTATTGAACAGCAGGACAAAACCTGCCCATTAATAGACCAAGGAAAAGATTGGGAGAAAAATGGAGTAGCTGAGTTTAGAGAAACTTGTACTTTTTTCTTAATGAGCAGTTTAACTGCCGATTGATCGGTCATTCAGCATTACAGTAAATGGTCAATGAAATATATAATGATGCAAGGCTGCTCTTTAACAAGACTAAATCTTGCAGCAATCAGGAATGCTTAAGGCAGAAAAATACAGACAGAGCAAATTTCTCTCTGTGCTTAATTTAAAAAAAAAAGTATAAAAGGAGCAATAACACCAATTCAGGCAGGTGATCTATGGTATTCCTCATTGTGGTGGTAGCACATGGCTCATGAAATTTCCATTTTGTGCTTTTGTCTTTTGATTGTTTATTTCATGCCAAAGGATTTTTTACTGTTGGATTTTAGTCAAACCTGACTGCTGGAGAACAGCTGAGTTCTTAAGGTCTTGAGCTCACAAATCTCTAGGGACTTGCTTGCTTTCATATCTGGGAACTTGAGGCAGCTATGCAAACAGGTGAAACTCAAAATACTGGTATGAGTTGCAAAATTAATTCCTACATTAACACTTAGGTAAGCTAAGACTGAATGCAGGGAAGAATTTCTATTTTTATAAAAGAAAAAAAAAATTAGTTGTCGAAAGGAAAACTTAGATCTTGATCAAGTCAAAATCAGAGCCCATCATTCTCCTGTTTCCCAGTAAAACCATGTTATGAGCAGTCCTTAGTCTGGTGACGTTTGCCAGTGGGAATTAGAAATAATGGCAGAACAAACAGGGTTTTTCTTCTCTTTGCCTGGGGTGTGACGTGTACCATTATGGTCGGTGTGAACTTCGGTGTGAATTTACCTAATTTATGATGGGTGGAAACAGCCACTTCCAGGCAGAGCTGGGGTGGGAAGAGACCCCAAGAGCAGCATTCAGGGAGTGTTGGCCCCTCTTTCCTGACTCACTGAATGTGTTCTTTGGAGAGCTGATAAATATTTATCATATCCCTTCCCAGTGAGAAGGGAAATAGGCTCATCCTCAACACACTTCTCGAGAGATGGCGTGGAGTGATGGTCACCACTTCCATTTTTTTTTCCCCAAGTTACAGGAGAAACCTTTTCCCCCTAAAAACCAGCATTGGGTGAAATTTCTCTTCTCCACAATGATCCTGGGAGGCCCAGAAAGCCATAACTTGCATTTTGACTGACTCAAAAGGTGAGTGACCCTGATGCATCTTCCACCGACGGTTTGGATCTTCAGGAAGGCTTGGAGGTCTGGGCACCACCTCCTTATTTCTGGGGATTGGAAGGATGAGAGAAGCTCTGTCCCACAGTGGGAGCTGTCCATGACCAGCCCAGCTGGCTCTTGCAGAAGGAGCAAATGTTGGATTGGATATTCCAGTGCTCTGCAAAATGCACACGGGAGTTTGGAAACTGCAGTATTAAACAAACTAATTATGATAGCATTAAAAACTCTTCTGCATGCACAGCTTTAATTAAATTTGATTTTGTACCTCACAGAGCTGTCTCTGGGCTTTGTGAAGAGTAGTAGTTCTGGCATTGATTAAGACTGAATGTGATTAACATTAATTATCGATTAAACTTCCCTATATCTTCACATAGTATCAAAGAGAGATTTATTGATGAACTCTGAAAGGTCTCACAACTGCAGTTATTATGCTGTAATTCCTTTTGGCTGCACCTAAAGTGGATATTCACAAGATATTCCTTGGGAAACTGAGTGTAAAGTCCACCTTCTCAACATTATCAGCTCAGGCAATTTAAGCCTGAGCTTATAGAATATATTAATTATATATATAATTATTATATTGTAATATTAATTATAATATATAATTATAGTATTAATTACATTATAATTATATATATCTATAATATATTAATTCAATATTTCTGGAATATCCATCTTTATTGAAGCATAAGGTGGTGTTGTGGGGTGCTTGGAATTTTTTTAGGGGTGAGAGAAGGAGGGAAATGAAGCAATGTAGACACCAGATCAGGACACAAACCTGAGATGTTGGAGAGGCAGTTCTGATTGTATTCCTGGAATAGAATTCCACAGTATTTCAGGCAGTCTTGTGGTTCTCTTTTAGGGATTGGCTTCAAATATATTCCCTTGTTTTTTTAATGCCTTGCTGGTTTTAAAAAAATAGCATTGGAAAATGCTTTGCCTCTGAAAAATCATCATATTGCAGCAAAAAAAAAATCAACAATTTAAGATGAATGCATGAATAAATAATGCTCGAGTGAGGAAAATACTATAAAATTGATCTTCTGAACCTTTGGGAATTGGAATGATTGTTACATTGGATTGTTAATTATGGAAGTCTGTTGTAGAATTCTGCCTTCAAATAAATTTTCATCAATTGTAATTTTTCAAGGGATACGAAACAGCAATTTACGACCTTTTCAGATTAATTGATCTACCTATTTATCAACTATCCCCCGTGCTTGGTGAGCATTCAAATGATGTCTTCTGAATGGAACAAAGAACAGTAGTCCTGTTAAATAAAGGAGGATGTGGCGGTGAGATAAAGAAGATAAAGAAGTTGTTGCTTTAGAAGGGTGATGGTGTGACCAGGCACCTCCAGGCACCAAGCTCCAGGTGGGAGTTACAGACCCAGGAGGGGATGGATGATGTTGGGGCTCAAGGGGGAAGAAGCCTCCCTTTCCTGCTGGCTGCACCGGGTAGGCAATTTTGGAGTGGTATTCATGACCTTCCCTGTGCTTTCTGTAGGGAACTCATCACCCAAATTACTGAAATTCCAGAATAAAAATGTTCTCCCAAATGGGAATAAATGGGAATAACCTAAGAATTTTGGACTGTTTTCCAAGTGTGTTAATTTTCCCACTC
Source organism: Irena cyanogastra (assembly GCA_013397155.1). Lineage (NCBI taxonomy): Eukaryota > Metazoa > Chordata > Aves > Passeriformes > Irenidae > Irena > Irena cyanogastra. The sequence continues at coordinate 320,877 of VWZV01013367.1, read as the reverse complement.
TTTAGGTGGAAAAAAAAACGTTAATGATTTTGAAGTTGGCATGTTTGTTTTTCCTTGTGAAAAGCCAGAAAAATGAAGAAAAAGGTAGCTCTAACTAACATTGTTTAAAGCAGGGTGTTAACCATTTTTCAATATCTAGATAATGGAATGTTTCTTTGGGAACAAGTGCATCAGCACTGGCAAAACATAATGTACTTGCTAGCACCATGGAAGGTCACCAGCACTCTGCTGTAACTGCTGAGTTTGGTTTATTTTGATTGGGTTTTGCCCACTGAGCTGCATGATCAATTCACAGAACATGCCAGAGAACGTGGGGCTGTGACTCTAAACCAGACTCCCCACGCAGCACGATTAAAGCTTGCCTTAATCCCAGTGTAGGACATGGGATTTTTTGACAGCTCGTGGACAGACACAGTTGGACACTGGACGCTGAATACTTGCAGTCAATTATTTTGTATTTATGTTTAAAGTACACAGAGAAAAGCAGGGTAGGCCCGTGTGATTTGGCCAAGTTGGGTCACTGAGTTCAGAACTGAGGCATTGAAAATGTGAATTATTTGTGGACTTTATTTTTTGCCTCTGTCCCATATGAAGTGATTCATGTGCAGAACTCACATATGAGAAGAAAAATGTTTGCCTTTACTGTGGATTCATCTTTGGAAGTGGAACAGCAACCCCACTTTCACTCCTCCATGCCCACATCAGCCCAGGCTGTAGTCAGCTCCTCCTCCCGTGTGTGTTTCATTTTTCTGTTGCAGGATGAAATTTCTATGTTTTGTGCTCCTGTGTTTCTGGGGTTTTTGATCATGTTGAGTTATTTCAAAAGGAGATAGATGTTCAGCAGGTGTGTTGGAGGGCTTGTAGTAATATTGTGGTAACATAGTAGTAATATAAAAAGTGTGTTTCTGAATCTGACTTTGTAACATCAAGGGCAAGATTCTTTGCATGAAATTTCTAGACAATTACTTTATATTTCTTTAACTGATTTTAACTTTTATAAACACATTTGTAAGAAGAAATTTTTTTTTTTTCAGCTTTTTTTCTTAAATCACCGGCAAGCTGACAGTAAAGAACAATGCTTTACTTTCCAGCATTTCCGATTTTATTTTCCATGTCAGCATTGCAGCATTAGCCATGCTTCTGCAGTTGAATCATTCTTTAGCTTATTTTTGTGCATTCTGTAGACTGCAGAAATAGATCCTTTGATGATAATTGCACCCATGTATGAGTGTATTAAGGGCTAAAAGTGAATTCTTTTTCCTGATATATGTTCCTGTACCTTTTAAAAAAAAATTATGCTCTGAATTGAAGGTGTCTTAACAGGAAAGATGCAGTGAATTCATCAATTCTGCTTCTGGTTTCTTTGTTTCCTACAGCTTTCCCTAGTTAATGTGGGACTTAGCTTCTCATTCTCTATGTAACTGATGAACAAATGATATCAAGTAATTCACTGAGATGAGACACTCAAAGACAGGGATAATATTATATGATATGTGATAATATTATATGATATATGATGATATATTATTATATATGATCTACATTATATAATTATTATATATAATTAATAATACACAATAGTTCTGTATTGTACTATATTATTATATATTGTATTCTATTATTATATCATTATATGTTATGTATTCTATTATTATATATTATATATTACATTATATATAATATATATTATAATGTGAGAATATTATATGATTATATGATAATATTATTAATTCCTGATTAATAACAGGGATGTCTTAAATTATGTGGCCACTATTTGTAAGTAGATGTAGAAGTGCAGATGGGAATACGGGAGATGAAGAATGAGATAACACAATCTGATGGTTTAAAGGACTGCTGGGTTGGTCTGTGTCCCTCCGAGACAGGGTTTTTGTGTCTCCCGAGGTAAGCAGAGATCTGATGTGGACACTTTGCAGGAGCACCAGGAGCAGCACCTCATACAGGCACGTTCAAAGGTGCAAGGAGCCGAAGCTGTGGCGCTGCTGGCAGCTGGAAGAGGCAGGGATGAGATGTGCAAGGAGAGGTGATGCATCAGCTCACTGCTGAGGAGCCTCTGTGGGGTTTGTGAGCAGTGCCATGAGCCCAGAGCTGCTCCAGCAGGGAGTACTGGCAGTCTGCAAACCCACCAGCACAACGTGACAGATTTAAACAGAAATGCAAAGCATTTCCCCCTGAAAAAAACCTCGTGTGAGGTGGAAAGTATGAAGGTATCAAATATTTTAACTGCTGAAAGCTCTAGGGAGCTGATGTTCCTAGGCAGGCTTTTTGTGTATCAATGAGCGCCTCAGACAAAGGGAAACCAGAATGGACAGGTTTAGCTTGGAGACTTGGAAATAATTATATTCCAACCAGTCTTAAGAAGGAACATAGAGAGTGTATTAACAATGGATCATGACATAGATTCTGGCACTTAGATGTAACTGCTCATGTAAATTACCAGAAGCAGGTTTTGTGATCCTCTAAGTTTTGTACAGTCATTCACAGCTCATTAAACCTTCAGCAGTGCTGTCATTCACTAAACACAAAGGTAGCTTGGGAACTGCATAATTGAAGTGTTTTAGGCAGACTGCTGCAGCTAAATTTCTAAACAGGAACCACTTTACCTGTGGTTTTGTGGAATAAGGAGTAGTGCAGATAATGAGTAAGATCCCGGTGCACCCCAGAAGCTTTGGCCTTTTATTGAACCTGGTAGATCTTCTCAATGTTTGAGCCTTTGTTGTCAGAGTGTTCTGGGTACTGAAACAAACTGTGGTCCTGCTGTCCTGCTAATGCCCAGATTAATGTCATAAGTATATCATCAAATGTGATATTGTGGTCATTTGGCAGTGAAGTTAAAAGCAGGTGAGTATTGGGGCCACTTAGTGACACACTGATAACATCCGAGCCTGTGCTCGACACAGTGTGGAATTTATATTAGGGAACAACTTGGCTGTCAGAACAAGAAAACAATATTTAGATAATTTATTTTGTATCAAAGCCTTAATTGACCAAGCAAATGCCTTTTTGTGTGGGATTGCCTGCTCCTGTCTACTTTCCTTCTCAGCTGCCGACCAGTTTGCGGTGGGGAGCCTTGCCCACCTGACACAATCACCCTCCCTATCCTAAACGAGCACCAGCACCCATCATTGCCTCCTTGTCACCCCTGGCACGCTTTCTAGGGAAAAAAGAATGGATGGCAGGACATTGGTCCCCAATGAGGTGAGACATGGCCAGAGACAGCCCCACAACCCCTGGGTCTCGTGGTTTAGAGGGATGTTAGCCCTGCACCTTCACCCTGACAAAGCCACCGTGTTCCTCACCTGCGAGAAGTCTAACCCAGCTAACTTCCTTTTGTGCTTGTCTGACAGAAAATGCAGATGTCATGTGTTTAATGAAACCCTCAGAGCAGCTGCCTTGACTTACTCCAGGTTGCCTCACCCCCACTGTTCCTGTAGTCCTTCACTATGACTCTGACAGATCTAATATGAGCAGCTATGTTCTCAAGGACTTTATCTCCCCATCCCGTCCTATTTCCTGGTCCCTTGATTGCCTAAATATTGTTGCATAAATATTAATTCAGTGCTAAGCTCTCTTTTGGTTTGAACTAATTAGTTTTCTCTCCAAGTTCTCTCTAACACAGGTGTGTTTCTGGGAATCCCTTGCTGCAGTGGCTTCTTCCATTCAGCGCGGTGAAGGAGACTGTCCCTTCTCTGGGACACCACTGTGACAAGCTGCCTGCCCCAGGAAACTCCCTGCTCTGGAGCTGGCACTGTGGGCCATCGATGCCTTTGTTCAGGTGGGCTGCAGCACAGCTCTCACATGGCATCCATACCCATTAAAAACCCCACAGAACGCCCCATGAGAGATGGGGACCCCATGGTGTGAAGCTCCAAGGAATCCGGGGCCACTCTGCACGAGCTGTCTGAAATTTGTGATTCACTCCCTAGACAAGAATGTAATTAGCACTGCACATAGAGCAGTGTGAGTTTGTTTCTGGCAAGGTCCAGACTAAAAATACTCTTTCTGTATCTGGTTGCTGGCTGTGACCGTTCTCCGGGGTTTTTCTGGGTTTTTTTCCTTTTCTCAGGAAAACACGTTAGTGTTCCTGAGCTTTCTGCCCCGACCTCCTCTCAGTCCCCTTGCAGCAGGTTCTGTGTTCACCTCCTGTGCAGTGAGGTGTCCCCAGAGTGACTTTGTCTTGCAGGTGATGACTTTGCTCGGTTTTACCTACCATGGTCACGTAATTTAAGCACCCAAATTTAGGAGTTCGCTGCCTGATCCCTGGATCTGAGACACTGCTGCTGCTCCAAAGGAGTTTGGTTCTCCCTGGTAGCATCAGCCTGAGGATGGTCTGGAGCAGCTTGGCAGGAAACAAACCAGGCTGGATAAAAATGGTTGTAACTGTGAGTATTTGAGCTCAGTGGGCACACCAGGGTCAGAGGCAGCAGCAGCAGAGAAAGGCTGGGAGGCTGCAGCAGGAGCATCAGTGCCTAAAGCAAGGTCACACTTCTCAGTGACAGCCCGTGGCATGGGCAGCTGAAGCTTGCTGCAGCCATGGGGGCAGGCTCTGGAAAAAACGAGTTAGGGGCTTCTGAAACAGAAATTCTTGTCCCTAAGGCATTCCACATCAATTCAGTATTCCTTTGCTCGTGTTTTTTTAGGACATCTGTATCCCAAAATACTTCATCGTGTTTTTAACAGCATTTTCAAAAGTTTTCTGTGTGTGAACAAAGCAGGGCACGCTCCGGTGGTGCTGCTCTGTGCTTTAATTCTGCATTTAGTGCTAATGATAAAATCTTTCTTTCCTAGCTCAAAGCAGGTTTTTATATGTGTGAATGTTCTTGTTTTCCATTGCTAGTCAATGCAGTGTATTGTTTGCCTAATTAATGTAATTATTGCTAATTATGTAATTACTGTAAATACGTGTAATCAGTGATTCTAATTTGTAATTATAGAATTTTGATGTTTATTTGTGCAAAAGTGCTTACAAAACTTAGAAGAAAAATTGGTCATATACAGCAGGTAATTTTAAAATTTTGTAAGAACAAAATTGCACTTTTTTTTTGCCAACTGCCAAAAAAGAAATTAGTTCTCATTATTTACTAATTGGGCATGTTTTTTTTTTTTTAATAAAAGGTAATAATTACATTACAGACGTCTAAAAGTAATTTTCTCTCCTCTTATGTTATAGCTTAAATGAGTTAGCAAAATATTGGACTAGTAGAATGTAGGTGCCAAATTTAACCCGTAATTGCAGTGACCACTTGAAGTGGAATTACAGCACAAAAATTCTAACCAAAAAAAGATAAAAATGGTTTTGCTGAACTCCCTTTCCTCCATCCCACTCTAGGCAGTAGGTTATTTACAGAGAACTGGCTATTGCTTTCACTGCAGACATAAAGCTTCTGCTAGGGAGAGTGTAATTACCCAGTGGAAAAAAGAAGTCAGATGGAAATTAGCTCCTTACCATCTGCATATCATGAAATACTTGGCCTATTTGCATATTCTCAGTTCTCCTTCTTCCCCACCCATGGAAACCAGAGGAATTCCTGCAGCCTTAAAATTCTGCTCGGGTCCCTTTAAGCAGAGATCAGTAACTTTGGGTTTCAGTCCAATTTTTGTTTATTTTTATTGTAGCTGTTGGTTGCTGATATTTATATCTTCTTATTTTGTTGGAGAGAGTCTGTTCTGGTGCTATGCAAATGGTTTGCTTTTTTAATTTGGTAACTGGACTGGAATTTGAAGAAACCTAATCAAATCCATCCTCACTGCATTTTCCATTTCTAAGTAATAAAGAAGAAACACTTGAAAATTTATTTTGGGGAACATTTATTAGGGTTTGCCGGGTAGAGAAAGGCCTCAGAAAGTCAGGAAGGTTTGGGGCTTCAGAGTGGTGGAGGGTGGGAACATTTTCCATGTAAGTTTTTCCTTGAGTGTCCACATGGAGACAGACAGGCTGTTTCCACTGAGGGTTCTTTGATCTCATCCATTTGAGCTGTTCTTCATGTTTTCTCAGGTACTTTAGGACTGAAAAGTTGGGGTTTATCAGTGGAGTTCCTGGGCCTTGGCACACAAAACCTGGCCTAATCTGCTTTCTGCAGTGAGCCCTGATTTGTCATTTTGCTCCCTGCCTGATGTAGAAGTGGCCTTTATTACAAGGATAAATTTCACAAGTGCATCTATTTGTGACTTTAAATGATAAAATGCACAGTAGTTTAATCATGGTTTAGTGGATTACAAACCTGCAGTCTTTTGAGTCTTGCCTTTTAAATGATGGCCCTGGTCTTTAGCTTGGAGCAGAACATTTCTTCTGGATTACTGTTACCCACACAGAGCTTAAAACCCCCCAACCCTATAAACATCTTCATTAAAGGATGCCTGGAAGCAGTGACTTCCATGTGTTAATTATGTATTATATTAAAAAAAATGTTTTAATAATTACTTCCCAGTTTCCATTAGCTCTCAGATAATTTATGATGAGATGGTGAATTTTGATTAACATAATTCATTATCTTATATACCTGTCATATCCTTTCTTGAATCAATGCATGGAACATGATTTTTTTACAACTCCTTGTTGAAAAACTATGTCATTAGTTTGATTGATTAACTTAAAAGAAGTATTATAATCTAAAAAATGCTGCAGAACACAAGGTCTGAACCAGAACAGCATTGATGTGGTAAGCATGGATGTGATTTGTAAATTCTTAGCATTTCAGTTTTGTGGTTTGACCAAAATATTGAAATATTTACTGTCAATCAAATGACCTTGTAATACACCCTCAGCAGATTTTTATGAGAAAGAAGTGAAGCTGGAAGTGCTGTTAAACACCTTCAGTTGATGTTTTCCATGCAGGTTGGTAAGGCCAGCTCTGAGATCACCCTTAGCTGCTCATGAGGCTGCAAAGCTGTGTGACAAAACAAAGCTGCTGCTCTGGGCTTCCCTTTATTCTGCCCTGCCTGGAGATGCTCCTACACAGGGTCATTGGCTAGAAAAGAGTTACTCCTAATGTCTGGATTTTGGGCATAGAAACAGAATTATTTCATTGTTAACAAAATTTGTGTAGTGCTGTGCATTTACATAACAATTTATAAACATTGACATGCTTCCTGCCCTGAAGAAATGAAGGAAGGAAAATAACTTAATTTTTCTTGATTTTTTTTTTTTAAAGTGGGTCAGTGCCAGAGGTGCACTAATTACAGAGCAGCCATTGGCTAGAGAGTTGATGTATTATTCTGTAGAAATCTCAGTCTCTCACATTTCTTATCTCCCATCAATAGATTGCAATTGTTTCAGGGTGAATAGTAAGTCAAAAAATATTCTTCTTGAACATTTTGCCTTCATCCAGTTTGTCTCTATCACAAGTTACTGTCTCTTACAGTTTTCTTGGTGGTTGTGTTTGCATTTCGTCTCTCTATTACCACAGCTGAAAAATGCTCTGGAAATAATACACATTTTTGAAAAGATCGAAGCATATAATTTTTCTTTCTGTGGTTTTGGATGAAAGCAGTAGTAGTTTTGTGATTGTAGCACAGTAGTTTCGTGATTGTAGCACAGTGTCAGACTGTGGAGTGTGACGCGTTAAAGGATTTGAAACTAGCAAGCACAGCCAATATTCATCTGTGTTTAAGCCCAAAAGGACAAAATTTGCTCTGTGTTACATTTTTATAAACGCAAGGCTTTCCTCTGCAATCAGCAGAACAACATCACTGCAAAGTGGCACTAACTGGGAGGAGGATCTGTGAGGAAATGTCTCCTGAGCTGCCCCAGCAGGCTCAGCTTCTCCAGCTGCCGCAGCCAGCTTTCCATGGGCTGTGCCTGTGGCTCCCAGGGTGCTGGGAAATGTGAGATTGCAGGGGCAGGGAGTGTCTGCTGCTCATTTGTGTCTGTGGAAGCGCAGGACAGGCAGGGACATGCAGCTGGTGTCCCCCAGCCAGCAGGAACACCAGGCACAGCAGGAACACCAAGAACAGCAGGAACACCAGGAACCTGCTCCTCCAGGACAGCCCCAGCTGAAGGGGCTGAGGCATTGCCACAGCCTTTAACCAAGTGAGCATGGAAAACACAACCAGAGGTAAAGAGGAGTGGCAGAGAGGCTCTGTGAAACCTCGTGGTTCCTCTGTGTGCTGACCCTGCTGGAGTCTCTCCTTCCCACGTTCCTCCCGAGGAGTGTGGAGTACATTGCTCTCACCCTGCATATTAATGTGCTCAGAGTGTAAACGCAGCTACAGCCTGGGCAAAAAGGCTGTTAGCTCGAAAATCTTATGAGCTGAGACCTGCAATTGCTCTCAAAGACTCCGAGAGGCTGAGATAAATGGTGTATTAGCAATTTATCAGATGGTGTTTAATCCCACAGCTTTCAGACCAGACGGGTTGGGTGGAGGGAAGGAGGAGGTCAAGCCCAGTCTCTGAAGGAAGCAAGAACTTCATGGCTGGTGAGCAAAAGTCATTCTCATAAACTGAAAGTGCAACGTTATTTGCATGGTCAGCAGGGAAAAACTGGAAGGAAATATTCAGCTTTCAGGAAAACACCCTCTTTGGCCGTAGACTGGTAAAATTGCAAGAGGCTGGAAACAATAAAGGATGGATGTGATGCACCGTTATATTTATGTTCCAGGAATAGTAAACGTTGGAGTTTTGAATACTCAGTTGTTAGTGTGAAATTATGCAACTATTAAATGTCTTAATTTGCATAATTTTTCTATCAAGCAAGCCCAGTTTTGAGCACTTCCTCATCTGTCCATTTAGAGATAATGTGAGTTTTGATTACCCTTGAGCCTGAAGGGAGGGATAGTACTCATAGCATGCAGACAGCCCTACAGAATCTCCTCTTCCTGCACAAACACAGGAGCAAAGCCAGAAATGCCTTTGTAGGTGGGGCCATTGCTGCCCAGGTGTCTGTGGAAGGACAAACATCCAAAATTCATGTCACACCTGGCAGGGTAAAAGTAGGACTTTGCAACTTACATTTGGCAAGCTGATAATTGAAATTTTGATTTTTAGGTAATATATTAAATGGGAGCAATCAGCAGTGCCAAGAAAACCTAGGAAAGGGAGGACGGGATTGGACTATTTGATATTTTTATGTAAGTTCATGTCCTGAAAGTGTTTTACGTGGGTGGGAATGTGCATGCCTCCCTCTGAAATAATTCAGGTGCATGCATGTAAACACCTGTTTTCCACTGTAGCCAATTTAATCTGAAGGGATGTTGTGGTTAGATTCATGCCTTGAAATAATCCTTTAGAAAGTCAGATCCTGCATGGACAAGATTAATGGCATTACTCACAGTGTGACAAGCACAGAGCCTTTCCCAGCCTCAGGAAACACCAGAACAGTTTGATAGATAAAAGATACATATTCATTTCAGTCAAACTTAAACAAGGAATCTCTTTTGTGTGTCTTTAAACTACAAAAGCACACCGAGCTGCACACAGCATCCTTGCAGATAGCCTTTGTCTGCTGTTTAGGAGTGTTAAAGCGTCTCATACTGAGCCTGCAACTTAAGAACTTGTACAAGTCAACAGCTGTGACCTCAGCCAAGCAGGCAACTGAGTTTTCAGATAGCAAGCTGTGCCTCATTCTTCCCTGGCCAGAGCTATGTATATTTAATTAGTGTCCTCTCACCTTCACGCTACGTGTTTTCCCACTTGACGCCTCCTGGCATCAAAAGAATGTCCTTGAGAAAAAGTCAGGCCTATTGACTCCCAAGCACATTATTTGACTTGCTGTTCAAGTAGTCTGAAGAAAGAGCTGGAAATAATGAAAGACACTGCAATGTGGAGCTGCCTTAACTGACAGTGTCAGGTGGGTCGAAGCTATTGAACAGTTCCTATTAAATTAGCTTACCTTCATCTCAGCTAGTTAAAGCTGGCATGCTGACAAATTAGTTGCTTTCTGTATATAAAAGAGGAGAGGCAGGATGAGATTCCCATTTTGTAGCTTAGTGACAGTAGATATGTCACATCACAAGGTCAATAACAATCTGTCCATGGAAGAAATGTAAATGTGTGGCTGGTGTCAATACATTCTGGATTAGATTGTGACATATTCATTCCTATAGCAGATGAGCTCGTTTGCACTAATAAAGACCACTTTATTCCAACCCAGTTAATTACAATGCCTTATACTGTCTGGTTTAAAATCTGATTACAGCTTTTGTTTGGCTTTTCCAATATTAGCTCTTGTGCATTCTCTGTGCTATTTCTGTCCAAAGAGTGCTAATAGAGAAAGTTAATGGGCATGCCTGGAATGTGAAAAGGGTTAAGGGGATATTTATTTATTTATTTATTTTTGCTCATCAGAGCAGATGGATTTTACAGTTTTCTTTAGAGGGAGACTGAAACTGTCGTAGGCTGCTCTTGGCATTCAAACAGAAAATGTTGTTTTGGTTGGTTGGTTGCTGTGGCTGTGGATTTTCTTATATGGCTAAACTCAGATTTTAGGAATAAAAATGCTTAAAAGGTAAAACTGTTTTTACCACCCTGTGATATGCCAAGTGTTGGGTTGGGGGTTCTTTGTTTCTTCTCTTGACATGCTCCAGACTCCTTCACTGCTGGGTTTTGATCCTAAATTACTTTCTGCATAAAGGGCTGAACTTCATCTTTTGGGAGTATTCTCTTTTAGGACATTATGACCTGTGTTTAACACAGAGCACACTGCTGATTGCTGCAGCACTACCTGCTGATGTTCTCAGTCACATCACTATTTCTTACATACCAGCATGAGCATTTTGGATGAGTTGAAACAAAAGTATTTTGAAATTTAATTACTGAAATTGCCAGTTCAAATGACTATATCATTTTTGGAGGGCTGGAGAGGTTTCTTCTTTATAGCTGTCCTTTGATAGGGCTGTTCAGTTCTGTGAACAATTTCTGCCTCTTCCTCTTCATAATTTTTTTAAACTTTCTTTTAAATGAAAATATGTGAGTGCTGTAATTATGTCCTGGAGTATAATACTAAACTTGCTTCTGCTGTTTCCAGGATGTCTGCAAATCTGTGAAGTTTCATTATCACTGAATTTAGTCTTGCCAAGTCATTTGGGCACAAACCAAAGCTCCAATTGTGCCACTTAACTTCTGATCTGAAAAACTGCTGTACTGCACAGGGCTTGGTTTGGGTAGAGGTGAAGATATTCACCATCTCTGTGGCTACTAAACCCTAAAGAAAGCTTTAATATCTAACTTTCAAAGCCATAGCATTCTTTTTTGACAGATTTTAAGAATTTTACAGGATCGCAACATTTGAATCTCACTTTCCTCTGAGGAAGATTATGCCAGCTGTAAGTGTACCTTCAGATGTGTACAGTTTTCATTTGTTTTCCTTTATTTTTGCATTGACTAAACTGATCTGAGTAACTTGACTTACACCTGTGAAAGCTCCTCAGGTGGTCTGATGGTGCCTTTCACTTCCAGCAGCCTGTGAAAAATCTGTACCCAATTCTCCAAAGAGTTTAGAAGGTCAGGTTTGCTTATTAATATTTGGTTTTTTTTGCATCGTCTTGCTGTAGGCAACCTGTGCTTTTTTCAGTGCTTTTTTTACATGTGTTGCAGGGCCTGGAATCACACAAGGAGTTTCCTGTCCTTGGTAAGGATCGTGGCCATGCATGAAAAGCTGACCTGCAGGAAGACACAACCTCCAGGTGATGCCCTCACGTCTCCCATCACAATTCCCAGTGAATCTGCATTTTTTGTGCATCCTGTTATGCCAGAGAACCATTTTATATCCTGGTTTAATGTATGGAATAAGCAGTCTCTGCATTTACATTAACTCTCCTTCCAAACACAGCTTCAGTGTCCATTCTCCAGGAGCTAAGCCCAGTAAACAGAATTCTCACATGTACTGAAACACTTCCAGGTGACTGTGAATGGGCTAATTAATGTGGAAGTGAAAATATTAAATTACAATATTAAAGCTCCTCTGCAGTTAGACCTTTAATATTGAGGATTTTTCCCATTGGGAAGAAGAGCAGCTGATGTGCAATGCATTTCCCAGGATTTGTCTTTGAAAGCCCTCCCTGTATGACACTTCTGCTCTTGTGTAGTGAATGGTTTATCAATATTTGTATCCATTTAACAATTATAACTCTTTAGAAACTGAAAGTGCAGTCAAATTGCATCAACATCGCACAGGGAAAGCACACAAACCTCGTCATAAATAAATTATCTGGAGTAATGAGAGAGCTGTGAGCCAGCCATCAGCCTGATGCCTTGGTGTATACCTGGAGGCAGAAAAGAAATTAAGTCACTGCTATTCCATGCTTCAGATTCTGATGAACATAGAATAGGATGTGGAAATACAAAGATATTAAAAGTATAAATTTTTCATCTCAGCTAGCTTGTTCTTTTTCCTTTATCCTATCTTTGAAGCCTGTGAGTCTCTTTACTGAGGTTACTGAGCTGTCTTAATATTTCACATCAGCAATAGTTGGAATGAACACACATAAATTATCCACAGGTAGTGGGGTCTCTAAATGAACAAGTTCTCAGAAGATATTCAGAACACTTGTGATCCCCAGCTTGTAGTTCCTCATGTCCTGTTTGTGTGTCTACCTATTTTTATCAGAAAATATGGAGGGCATGTTGGCAAATGCAGTGGAAATTTTTATTTTGTGGAGTTATCTATAGAAGATGATTTTAATTTGTGCCTGACAGAAATTTATTATTGGCAAGCAATTTTAATCAGAAGTGATATGACATCTGCTGTAGAGGTATAAAAGTGCATAAATATTTTTGTATTCTCAGCAGAAAAATAAACACTCCTGGAATATCTCATCTGTAATTTTACTTCCTAAACATCCCCCTACTTTTAGCAACAATTATTATTGACAGATTCCACCTATACTGTGTGGCACTCCCTTGAATCCAATTAACTGCACAATCATGCCCTGAGGCATTGAGAATAACCACCCACACAAAGATCACTTTTATTGGTGAGGAAGATGCTCGTTCTATTGGAGTTAGCAAAGATTCTTTTTTGTGGTGTTGGATGTGTTGTTTTGTTGTATCTCAGTTTTAGACTTATCTCTGGAGGGAAAGCACAGAGGGAAAGAAGCGCAGAACAAATTCCACATTCAGCTGTGAAAATGCAGTTTCATTGGGGTGTGTGGGGGAAAGAAGGCAGGTCCTTGAACTCTGGCTGCTTCTTAAAAGTTGTTTGGTGGTTAGGATCAATTATTCCAGCAAAATCCTGCAGATCTTTGTCTGCAGTGTGGATTATCTTCTCCTTTCGTTTCATGCTTCCTAGTTGGTGACATCTTTCTCCTCCTGTGAAAAAGTAATCAGAAAGGACTAAAAAAGTGACTAGATTTTGTATGCCATCAGGAAAATGACTATGGTGTTCTTTTTCAAGGATTTGTTTGGCCTTTTCTTGAGATTTTTATGTAGAAATAGAGTTATCAAAGTGACATGAAAGCCCTGTACAAGAAATTTTCTTGTGCTTCTCTTTTCAGTGGAGCAAGGTAAAATAAGAATATGATTCTATAATTAACTAATTGAAAGGAAACCATATTATTAGGTTATGGAAAGATATTTCTAGCTTAGACCAGGTTGAAATTCCCTGTTGTGGAGCAGAAAAGAAACTTCAAAGTAACTTTGCTACTCAGCAAAATATTTGATCACGTGATCATTGATTTTGGTTTTTCATAGCTATTTCTGTACTGTTTGAAAAGTCTTAAGTCTTATTTATTTAAAAGATACCAGTGCCAAGCTCTGTGAAAGTCTCACTGGAAACAAATTAAGCTGCTTCCAGAGTTACCTGAAGTCATGCAATGGCTGTGCTGAGCACCTGCCTCAGCTGACAAAGGGATGGCAGTGGTTCCAAGACAGAATAAGGACTCTGCACAGCCTGTAGTGATGTTTGTCTGAAATCCTGCAGCATCTCTTGAGGGAATCACTCGGTTAAGGTGGGGCAGCAGAGACAGGAGGCTGCCATGAGTGACAGGTTTGATGTGAGCAGCAGTAGATTTCAGCATGGCATCCTGTTTCTGTTGACAGAAGGTGGATTGCAGTGTGCTGGAGGAGATGCTGGCCAGAAATCCTTGGCTGTCCCCATCTGTTTTCAAAACGTTTAGTGAGATCTGCAGCAGTGAACCCAAACCTCCAGCATCTCTGAAGTGTGGCACGAAACCCAGGGCAGTGTTAGCTTTGGCTAGGTCCCCAAAGCCTGTCTGGGAAACAGAATCACCCCCTCCTGGGCCAGGAGGGAGGGCTGCCAGAGGTGACACCCTCAGTGTCCCCCTGGGAAGTCACCAAGGACAGCAGAACCATTGCTTCCCTGCATGGAACTGCAGGTATGAATGAAAAAAAAAAACCACAGCTGAGTAATTCACACTTGAGAGACAGAACTGAGATTGTAAAAGTTGGCAGTTGTTGGTAAAACATTTAATAACTGTTCTAGACTATGGGTGGGTGACAGCAAGAACCTGAGGGAGCTCAGAGTTTGGGTTATTGCCTTGAATCAGGCAAACTGAGGAAATAACTCATTCCTGAGTGATCAAACAGTAAATGTTTAAAATTTCTCTTTCACTTATCTCCTGCTCTCAGTTTCATGCAGATTTTCTGGTCACAAGTTTCACTAGACTGCTTTTATGTATTCAGACAGTGCTACTGAAGTGCTGCTGCTGAGCTTACAAGTTTTCTCAGGAAAGCCAAGAAGTAAGTGCAAAATACTAATGGGCTGCTTAGACACCACTCCATCAAATATTTAACCTTTCTCATTTCTTCTTCACACACTGGTTATCCCAGCAGCTCTGCTTCAGTTGTTTAGGGCTCAATTCTCACAGAGTGGTGCACTTGTGACTCACTTTTAGTGCCCTCTTATCCCTAACAGGCGACATGGGACTGGCAGAACTGTGAGCAGCTTCCAGGCTTTCCTCACTGCTCCCAGGATCTGCTGCTCCAACCTTCCTCTGATCCATCTGGAGAGCTCCTCCAGCCACGTGGTTGAATTTCCACACAGCACTTTCTAATTTTGCCAGAGGTTAAAGGTAAAAGTTTAAGAATAGATCTCTGTTTAGGAAGAGAGGTATTTCAGGTTTCATATTGGCCCCAAATTGCCAATGAACCAGAGAAATTTTGTGTACAGACTTCTGTTAATGTCCAGAGGTTCAGGCTCAATCTCAGTGAGCCTGGTAACTCAGGTTAGCTTCATCCATGATGTCTGCTGTGCTGGTTATTTGCTATAAACTTACTGGTAGTATTAACTTATATTAATTAAGACCTACCAACATTAATGTTAATTTAAAATTGTTGACAAGTATCAGTTCCTGCAGAGAGATTTTGCTGGACATTGCTGTACCCAATGCTTTAAAAAATAGAGTTCCTGGCAAATGTAGAGATTCTAAATCCATTGCTGAAGTTAGCAGCAGTATGGGGCTCCTCTAACCTGAATTTTTACCCAGCCTCCTGGACCATGTGGTTATTGGCAGTGGGAGGCTGCCATCCCTTCATTCTAATTCTGATGGAAATGGCTTGCCCCATCCCTGCTCTGTGAAGTGCAGCTGGTAATAAACTGCCAGCTTGCTCACATTTCCAAATGGCCTTATAAACTGCAGAAAATGCTCCGTGTGAGGAACAGTACCACTCTGTGCTTATCTGAATAGAACTGACAATTATAACGAAATCTGCTGCTCTTTTTCTCTTATATACTCTTGCAAGACAGAGAAGTGCTTATGTACAGAGTTTTATCTGAGTCTGCTGATAGTACTAAAATCTTTTGGAATCTCGATGGAAATTCAATTGCTTTTCTGAGTTTCTTCACCAGCTTTGTACATGTTCTTTCAGCAGTACCCTTGTTAAAGCTAAAGACACGAGGAGATTTTAATTCAATGGTCTTTTCAGGCTTCCCCCATCTGAAGATTACATAATTATTCTGGGGAAAGAGTGGATTGCAAAGAAGGAGGTTTTTTTGGTTTTTTTTTATGCCAGTTCTGATATTTATTTTACAGTGTACATTCATCTAGTGATAATTATTCAGGGCTCTCTACTAGGATAAGGCATTCTGCTGAATATAAACAGTGGTGCAGCTTCTAAAGGTATTAAACTTGGCAGCTTCTTTGAAATGAATAGGAGTTGCAGGTATTCTATCTCTGCTTACATGATTATGTATGAATTTATATTTTATTCTGCTGTCTGTGTGGTGCCATTGTGGTTCAGCAAAACTAAATCTATAGGGAAAAGAACTAATCAGATAGGAAGCTGAAACAGGTTATAAATGAGTTCACTATGTAGTCAGAGAAGGAATATAAAAATCATATTCATTGCGGGAAGGGAGAGAAGATTAAAAATAGGTGGTGTGAAATGTGTTACCATTGTTCCCATCCAAATTAAAGTTAGAACATGGGCCATTCATGAGCAAAAGTAGAGAACACGGTTTCAGTAAAAATTATCTTTGCTAATCATACTTTACAAATTGTATAAAGTCTATTCTGCAGATTAACTCTGCAGAATTAATCACACTAAATGCTAGGACTAGAAATAGCAGGTATCTCAGCTGGGAGTCCAGGCCCTTCTATCATTAGGAATTAAATTATATAATCCTATTTGCAAATGTTACAAGCTTTATTTTACAATTAATTAGATTCTATCCCTGACTATTGCTGTGAAATTGTTATCTAAACACTCTAAAACCTTACTCCCAGTGTAGGCATGATTAGGTAAAATTACAGAATCACTCAATCATTTAGGTTGGAAAATGATATTGAGTCCAACTTGAGATCAACCCCCACCTTGTCTCCAACCCAGATTACATTTCAGGCCAATTTTTAATTTTTAGCACATTTCCCAATGGCACATGAGCTTTTGGTTGCTGTTGCTGGAGCAGCACGGATCATGTTCCCACAATCAGTCTCTTAAACACTCCAGGACTTTCCATTTGTATTGTTACATGTGTGGGATTTGCAATTCCTGATACACAG
This sequence comes from Irena cyanogastra, assembly GCA_013397155.1. NCBI lineage: Eukaryota > Metazoa > Chordata > Aves > Passeriformes > Irenidae > Irena > Irena cyanogastra. Next base: position 303,966 of record VWZV01013367.1, on the reverse strand, counting down.
ATCCTGCTTCCAGGCCAGAAGACACAAGTTGTCTTTGTGGAAATGCATTGCCCCGTTAGATCTTTTCCAGTCCCAATTAAGCCACATCTTTCTGATGTTTGAATCAGTGTTTTAAAGGCATAATTTTTCTTCCAATTTCATATTTCTTAATAAGACCTCTGAAAATGTGATTTGATTCCAATCTTGGTGCTTTTGAAAAGTTCAGCTTTTTTTTTCACTAGAAGCTACTTTCTTAAAGGAAGTGAGGTCTTAAGAGTTGAAGCCATAATTAGAGGTAAATTGCTGTCCTAGGGGAAGATTTGTTCCACTTCCTCATTCATTTTCAATAAAATCTAAGAGCTTGTAAAGTGTTTTAAGTATACTACATGTTATGCCAGTTTATATTCATTTGTTTTGTGCCTCCCAAGTAACATGATGAAAGGTAACCCAATTTATTATGACAAACTATGCAGGTAATTAGAACCATGTTTAGATCAAATCTATTGCTACACTAAATTTCCATTTAAAATGAGTAGCAAATGGACCTCATAGTGTGTTCAAATGTACCAGACAGCAGAGTTCAGGATATGTCTTCCACAGAAACCTTTTATGAGTCTTATGTCAAAAATTTTATATTATGTGAAGCAAAGAGTTAACACAACAGGTCTCAGAGAATTAACATTTCACACAAAAACAGTTTCCAAAATGGTTATCTTCATTTTGTCACTTTTTAAGGAATTCATTGTTGGAGTCAGGCATAGTAAAGTTGGATTTTTCTGTTTTTGTAGATGTAGAAAATGATTTTCTCCTTTTCTGTTCTGTGTCACAAGTCTTACAAGTGAGATAATGAGTGCTGTGTAAGCATTTGCACACACTTTTAGCTTCGCAATTAGGAATTGTTTCCATTACCTTTGATACCTGACCAAACCTCAAATGTCCCTTGTATGTTGTTGAAATCTTTCTGTTCTGGAGCTGATGCCAGATAGATTCTGTATCCATCTGAACTTCAGCTAATGGCTAATAGAAATCATACTTGCTCTTTTAGACAACATGAGCAGATGCAATGCAAGATGAAAATATTTTTTTAAGTTCTTCTGGATGACCAAGTTCCATTCCCACAGGACTTTTGCCCTTTGTCAAGGCAGACAAATTCTGAGCCCACATCTGTGTTTTTTTCTAACCTGCTGAGCTCTACAAGTGGCCCAAAGTGCATCTACAGCATTTACATCTAAGGGGAGGCAAAAAAACCAAGCTGCCTTTCCCTCTAGCATCAATAACAGGAGTTCTTCCTTTTTTCTTTCTATTAATGTGTTACTGAGTCTGACAGCACATTTATTTTCTTGGCTGCAGACAGAATTCCAGCTCCTCTGAAGGTTTGGGGTAACTTGTTTGCCCCTCCCTGTGGAATTGCTGAACCCCCAGCAGGTTCAGACGCGTGGTGCATCAGGAAAGTGTGGCAGAGCAAGGTCAGCTAGAAGGCACCAGTGAAAGTGTGATCTGAGAGGGGCAGGGATGTGTGAACTCAGATTTACAGGCTCTGCTGAGACGTTTTCAGAGTATTGCTCATAATAGCACCATACTCCATCAATCATCTCTCTATGGGCTTGTTCTAACTCACTTCTTTTAAAAGACAAGAAAAAGAGATATTTACAACTTTCCATTTGTATTCTTGGCGTGAATTGAAGCTTCATAGGCACTACTTATGGGGTTTATATTTTTTTTTAACTTGATTTATCATTTTGATATTTTTTCTAGTATTTTAAGCACTGCTTATTGTTGAGACATACAGGTGGAATTACAAACAAAACACAACATAAACACCAACTCTAATGCAACAAAGAGTGGCAGATTTATTGAATTAGTGCTGTGTGTTCATTCTTAATCAGTCTATCATTAATATGAATTTGAATATCTTTGGAACAATCATCATAGACTCTGCACCCTTTAAAACAGGATGCTCACTGCCCACATAATGCTCATTTTTGTTCCTCTTCTTGTCCTAAGTTATGATACACAAGTAAAATCACACTATTAAAATGGAATTAGTTTCCATCTGGCTTCTGTGTGGAATTTGAAAAGTCTACTGTCAAAGCAATAAGAGGAAAAATCTCCCTGTAACTAGGGAATTATAACCAGGGAATCAGGGCACAAAAAGAAGATACAAATATTCTCTCAATCCAGGGTGCCCAAACCACGGAAGCAAATGCTGGTGTTTTCAGCATAATTTCACCCATAATTAGGTGGAGCTTTATGGTGTCCTTATACTATAGCTGAATTGACTTGATGAGCTGCAATGCCATATCTGTAAGCACAATCAATTTTCAAAGCTGTGTGCTGGGGAATTAATGAAGATACCACACACCCCAGGAGAAAAATGACCAGCTCTAGAAAATCCTAAATTAAAGGGATTGCATAGCACTACGTGTGGTTTGTGCAACAAAGGCAATTCTAATTTGTATTTTAGAACAGCATTCAGCTGTTCTATCAGACAATCCTGTTTTCTTTTTTTAACAATGATGCATTGTTGTTGCATTTCAACAATGATGTATTTACATTCCAGCTTCTACAGGAACTGGAACAACGAACAAGTGCTCAGTGGGTTTATGTCCCATCCACTAATCAGTCACTCAATATGAGACACAAATCATTCTTTTCAGGCAAGGTTTATTCTTATGTTTTAGAATTTGGGTGGTTTTTTTTTTTGGCACTTTCATATACCTGGGTTTTTCATTTGTTAAATTTCTCCTTTGGTTTTTCATCATATTCTTCCATTTCCAGCATCAGTTTTGAGGGTTTCAAGTGCAGTTTTCAGACTTTGCTGCTCAGCCCAGCCCAGCAGAACACCTTACTAAAGAACTCACTGCTAGCACACCAACCAGGGTAGGAGGGAACAATTTACTGGTAGATTTCAGATATCTCCTGTAAAAAATGTCCAACTGGGTGTCCCATTCTAATTGAATGCTTCCTAGAAGCCATTTCTCCCTATCTTTGTCTATTTTCTTGTCCATTTTCCTCAATAAGCCAGAAGGTTTTTTTGCTAGGCTCATTTTTAGTTCAGTCCCTCTATATCCATAGACAGGCCTCTCATCCCAGTGTCCTGCCTCAGTCCTTGCTACCTGTCCCACTCAGTCTGTGTGATAGGCAAAAAAGTGATATTTCATGTCTTCCCATGTTGCCAGAATACTTTTTTTCCATTAACTGGCAGGCAGCAGCATCCTGAATTCTAGAAGGAAATGAATTTTCTGCTGAATTTGGTGATTTGGTTGTGTTGAGCCCTCTTCAAGTGCAGCTTTGTTCTTGGGTGAGTACAATCAGCCTCAAATGTATAAAATTTCCTTATGGCAGCCTAAATGTCCTTTAAAGTGGTCTAGAAAATAATGGCTGTACCTACAGTGAATAAAGGCAAATAAATAGGTGATGTAAAAAGCTTAAAACCACTCCTTGGTACAGAGTTTCTAAAGTTAATTAAGAACCATTTCAGCATGAGGAACAACAGATGGGGCAGTAGGTCGTGGTGACTCTACAATGATGATTTTAATACTTCTTTCCCAATTTCATTCACACATTGAAGTGACTCATGGAAATTTCCCTAACATACATTTCTGGACTCAGACCTGGGTTTTGTTTTTAGTGATAAGAACACCTTCAGAAGGTTCTCATCTCTGCCTGCTGCTTATGAAATAGAATATAATAAATTTAAAGGGTGTTGAGCCATGGGTTCTATTAAATGCAAGGGAAACAAGGGAAAGCGCAATTTCAGTGAAAAATATGTCCTTAAGTAATTCCCTGGAGACTCGCTATGGTCTGGGGATTAGGTTTGGGATTACTTTCAGAATTTAGCAGTGACTTATTGTGTAATTTTTGGTAAACCATCTAAGCTTGGAATTTCAAGTTTTCTATTGAGAACTGAGGTTGATAGTTTTCCATCACGTACATTAGCATTTGTAAAGCATGCTGTGCCTTTTCTTCTCTGCATTAAACCAGCTTCTCCAGGTGCCTGGATTTCCTTTTCTTTATGTGTTTTTAGAACTATATAATTTCTTTTCTGCTCAAACGGTTCATGAGAAATGCCCTCCTATCTTCTAACCATGGAACAGAATTAATATTATGTATATGTATGTATGTATGTGTGAGCGTGTATAGTATTCAAACCAAAAACAGCTATGCATATTTTGACTGAGTATATGGGAAATGAACCTGAAAAAAATCCAATACAAAAAATACACAAAAATGAGGAGAGAAAGAGGGAATGAAAAAGGAATTCAGCCAATTGGTCTGGATTTAATGGTTGCTGATACCTCTTCTGTTTAGTAACCTGTGGTGTGCGATCCATCAGATGTCGCTTTCTGGATGGCGTACGGGTTTAGTTCATTTATTTTTGTGGCTGCTTCTTAATTCTGTTTCTTGGTCGAACATTAGATGAGTGCATGGCCTTCCAGTAACCTTGACCTGGTCTAACTCAGGAACATCTGTACCAGTCCTGAGCTGTCCTACCTTCACAGCTGTTTATTTACAGTGCACTGGGGACATTTCCACTGTCACTGCTCCCAGTCTGGGATTGTGTGTCACTGGATACCCAGTCGAAACCTTGGGCCTGTTGAGGGGATACCAGCTGGTGTAGCTGTACAACCTTGTGTAAATCCTCATGGGGTGTTGAGGTTCCTGAGCTGTGCAGCCTCCTACAAGATGAGCTATGGGATCAGAGGCTGCTGTCCTTGGACATTTGCTGGTTCGGACTCACCAAGCAGTGCAGGGAAGGAAATTGTTCCTTGTTCACCTGAAGTAAGTGAAGAATTCTTTACTATTTTACACATCTCATCATTGGAAGCCCACAAACACATCTGTGCTGTTTCCTTATGCTTATCCTGCTAAGTTAACTTCTGTGTAACAGGTTGTTGGTGTTTGCCTGGTGCTCGGGTCCCACCTGCACTGCAGGAACAGCTCTCAGGTATTTCTTGAGGTGAGTGAATAATTCATCAGTGTTTTTGCATATCTTCTTGCTATCACTCCACAAACTGGAAGGACTTAACATTTGTCTTATGCTATTTACTCCTACATTCCCCTCCATGCATCAGATGTCTCTGCTCACCTCTCTGTTGAGTATCAGCTGTCTGCCAGGAAAAACTTGCAATTTACCCTAGCAGCATTGCTGAGCAGCTGGAAAATAATTTTTCTAACATGTGGCAGAACAAATTATTGCACAGGAGGGGGTTAATGGGATTGTCTGCCAGAGGAATAAATAATTGAAAGGACATGGATCTACTTATTAGCTTGAGTAGAGGCTTGATGTCCTAAATTATACCTTGTTAGAGATAGGGAGCCTATGCTTTGTTTCAGCAGAAGCTGACTTCAGGAAACAGTGTCAGTGTACCTGATATTTTTGTGTGTCACATATATCCTAAGAAGCTGAAAAACTAGAATTTGTGATAATCCTCACTTAAAATAAAGATATCATTAATTTTCTCTATGATTTTTTTCTCTGTTACAGTCACACAACAGGGTCAGATGGGCGGAAGGTAAAATGCTATCTTTAAAAACAGCTACAGATATTTTATTTTGTTCTGCCTAGTACTGCTGTTAATGACAGGACTCTGTGAAATGTAAACTCCATGCTGGGTTATTTTCATGATTTTCTTTGTGCAATATTTTTCAAATGAGGCTGTTTAAGTGATGTAACAAACCTCTCTACTGTTTTCATGTTAAAATAAACTACATCATGCAGTAGCATGGAGTTGTAACAGTTTTTCTGGAGCTGTTTGTCAAAACGGCATGGTTACTTAAAATTTTATTTCTACTTCTTTTTTACATAGAAACACAAATCAAAGCTGACTGCTTAGAAGAATGCTTTCACTCTCTGAATTTTTTTATTGTATGCATTTCATAGCAGTACTTGTAAAAATACTCATGTTTTTCAACTAGGAAGAGCAAACTATTTTCTTAAAATTAAGGGGATTTTTGTTTTGTGTTGGGGATTTTTTTGAGAAAAAGAAAATGGAATGTATTATTTTCATGTGTGGCAGAGCAGATAGAAGACAAAGTATATGAATTGCTAAACACATGTAGATATTGATTTGGTTATAAGGTTATTATATGCTAACATTTGGGGAAAAGAGCTGGCTATTTAAAAATAAAACAAATAGCCCCTTGAAAATATGATTCTAACAATTCTGACAATCTTCCTGTAAGTAAATTAAAATACAGGTTACAGGCTTCCAAAATCATCTCATATAAAAACTGATTTCAGCTACCGATGATTTTACTGCGGCCTTGTGTTCTTCATTCAATCACCTTGGAGTGCCAGCCTGAAGTTAATCCTGGGATTCTGATGCAGGACTGCTCCCCAGCAGAATTACCCATAATTGCCTCCATTCCTGCTGACTGGTTATTTTTGCACCAGTGACTCAAATTAGGCACAGCTGGCCCTCGCGAGTTGGAGTTTAATAACAGCCAATTGTCAGAAAGTAGCTGACGGTCAATGTTTTTGTCTCAAAAGGGTGAAAGGAGCAGTGACAGCTCTCCCCCTCTCCCTGCACTGAGCAAGGGGGGATCTTCTTTCTGAAGCTGCAGAAACAATGAGTTGAGTAAGCTCCTTCCTGTGGGGAAATGTTCTGAGCACTTGCCGTAATGTTGAGGTGTCTGTAGAAGCCACATGAATATTTGATGGTCTTAACAACAAAGTGCAGCAACCCCCCCAGTTCATTTGTGTTCACAGGTATTGTACCTTGGCCCAGAAAAGGGGAAAATGGAAATTAGGATTAAATTGAGTGGAGTGGGCGATCCAGACAGCAGTGAAATCTTAAATCTGAAATGAGACTGAGGGTGGTTGTCCAGGTGCCACACCAGCCCTTTCCTACAGCTGTTGGCTGATTTTATAAAAAAAATGGCATTGACATCCAGAAAAATGAAATGTAGAAGTCCACAAGTCAGCCAGAGCAGAGTCTTACTGCTGAACAGGCAGCTGTCTGGATCCTGCTGTCATTTGTTTGCTGCTGCTAGCATTTTACATGGACTGATGTCTGATGCTCTTTTCTCAGTAGAGATGCGAATGTCTTTTGTGGCAAAGTTGGCAGGACCTCTTTAAAGGACTTACTGTGAGGATACAGTTCTGTCAAACAGAGTCTGAAAATATTCCGAGAAATCACCTGCTGAGTGAATCCACGGATTTGTGATGTCAAGTTTCGAGGCAGTGCTTCAGCTGCATTTGGTTCTAGCAAAGTGCACAAGCTTTTGCAAAATTCCCTGTTTAAATTCTTGCTGGCTTTACTGCAGCAGGGTGTGCACACCTGATCCTGCCTCTGAGAAGTTTAGATCCATTACTGTGTTTGCTTCAGTGCTCACCTGTCCAATTAATGTGAAAGAACCCCTTGAAGTTAATTAATGTTGCATCAAAGGAGATTGCTGGTGACAAAAGCCACGTATCAAAGTTAGTTAAAGTTAGAAATGCTGGTTTTCTTTCACTACCTTAAAGCTCTCCTGGAACACCACCAGCGTGCATTCAAAAGCAATGTGCAATGAAAACAGGCAGACTGAAAATAATGTGAAATATTTGATGCCAGAATATATGGTGAATCCAAAGATATTTGCTGCTTGTGTCTTTGTACATTATTTTTCGAGGCCTTTAAGATCCACAAATGCTAATGTAGAGACAGAACCTCAAGACATCCCAAGGGTAAGTTGAATAGAAATTCCCCAGAGCCTATAAATCTATTTGAAGGTGATAACCTAATCACAAGTATGCCTGTCAAATCTCAAGGAAAGTGATAAGTAAAACAGTAATTCTATGGAATATGGACTTTTACTTATCTGGCTTGACCTTTCTCCTGCTCTTTAACCCTTCTGCCCTTCAACTCTCAAAAAATGGTTACATACAAAGAATGATATAATCCAGATTTGTACTGAATGATACAATACAGAATTATATAATCCAGATTTGTACTGAGTGGTACAGTACAGAATGATATAATCCAGATTTGTACTTGGTGAGCTGGAGATGTTGGGCACTCCAATCCCCCATTGAATCCTCCACCTTAGGATCTGTTTGGAAGCCCACATAATGAAACGAGCATAATGTGGTTGTGTTCAATTGGCCATTTGTCCTTTTGTGAAAAGGAAGTTTCCATGGGACAACAGGCCCTGGGTGATGCTTTGAAGCTCAGTTTTTGGAAGTGATGTGGCCCAAAAGATGCTAGCCAAGGCTGTGCTGAGCTCTGTGCCACTCCCAGCTTCCAAACGAGGCCATCCCGCTGTGTCACTGAGGTATTTCTGCACTGCCATCCTCACAGAAATACAGAGGAACCTGGAAAACTGAGCAATAAACAACTGGATCAAGGTCAGGACAACAAGCTGGTTTGTAGCACCTTCCTTTGGTGGGTGTTGGGCCAGAGCCTCTGGTGACCTGGTGGGTACCAGCTGTCAGGGGAAAGGCTTGAGCTGCTCCACTCAGTGAGAACCCTTGTTTTTCACAGACACGCTTAATAAACATTCTGATTAAATTCATGGGCCAGTCAAGGGTCCTAAATGATGGAAAGGATGATTAAATTTCAAAATTAACAAAGTGATGGAGAAATTAAAAAATACCTGCAGTCCTTAATGATGTGACTTTTAATACAAAACTGGCAATGTGAATCAAGGAATTGCACACCAAATTCAACACAAATGTTTTAATTTGAAGGAAAAAACCCAAACTAGATATTTTTTCTTTCCTTAATTAACTTCCGTTTAGTCAATAAAAATAGCAAACATGAATGTTTGGATGAGCAGTATTTCACATATAGGAAAAGATGATATTCACTTGATTTAAGCTCTCTAATCAAAGTTTGAGTAATGGTACCATGAAGCTCCACAGATTCATTTCACTCTATTCATGCTGCTCCCATTAATTCAGCAGATACAGTCATATAGAAAACAGGCATATAAGGGACTTTATATGAAAGCTGAAAAATGGATTAACAATTTTGCTTTTAGCTGCTAGTCAGTCTTGATTACAATAAATCCAATATACCATAAATTGTACTCGTGTATGAGTATATAAAGTCTTTCTTGAGTCGTAAGTAATTAAAAGTCAGGGGGGAAAAAAATGAGTTACAGACCCAGAAGAGCCCATAAGAAATACCTTGGTTTATCTGTGGTTTTCTTTGTTTTGCAAGGGGAGAGAGAAGAGGAATGTACATGTGTATGTATGTAAATGTCTTAAGGAATGATTAATGGCTATATGTATTAGAACAGCACCTGAATTATTTAAAATATATTTGTGGTGAGCTTCCTGGTTTCTGCCAGGCACTTTAGTAAGGTGGATCTGGCAATGATTTGTGCTTGTTAGGGGTACTGCTGGATTGGGAAAATGTTGGAGAAGAGATGAAGAAGTTGCAGTGCATTTCTCTTTCTGAGGCTTACCTGGCCTTGAACTTCCAGCCATGTATTTGATGTGTTACTGTTTACTTGCTGCTAATGACATATTTGGGCTAAGAAAGCTGTACTCATTAAAATGGGTGATTGAGTGACATCACTGGGTGAAGCCTAGGAAAAAGTGTTCAGTCTCTTTTGAATTGCCAGCCTAGATTGCTATCAGGTGAATAATCATCACATTTAAGGGAAGGAGGAGCTTCAGGTCATCAGCTGCTGCTTGCCTAGGCTGGTTTTCTGAGGGTCAGTCTTGCTGAGCTTGTCCTGGCCAGCTGAGGCCTTACCTTTGAGTCTGCTGTGTGTTCATTACTCTATCAGGTAAGAAAAGTCTCATTTCTGGCTTTTACCTCCCCAGAGTGCTTTGGTTATGGCTGCTCCATCTCCCTCCTTGTTCTATCCACCTAATTCTGTGTGCTGCCATTTACCCCAGATGTGGCCCTGTATTATATTTAGTGGGAAAATTCCATGTATTCTCCATCACAGGTCTCTGTTGTAGCATCAGCTTCTGTCTGAGTATGGTACTGACTGTATTTTATTTTTCTTTTTTTATTACTTCAGAGGTCTTTATTCAAAAGACTGGGGTTAAGCTTTTGTTAGAATGTGTTCCTGGCCATGAGAATTCTTGTGTGTCCCATTTCTTCTGCCCCACTGCATGCTCATTGCTAGGTGGCTACCCTGCCCCTCACAGCCCATGTAATTACAATTACAGGACACAGGGGCTTATGTGCTACATGCATTTGAACCCTTAGTAAAAAATCCCTGAAAGGTTAAACTTGGTTGAGAGGAGAGTTGACCCCAAGGTACCTTTCATAAGGATCCAGACTTGACCCAAAATATGAGATGGGTTTCCATTTCACAGGAAAACAATATTTTTTTTTCCCAACAAAGGGAAAACTATACACTTGATATTTTCCCTGAAAAGTACAGCAGGTGAACAGTTCAGCAGTTGTGCTAAAAGACCTCATAAGACAAGCTAAAGAAATGTGGCTGGAGCAGGGAGCTCTTTATTTCTGGGGCAGAAGCTGGCTTTTAGTTGACTTATCCTGAAGATGTATCTGTGTGCCTTTTTACTGGAACTTGCTTACCACCAAAAGAACTACAATGCCATTGTGGGAACATGCCTGTTCTGGAAGTGTGCTAGTTTCTTTTTAAAATGTTACTCTATTTTGGCTTATTTTGGTTTTCTGCTGCAATCTTACTCAGTGCCATCTGCTCTCCAGCTTGCTTTTCTCTATTTTGTTTCTGTTCTTAGGCTGTACTACAGAGAACATAATTTTTAAATATTTCTGAGATACCAGGTCCACTTCTGATGATGCATGCTGAAAACAATTGACATTTGCTTGTTCTCCTATAGTTACTGCAAAGAGAGACATCCAGAGATACTCATAAAGAAATGAAATACTTTTCCAGACACCCTCTTTGGACAGTTCAGACACTTTAGCTTTTCAACTAGAGACCTTTTTAAACTAAATTTATATAAAAGTGCTATAGCTTAACCAACATATTTCTGAGGAAGTCTCCTGGATTTTATTAAGTTACAGAAAATCCAAATGACACATGATTATTGTGCTCTTTGCAGTTATAGATTGAAAAATGCATTTATCAAGTACTTAAGGCCATCTCAGCCATCCACCCATCCAGATGCAGGATATTCCTCGTTGTCAGGGGTATAATAAAATAACAGGATTATTGCCATAGCACATTTTGCTTTCTTAAGTGCAAACTTTTCCTCTTAGCTTGATTTCTGACTGCCAAAGCTTATTTCATCAGGAGAGACATCTCCTGAACTCTGTACTTTATCTATTTAATTGTGTTCAAGTTTGTGGGGGCAAACTGGATTGTAATTAACTTCCAGGAATAAAAGAGATTTTATGATTTCCAGTAGCTGAAGGAGGACAGGCACACCCACAGCACGAGTTCCAAACAGGCAGCTCAAAGTCCTTGAGACCAGTTTGGCCTCTCCTCTGCTGGAGTCAGCAATGCCCTAAGGGTTCTCTTTGCCTCCCCCAGCTGTAACTGGAAAATATGTAAAATTGCATTACTTATAAAAGTGCAGTCTTAAAAGGAATATTCTGTACCCCAGAATTGTGTTTGTTCAAACTTGCTGTCTTATATGACATTTTCAGCTAAGTGAAAGTAAAATTAAAATCAGGATACAATGAAGTGAAATATATCCATTTATTTGACATTGTGGATTATTTCCAGCTACTTGCAAAGTATTTGTATCCTATAACTGTGCTAACAATTTTTTAAAGACTTTAAGGCCATGAAATCACAGCCTTTGATCATTTTAGTTTATGTAATTAGGGTATAACCTCTAGGATAATGTGCAGGGTATTTTTACCGGTGAGGGGCTGTAAGGTATTCAAGATTTTCCTCAGTATTTTACATTTAGCATTAGCTCATTAACATCAATATTCTGGATTTTGAAAGCATATTGAGGTAACCTATTGCCCTAACATTTTTTAGTATTTATCTGTCAGCCAGGATGATGTGGGAGTTGTGTGGAAAGATTTTTTGAATGAGTTTGGATTTTACCACATCCGAAAGCAAAAATTTGAGTTGTTTCTGAAATTGATTGCAAACTATTTTACTGCTGTCATTTTTAGGACAAGGGAAGACTTCTAAACTGTAATGTCCTTAATAGCAGGCAATTAATAAGTAGATAAATTGGGAAGAAAAAATTTAATTCACTTTTTAACTGACTTACTTTTAGTCATTTTCTATCAGCACTCCAGAAAAAAACATTAAAAAGCTGAGACCATTTCCTGTAATGCAGGAAAAGATAAGAATATTCTTAATAAAACATACAAGCAGTTACCAGTGTTTAAAAATCTTCAGTATATTTCTAAATTTGCTGAAAAATTAAACTCCTATTCCCAGTATGTATATGGTAATATATTTTAATACCTTGTTTGGGTGTAGGATGAGTTGCAGCATCAGGTTTATTTTTGAGTTTTGGGCCCCTCAAGAGCAGAGAGACATTGAGGGGCTGGAGCAGGTCCAGGGCTGGGAAGGGGCTGGAGCCCCAGGAGGGGCTGAGGGAGGTGGGAAGGGGCTCAGAAAAGGAAAAAAGGAGGCTCAGGGGGGGCCTTGTGGCTCTGCACAGCTCCTGAAGTTTGGGGTATTCAGGTGATGGTCAGCCTCTTCTCCCAGGTAATAATTGAGTGGACAAGAGGAAATGGCCTCAGGTTATGGCAAGGGAGGTTTAGATTGAAAATTAGGGAAAAAAAAAAAATCACAGGGCTGTAAAGTTTTGGAAGAAGCTGCCCAGGGAAGTGGTGGAGCCACCATTCCTGTGAGCTTTTGAGAAGGATGTGGCACCTGAGGACATGGTTTAGTTGTGAGCAGGGCTGTGGCACTGGGTTGATGGTCCTGATCACCTTTAAGGCTCTTTTTCAGCCCTGTGGTTCCATGAATCTGGTCCATGGAAGCATCAAAATGCTGCTGGCAATGTGTCTGAGCAGTTCACTGAAAACCTCTTCCTTCAGGGCTGTGATGCCTCAGGTTTTAGATTTCATATTTTCAGATTGTGCTGCTTTAGTGTGCAGTCCTGAGCTTCATACTAAGCTCTCTTCACAGAGCAGGGAGACAAAACAATTCCTGCTCCAGCTGGGGACCAAGGACAAATGATCCAAATCTCAGCCCAAGAGCACAAACAACGTGGGCTGGAGAGAGAAAAACAAGCAGGATGGGAGTGCAGAAGCTAAAGCTGGAATGGGACAATGAACTCCAAGGTGCCAATGGAGCAGAACTGATCCCAGTGACAGAGCCCGTGCCCGGGCTGCATTTTGGGACCATTTTGGTTGATCTTGGGTGCAGCCCTGGCTGGGCTCTTGTGCTGCCCAAGGTGCATCCATGGAGGAAATCCTTTTAATAAATCCCTGCTTTATTCTGTAACTCTGCCCAGCCTCTGCTCTAGATCAGCCTTCTCAATGCATATCTGGGTATTTTCAGCCTCTGCACCTTCAGATGTTGCACTGTCTGTGATGATGATTGAGGGAAAATGTTATTGTCACTTCTTGAAGGCCTGGCACCATTAACATCTTCCTCACCACAGTGCAGGAGAAATACATGCTCCTCCTCCAACAAACTTTTATTCCATATGCTACCTGCTCCCTGAACTCATATTTTCTTTCTGCTTTACTTTGTAAGGGATAATCACCCTCTACAAAAGGAGTCTTGCTGGGAGTTGAGACTTCCCTGGTGTGGCTCAGTGTGACCTGCTGGGTTTATTATTTATTTACCACCTTGTGAGGCATAGCATGTGATCATTTACAGATGAGGTGCACTTGTGCTTGAAACACAAAGATTTTCTGATGCTTCTTAATATATCAAATATTTTTTGGTGCTGCTTCTTTTATAAAACACAAAGCTGCCATGGTTACATTGCCCATTTGTGTAATCAGATGGTGACACCTCCCTTGTTCAGTCTCTGAGCAGTCTGGGTCATCTGTGAGTTCTGCTGCGTTTTCTGTGCAAATGGCAAGTTGCATATTTTGCTTCTTGCAGCTTCCTCTTTCATTTCAGTTTATAAATTTCATGAGGTCAAAAAATAAATTACATAGAGAGAACAAAATATGTTTGTTTATCAGCTAGAAAGACAGTTTATAAAACCAAGAAGTCAATATTTTCGTTCAGGTAGAAGCAGAAACAGTCTGTGTAACCCATCTGCATCTAGAGATTCATTATACTTTTGAAGATCAGTGAAATTTCCAGCAAAAAATATTATTTTCAATTAAAAAAAAAATACAGCATTGAAAATATCCAGTGTTAATGCTTTGATTGAGACATTTCAGGTTAAATGTGGGCTTGGTGATTATATTTTGAGCTTTTATTTAAATGTATTTTTAGTACCACTCCTTCTTTCAAAAAGGCATCTTGTGTTTATCAACAGAAACAGAAGTGCATTTGTTGAATTAATATCTTATCTAGTAACTCAGTAGATTGAGAGGCTGTTAACTTTGAGATGTTCATATATGTCTGTGTAGCATTGTGGCCATTGCTGGTTGTGATCATCTTGTTAATTCTAAATTCAGTTTTTGCTTCAGCCTTTCATCTCCTGTTTGGCTTGCCAAGCAATTGAGTGCCAGCTGAATGCATTCATCAAAAATAATTTAGTTCCCTATTGAAAACTTTTATAAAATGTCCAATATTTTGTGAGCCCAGCTTTTTTGTGAAGTTGCACCAATACAGAAATTTTCACTTGACAAAGCTCTGAGAACTATTTTTGCATCTTTGTTAATTCAAATTACATTGTTCCTGCATCATCATCCTTATATAGCCATGGAAAACTTAAGAAAAAACATGCTTTTTACTTGATTATTGAAAGCAAACATTTTTATTGAAACTTGATATCTTTGTAAATATCAGCAAGGTGTGAAAATATGTACTCACTCTTCCTAAGTCCTCCTTTGTTAAGCTTTTCTCTTTGCCAGCTGCATCACCTTGCAGTATTTTTCACACTTGAATATGCATCACTTTTTCTCTTTGCATACTGTTTTATCAAGGGCTCCTCTTCTCCAGAATCTATAGACTAAAGGAAGTCTGGAATAAGATAACCTTTTCCTCTTGCTCAAGATTAGATCCTCTCTGAAGACCTCTGCTTGAATTTTTTCAGTAGGAGCTGAACATGATATCTGTAATTTTCTTACTATTTGGTTATTTTTTATGAGAATTTTTTGTGTTTTCTGGGGGGACTGACAGTGCATTGGGGGAAATCTCTCAGGAACGTCTCATTTTGTCACCAAAGAAAATATTTGTTGTAAAAATCTCTTGTGGTTCATCAAACATGAAAACTTGCTACTTGTACCTTCCCCCCTCAACTTTTCAACTGTTTAAGAGATTCATCAGCCAAACTTCTGGGAGCTGGCAGCACAGCCTTGCCACTGTTTATCCTTGTGATCTCAAATTCCCAAAGAGTTCATCTTATTAAACAATAATTCTACATGCCTACCAGAAACCTTCTTTGTGTTTGCCAAGCCTTGAAGGAGAAAAACCATTCCTCATGTAAAATTTTGTGACAACAGAGAGCCTTGCTAGAAAAATCTTCTTGGTTCCCACTTCTGAGGGTCCCTGCAGTCCCATCAGAAGGGGGAGAAGAAATACACAGAAATAATGTAGGTGGTTAATTTAATTTTATACCTCTGTCACTGCCTTTCCCAGCACTATTTATGCATCTATTTTAAACATAGATGGAGTTATCCATGAATGGTCTATTTCTGTAACCATTTTTAATAAGGAAGAGGTTGTATTCTCACATCCAACAATGGAAAATGTATTTAAAAACTTATAGGTTTGCCCAAGCTACAGTTCTTTATTCACAAATACCATCTTTCTGTAGAGAAAGCAAACTCCAATATCACTTTTTCCTGAGTCACACAATCACTTTTTTCCAAGTAAAGTTAAAGGTTGTACATCCTTGGATAAGCATCTGGTTCTTACAGTGCAAACAACAATAAAGAAAGCAAAAGCTTGAATAAATCCAACTACATAACACACAAAATGTCATGGCAGCAAAAAAAAAATGTTCCAAACCTTCAGAAGCCCTAGTGCTAATTTGATGCCTTTGTGAAGAATATTTTAATAGGAAGCTTCAGACTGTGACAAATCAAGTGCCTGTGTAGTAAACTGGTTTCAGGTTTTTTTGGTTGGCTTTTCTTTATTTTATAAAGTACATCATTAGGTGTAACTCTGCATAGGTGTGGATCTTTTGAACTGTCATTTACAAGAAAAAATGAAAACACTTTGTTATTGTAGAGTTCAGCTCACAGTGCTGGGGGTTGTTGCTGGGTACATGAGATCTCAGGGCAGGGAAGTCATATCTGTTATTTTTTTTATACATAATAAACTTGTCTCAGAGCACACAGTGAGGCCAGTTGGCTTCAGCAGCAAACTGAGGTCCTGCCTTTGCTGCTGTTTTGGTTGGTGTAGAGCAAACAGAGGCCCAATAATGCACAAACAGCATATTTTAGGCTGTTGGGTTTTTTCCCAATATGTTTAGAGTATTTATTTTTTCAGTCTACAGTGAAAGTAAAAGAAAGAAACAGAGAAAACTGAACTGGATGGTTTCTATTTATAATGATAATTTACTGTTTGAAGAGTAAGTTGCTGAAATGAAAATAACTCTTGACTGATTTTTAATAAAGGAATTTGGAACAAAATTGTGTTGGTAGAACAGTAATAAAAAAGAAGACAATACAAGCTGTGCATGATTGTTTCCAGATTCACTCATGTAACAGAAATTAGCAGCTCCTTGTCTTCTGTCTTTAACTCCATGCCCTGGTACTTGTGACATGGTGAGGATTTTAGTTTACCTTGGTTTAGGGTGCTGTTTTAAAATGCTTTGTGGTAATTTTTTTTTTCTTGATGTTTCGGTCAATGCTAGAACGATAACTGGGAACTAATGAGAAGTAGACCCCAAAGACTTTCTAAATGTTTGGTCTTTAGAAGTTACACTTTTGAAGTTGTCCTTTTAACTTGAAACCAAATAAAGCTAGGAGCAGGTAATTGAGGCACGGCATTGCTGAGTTTAGATCAGTAAGACTCGACAAACAGATCAGCTGGGCTGGAGATCCAAGGGCAGAAGCAGCCTCGAGCAGCAGCTAAAAGGAAACAACAGATCCCTGCAGGATAATTGCTCAGAAATGGAAAATCAGGTGGTACTCAGTAGTAGCAGTGGAGCAGGAATTTTAAATCCCCAAATACAGGTGGTCTTTGTTCTTGGGAATTCTCCATGTGTTCTAGTTCAGGGTGAGCACTGTCATTGAACCACGCCTCCCTTGATTTAAAGCCTTTGGCTTAAGGCTTGTGACTTTTACAACCCAGAGTACAACAGAGAATGATCAGAACAAATCTGAATTGTGGTGGTAAAAAAAAGAGGAACTTAAGAGCTGAGAAATGGAAAAAAACATGTTCCCTGAGATTTCCTGTGGGGAGGAAGTGGAGAAAAGGGGAGATATCAAAATTATGACCAGATAAACTCCAAAAAGACAAATCTTGTATTTCCTGTGAGCAGCATTGGATGAGTTTCGTGTGAATTTCAGGAGGGTTTTAAGTGGCTGCTCACTTCCCACTCACACACATGTTCATGGCTGTTATACCCTGATAGCTCTCATTTCATAAGCTCCAGAAAAGCCACAGCATTTGTCCCTGTGCTGGTGGCAATGTCTATTAATGTTATCTTCTGTGATTTCATCTGCTCATAATGTCTGAGAGCCCTGCTTTAAACTAGCAGTCTGTGATTGTGAGGGGTGAGATAAAAATTCCAGTGAGATAGAGAGAACTCACGCTCCTGTGTGTGACAAATTGCAATGACAAGGCTGTGTTGATAGCAGCTTATGATGTGAAATGAAATCACAACCACGGTGCCATAAAGATGTGTGCTTGGGGCAGCTCTGCACAGCTCCAAGTGAAAGAAGATGTGGTCACACTGCCTGGTCCTTCCCTGCACTTCATTTTACTGCTGGAACTGGCCAGGGCTGCTCAGTAAAAATACTTCATGAATTTCAGGGGTTTTTTCCTTTTCCTTTTCCGGGTATCTCTACTCCAGCTCTTGCGTAATGGGTACAACCAACATCTGAAAACTGGCTAAATTCATAATACAAATACAATAATTTCTATAATCTTCAAGATAGGCTTTTGATTGGATTCTTGTGATTGGTTGAATGACCCAGTTGAAGAAAGGACAACAGAAAAGGAGAAATAACAGCATTCTATGAAACTTCAGGGGGTTGCATAAATTTCTTTATTCATATTAGCAATTCATAGGACTGACAGCAGAGCTAACAGTGTGAATGTCTTCTGGATACCAAGGGTAAAATTCAGTTCCTTTAATATCAAAATCTAAAGCTGTTTTTTAGTGTTAAAGGCAGCTGGCAGGTGTAAGGATGGATGGGACACCAGCACTCCTCTGAAGCAGCAGCCAGAGGCTACAGATGAAATTGCAGAATGGCACAAGAAACCTGCACTTTCACCACAGAATTACTGAGCAGTGACCTTTTATGGCAGCCAAGGAGGTAAAAAATGGTCTCTGGGCAGGGCAGGAAACAGCTCTTGCAAAACTGAAAAGTAATAGGATTCAGAATTTCTATAATTTGTAATAATCTCAGATGTTGTTAAGCCTCTAAGGGGAAAAAAGAGTCTCCGAATGAGGACTTACATTTGAAGGTGATATTCTTCCAGAACAGAGAAATGTGCACTCAGAGGACAGCCTTGAAGTTATTTTGGCTTCCCAATATGACCTACTAAATAAATTACTATTGAAGAACTGGGTTTTCAGCTTTCTGAATAATTAGATCAATAATCAAACAGGGGAAAAAAAGAAAAGCAGAAAATAATTTCCACACAGGACTCATACAGGAACAGTATAAATATTAATAAATATTAAATATATATCATAACAATATAATATTCGTAAATACTATTTTATTTATTAATTTGGTTTAGGGTTTTTTTACTAGCATTATTTTTCTAGTTAAGCACCATTCAAAGGGTAATTATCATTTACCTCCTCTACAGCTGCTGTACGTGGTGGTTTGCTTGCTCAGATTCAGGCATGCTCTGCTTCCATCCAAATGTTTTGTCGTTGATTTCTGTCCCATCACATAATTAAAACAATAAAAACCATACTCTTAATGAAGAGGGAAGGGTGCAAACTAATAATTACCATAAGCAGGTTTTCTGCAGTTGATTAAAGAACAAGCAATAACTGATAATGGGGATACCAACTATATTTTCTACCAATAGGTGCCAGTATAAGCTAATTAAGCTAAAGGATATAATGACAGGTTTAAAGGAGACATTAAAAATATATATTTAAAAATTTCCAACAAATTCTCTTCATAATTTGGGTGGGGCATAACCTTTCTTGGGAGTGCTGATGGCAGAGTTGTTCTGTCCCTTCCCTGCTTCTTTTCTCTCCTCTCCAGTACAGCTGAATATGAACAACCCTTGCTTCTGTTCCTACCTCATAAATTCTGTTATCAGTCTCCTTTTTAAAACCAGAAATTCAGGAAAAATCTTTCTCAGGTAAAAATTTAGAGGGAAGAAAACCAGCAGAGAGTGATACACTACAGCTGAATTTGTGCAGGTTTCAGCAGCTGGACCTGATTTATAGGAAATAAATATTTATTGTGGAAGAACAGAGGTAACCATCACTGCAGTGTTCCTTTAGTCAGATTTTTCCATTTTAAGCATTAAAGTTGTACCTCAAACTTGGCCTCACAGTCCATGGTGAGCAAAGCCATGGAGTATCACTCTGCATCATTTGTGTGCAACTCCCCCTGTCTGGTGCCCTGTTGTAGATATCTGTAGCCAACCATGTAATTTAATCTCATTTCTATTCAGTCTTAATGGAGAGATGACCTTTCAGCAGATTAGAATTGATTTGTTTATAAATCTGCTAGTCTTGTCAAAGCTTTGTTGTTACAGACAATAATTTTGCTATCATCTGCCTGACGCTTATCAGTATGTTATACCAGCTGTAATGACTTTTTTTTTCTTTTTTTTTTTTTTAGCTCTTTTTCAACTTTTATTGGAGTTATCTCCTCCAAAGCTTGGACAGTGTCACTGGTGAAACCTCTCTCTCTCTGCCACATGAAATGTCACTGTTCCTTCTCTTTAATTTCTCAACTCCACTCTCATTTTAAGTGTGATGAACAAGGCCAGATCAAACAGGAGAATATGAAAAGAATGAACCTGTCAAGGTTTTTCAGCCCAAATTTTGCTTTCTTTTCAGTTGGCACAGTTGCATCACAGTTCTGTTATCTGCAGAGATTCTGTTGCTCCTGCAGAAATTCAGATTGTGCCATTGCTGCTCCCCGTGACACTCACCAGATTGAACCCTTCATCCCCTTTACAGCCTGTCTTCACTTCCCCAGGGCTGTTTGGGTGGGGATTTTGTCTGGGTTTGTTGTACAGTAATTGAGTAGAGCCTATGACAATACTCTTGTACTCTGCAGGAAGGAGGGAACGGAATGCACTCCCAGATTTAACAGCAAACACAGAATTAATTGCTTTGCAGCTTTTTCAGTGCTGATTGTGAGTTTTGTGTCACATCAGCCTTACAAGCATACAGGTGTTTGTACAGAAAGGCAAATTTGGAGAGCTGCTAAGCTGAAATGTGCCGAGGAGCATCCTGTTGGTGGCAGCAATAACTTACATTTAACTTGTTAGCAGTGGTGAAGGTGACAGAGCTCCTTTGCAGCCTGTGTGCAATAATGGGCTTGCTGTGCATTTGAACACTCTACATTGATCCTTATCTCTTAATAGCTATTTAATCCAGACTTAAAATCGGGTGTAATGTACAGCTAATACTCTGCATAAGCTTGCAAATCTGGACTAAAGAGTAGTGATGTGCCAGGGATGTTTGTAATTCCAGAAAAATTACCCTGGTTCTGCTGTTCAAAGGTTTGGGGGATTTTTTGGTGGGTTTTTTGTTGGTGGTGGTTTGGTTTTTCTTTGTGTTATTTTTATTTGTTTGTTTGAGTTGTTTTGGCCACTTTTCTACTCAAAAGCAGAGCTTGCAAGGCTGTGTTGGAAGTTGCAGAATAGATGTCCATGGCCATTAACTTTCATCCAGCACTTTCAACACACTGTATAATATTATTTCATAAATGTACCTGGCATCCAGGGGTCCAATACAATCTGATTAATAACATAAATTTGTTGCTTTTTATCTGAAGTCTTCCAAACTTGTAAATATTTCTTATCTCAAGGTGTCAATGCCTGCTATTTCCTTGTCCTTCTTTTGGTTTGTCAAATACGAGTTTGTGTCTCAGACATTATTTTATTGTGTTTATATTCCATCTGTCATACTTGACTGAAGATAGGACACTTGCAGAATTGCTGTTCATTTCTGTTTGTGCCATTGCACTTTGTAAAGGTGTTTCTTTGCACAGGAAGTCTTCCAGCCCTTTTTTATTGTGGAACTAGAATTCTTTTTTGTCCTGAATGAATGGTTAAAACATCTCCCCACCCAATATTTAGTTACTGTTTTTTCCCTCAGTGCTTATTTTCGTGCATGAACATTTAGCATATTTGGCTGCAAAGAGAAAGGCAAACACAAAGCACATGAGGGCTGATTTTCTGCATTGTTTGTACTCCCAGCCAGCTATGTCAGCCAAGATGCATGCCTAAAATAAATACAGTTATTTTTATTGTTCTGGATATGTTTTTCAGCATGTACACTGAATTGTGACAAAATTGTTTGCTTTGTTGTGAACATCAACCCATGGATTCCCAAAGCCTCCCAGCAGCCATGGCAGAGGTGGGAAGGCAGGGATGCTCTCATCTGCTGGGTTAAAAACATTTGGCATTTGGGGACCCAACTAAACCACTGCACTGAGGGTGGGCCCCACAGGCTCTGCCATTTTATCTTTCTGAACAGTTTTCAGCTAAGAAAACATTCTGGAAGGGAAGGGCTCCTTGGTATGTGGTAATAGTTTATTCTGGGGAGAACTTGTGCTGCCCACTGTGCCAGGCTGAAGGGCTGCATGTGCTGAGGAACAGGCTGCCATCAATTCACCCTCAGACCACAGGGACATCTGGATTTTTTAGCTTGATGATTTTTCTGTCAGGCCTTTAGAACTCTGGACAGGTCAAGGGGAAAGTGTTGTTATCAAGCTGGAGGAGCAGCGAGCTTTATGACATTCAAAGAAGCTGCAGGTGCTCCATTCTCAAAGGGTTTGGGGTTTTTAATATGTATTATGTTTTGTGTTGTGTCTCCACCACCTTTTTTATTTTTTCCAGGTTGTGCAGAGTACTGTGTTCCATTCCCCAGCTCTGTTCCCATACTGACTGATCTGAGCTTGCAGATATGAGTGACAGTCCAAGCTGTCTTTGGGATTTGATGGAAATAAACTCTCTGAAGCACCAAAACCACACCTGACCTGGCAGAAAGTAGAAACTTTGTGGGAAGTTGGATGGTGCAAGGTGGAAAGGGAGGTGAGAGCAGTTGTTTTTCTGTTTTTAAGCCAGAGTTTGGCCTAATTAAATTCTTAGAGTATTAAATGTGCTACAGTATGCTGTGAAAGAACTCTAAGAATACACTGACAACACTAGAGAATCCAAGTTGGTAACTTGTCAGTGTCAGACCTTTGAACTGCTTTGGTTTTGTTCTTCAGCTTACAAAGCACTTTCTTAATTAGATTAGCCTGCCACAGGCTCTTGGCAAATTCCAGCTTTAGTGGCAATGAGAACAAACACAATTAATTAATCCATACATGAAAAAGGAAGGAATAAATGGTCTGGTTTCCCTGGCAGGAAAACTCTGCTGTAACCTCAGAGTCTCACTGGCACATGTTACAGTTCTTTAGTGCAGCCATGGGTTAGGCAGATGTGTCTAGTGGAAAGCATGAAAAACTTTGCCATATACTTCAGAATTTACTCTTATTTATAACATTGCAACCCAGCTGTTTATTTTTCACTCACAAGGGTTACACATTTTCCATCTCAGAAAGACAAAACTGGCCTAGGGAGCACCTTGTGTCCTTATTACAAACATTTAAAGTTGGCATTAATATTTATTTCAGTAATGCTGCTTCAAAGTATGGTCTGATGTTTTAATTTTGCATGACATTTGAGAAGCAGCATAGTCTAAGTGATTTTCTGTAAATACGTTGACTTTATAATATTAAAGACTTTATTCTTTGGTGCAAGTTAATAGCACTGTTACCATGGAACACTTATTCCTTTAATTTCATGTAAATTTAAATTTTATGATGTTTGCTTCTCCAAGATGATATAATCCCTTTTTATTGAAAAGAATCACAATTATGCAAATGATGATATCCAAGGAGACAAGCAGCAATTAACTGCAAAAGACAGGCTGTTACCAAAAGAGTTTACTCTCAATGAACAGAACAGGACCTCCTTTAAAATAAACCTTTATTTAAAGAAATCAATTTGGCATAGTTTCTGAAAGCAAGCAGTTCATTCAGACAGAAGTTTCTAGTCCTAGCAGCATGTTCAGTAATGTATTTGAGGTTTTTTCTTTGACTCCAAATGTGTTATTTCTGTACACAGAACATGGAGAGCAGAAAGCTTCAGCATCACTGTGGACTCTGCTGGCTTTGCTTCCAAGGAAGGCAGAAAAGGATTTGTCTTTCTCCAGGAGGATATTAATGGAGCAAAATAATTATCTGTGGCCATGGAGTTCCTCGGTCTGATGGCCCTTGAGCAACCTGGTCTAGTGGAAGGTGTTCCTGCTGTCCGTGGCAGGGGTTGGGACTGGGTGACCTCCAAGGTCCCTTCCAACCCCAACCATTCCTTGGTAGTCACTGGTCACAGCTCTGGAAATGTAAAATAGTGCCCAAAAGAGCTGTGTGGTTAATACCAACCCCCCTGGAGAAAGCCTGGCTTTGGATGCAGCCATGTGCATTTCTCTTACATTCCAAGTGGTGCCACAGTCTTCCTATGCTTTGGAATGCTCTCTAAAATGTTCACAGATGGCTTGAGAATGTACTCAAGAGCCATCTCTCCCTGGATATCTTCCCTGTGCTTGGTGAGAGAGTGCTGCTGCTTCAGATATGGGCAGATACTGCAACTGCAGGCAGTGGATGTGCTGCCATATATTAGAATTAATCCTGTTTTCCCAGTTCCCTGTGTGGAGAACTGAGCAGTGTTGGAGGAGGAGGAGGAAACAGCATCTGGTTTCTGGAGAGCAGGTTTTCTTTCTTTCCTCAGGAATTTTGGTATTCTGAGCTGTTAAGGAGCCTCAAGGGAGATTATGAAAGGGAAAATTGGAGGTGAGGGTGGGATTTGGATGGGGCAGAGGGTAAGCAAAGGCTGCCAGAGATTAAAGAGCAGCACAGCTACAGGACAGGGTTACACATGAGCTCCTAAAATCCCCTCTGTCCCTGCAAGCCAGGTAACACCCATAATACCAGATGCATTTTTCCTTGCCTCTTTACAGGTAATAGCTGTGAGCAAACTCTGGGGCCAGGGCTGTGCTGTCCAAGAAAAAACCACAGATGTGCTTTTCCTTCTCCACTTTCTCTGCCAGAGAATCAGCCAAGGGAGCAACCTGGGCAGGGCTCCACCAGGCTTTGGGGAGGGCTGCAGCTCCAGAGTTGTTGGAGTTGTGCATGAGCTCAGGAAAGCCTGGTGGCTGCCAAGAGCCTGAAGAGTGTCAATAGATCCTGTGTGCTTTGAATCACAGAGCTGCCAGAAAGTTTCATAGCTGCAGATAACTGCAATTAGTGCACCTGGGAAAATGCCTTTTTTTTTTTTTTCCATTGGTGGCTTTCCTTCAGTGAAAGTCAAAGATTAGATAAAAAGCTTCCCCCACCTCAGGAAAGGAAAATAGACTTCAGCATTTGTCTGGTAACTGCAAAGCAGAGACCTCATCTTATGCATTCTATTTGCACTTCTCAAAACACTTTATATGTGTTAAATAATAGGTGTGGTAAACACATAGTATCACATTTTATAGGTGGGTCAACACTGAAAATAGAGATATCCTGTAAACGATACATTGAATGCCTTCTTATACAGGGTTTTTATCTGTAATTGTAGTCACAGAGATGTGAGGTTGTGTGCTGGACAATTACCTGGCCTGAACATTGAACAGAACAAATATCAACTTGAAATTGCACAATTCTTTGCTCCTTTTGTTTTAGCTTTTTTTTTGTTTTGTTTTTTAGTGGGAGTTTTTTATCAGTTTAAGGGATTTTTTTTTTCCCATTCCTTAGATAAACTCTAAATTGTGAAAGGATTACTGTTCCCTTAGAGCTGAATGTCAGACAAGTGCCAATAATGTGGGCGATCGCTTTCCTGGGCTGGGGTTAAGGTGCAGCTGTGGAGAGGAATTTCAGAAAGTTTTTGACACTGCAAAAAGGTTGTAATAGACTGTGCAGGAGCAAGGTAAAATTGGCATTTTCAGTGCAGAGTGAACGTCAAGTCATAGAAAGGTGTTGACCTCCAAGCATCAATTTTAGCTGCGCTCCTTCTCTGTGCTCCCAAGTGCTGTGCCCCAAAGTTGCCAATGCCTCACAGCTGGCATCAAAACCATCCCAGCTCAGAAAATCTCTGTCAAGTGCGGGGATGAGATTTTCTCCAGTGAATATTGTGTATGAGAGGTGGGCTTGACCATGTCTTTTGAAAGTGTTTTGGTTATCACGTGGGATAACATCTAGAAAGGTCAGGGTGGAACAGTTAAGCGGAAAAATCCACCCAAGTGTAGTTCAGGTTTGGCTTTCTCAAATATAGATTTTTTTTTTTTTTATGAACCAAGTAAACTTCTAGCAAACTGACTCAAAAGCTGATTTTCAACAGGTTGGAACTCACTCTGTTTATGCTTTATTAATGAAAAATCAACCCCCAGGCAGAAAGAGAGTGTTGATGATGATCATTTTGTAATGCCTGTACAGCAAAATCAGAAAATCAGCAACCAGGATACAGCACAGGCTGAAGGAACAAAAGCCTCTCCTTCTCTTATTGCATTGCCTCAAAGAATATTGTTTTATCTTCTTATTTATTTATTTAAGACTGATTGTGGAGGACTAAAACCACTTATAATTAAATAATGAACACTGGAGAAATTAATATAACTCAAGGAAAGACACTGAGCAATTTAAACATAATTTGAGTCTTTAGTTTAATATATTCAGTTGTGAGGAGTCTCTATGCAAGTTTTGTATGGAGACGTATTTAAAGTGCTCCAATTTTAATAAAAATATAGAACATAACTGTGATAACCCCCCAAAACATACCAAGCATAAAAAAAAAAGAAAACAAAACCCTTCAAATCTTTAGTTAAGTAGAAAGGCATCTTCACCAGTCAAGTGAAGCAGGCTGAGAAGGTTTTTCAGCAGGAACACAATTATGAGAAAAGCTGAGAAAGAAGCCAGATACGAAGATGTAATATTGAATATATGTAACTTTTTTCACATTGAGTGCCTTGATTTCCCAAAATAGGTATGTTTCTGAAATCCAAGGAGTTTTATAAGGTGTTCTTGGAAATTTGAGGCTCAAAACTTCATATTGTTTTTAGATGTAAAATATCTGTTCACGAGACTAGCTCTTGCTTTGAGACCAAGAATAGAATTTAGAAATAGAATTTG
Source organism: Irena cyanogastra (assembly GCA_013397155.1). Lineage (NCBI taxonomy): Eukaryota > Metazoa > Chordata > Aves > Passeriformes > Irenidae > Irena > Irena cyanogastra. Next base: position 277,522 of record VWZV01013367.1, on the reverse strand, counting down.
TTTACAAAGGCTTTAGGAGGTTTTTATACCAGAATCTCTCTGGAGATCCCAGTTTAGAAACACTGGAGTGCCCCTGGAGAATGAAGGGATGTGGGCAATGTTCACATGGCACAGGCTGGAGCGAAGGGGGCAGGAGAGGGAGGAGGTGTCAAACATCAGGGTCCCTCTGCAGGAGCTAAAGCAGAGCCCATCAGAGCTAACACTGCAGCATTTTTGGTGCTGTTTGTGCAAAGCAGATTTGGGGAGCTTGGTGGGGCAGACAGAGACTTCATGGAGTTACTGATGAACTTGCTCCAAAACACCTCCAGGTGAAGAAAAGTCCAGGCTTTGCACAGATGAGCTGAGATGAGATCTTTTGTCTGATCTCTCAACTATCCTTTCTTGACGCAAAAGGATTTTTTTTCCCTTTAGAACTACTGACACCAAGTGTTATCCCCTAAACCCAGGAAATGGGCACCAAAACCTGCCAGAGTTAAGGATATCCCTGCATGGGAACATTCTTTATATTTATTATAATGAACGTTTGAAGGAATGAGTCTGTATAAATAAATAATGAAAAAATAAAATCTCCCCTTCTCCCTCCTGCTACTCCAAGTGCTGTCAGAGTTGGGGGCAATGAGCTACTTTCATTGTGTGCAGCATTTCAGTAATTTATTTACTTCTGAGAAAAACCTTACCCTTTATAAAACAGTACAAAGCATATATTTGTGTTTCATTATATTATCTAGACTGAATAGTTTATTTTTATTTTTATGTTGAAACATTTTTTTTTAAATACTACAACTGTTTGCTTTTAAAAATGGTCCTAAAATAGGAATATGAGCTAGCACCCATTCAGCATTTTCCCCATTTATCTTATCTGACTCTTATATGTGCAGCTGGGAAGGGACACCAGGCTCTTTAGGTGTAGCCAAACCCCAAAGTGTCATCATTTGAGAAATGCCCCCTTAAATTTGTCAGGCTGGCGTTTCTTTCTCAAATCCAGTATTCCTAGGTGTTTATGCTCACTTGTTTATAAAACACACCTAATAAATGCAGCCAGGCACAACCAAGCCCACGCTGAAGGCAATGGTGCAGAAAAGAACTCTATAAAGCTGGAGAAAAAAAGCCTGAACTTCAGAATATGTGATGGATACAAAGTTGTGTGAAGTTGGGAGGTAGGAAAGGGAAAGTCAAGGAAAGGTGATGAGATACAGAATAAATAAATCCTGAGTATTACCTGAAAATGTTTTCAAAAAAGAAGATGTAAAAGTAAAAAGTACATAGGTAATTTAAAATGTTAACTAGAAAGAAAATTAGATATAAAATATGAGATTGTTAGCTTAAATTGATACACTTTACATTGTTTTTTTAGATGCAAATAGAGCATTTATGATTTTTGTATCAGTGTCTAGAAGAAGAAGTAGGAACTTCTAAACTCAGTGCATTCCCAGTCATTTCTTTTAGGCTTTTGATCATGGTGTAGAAATGTAGCTTGTACTGTCTTTGTAGGATCACTTGTAGATGGCTGGCTGAGTTTCAAGTCCTTTTTCTCTTGGGAAGTCAAGTCTTTTCCAGCTTCCTAGTAATTAAAAAGAAAAAAAGCAGGCTCCCACTGTGAAGGTATGACATTTCAGCACAATTTTTATAACGCTGGAGCAGAATGATTTCATAAGCTTTGGAAGGACAAAAAAAAATTTCAAGTTAATGCTTTTCGTTCTGCATTAAATCATACTCTGAAGCTCCTCGTTGCACTCTGGTGTGGTTGTCACTTGATAACTCTGAGTTTGAGCCTTGCTATAGAATGTGTATATTTGTTTGTTACAATTCACCCCTTGGAGAACAGCTTGCTTTCTGTATCTCAGCTGTGTTTTACTTGCAAAGGTAAATATGTTTTCATATTTTTAAGCTTCTATTTTTAACTTTTGTTGTCTGGTTCAGTTTTCCATGCTGTTCAGTGTTGCTTAAAAGTATCAAAACTAATAATCCTGAGTTCAAAACCAGAATGAGTGGCTTGAGATGTGGCCATTCTATCTTTAGTCTGCATATTGTGATAGAAAGGGGGCAAAGGGGCTTGCTGGACAGCAGAAAAATGCTGGTAATTGTGGTAATTCAGAAACCACGTGCTGTGGGTTAATCCTAGTGTCACAAATGACTGCAAAGAGTTGTGGGCCTGGAGAGAAAATCCAGATAATCTCACAGAATGTTGTAGTTGAGATGGAGGCAATACAAAGCAACACTCTCCATTTTCAGAAGGCTTCAAACTGCTTTTATTATAGCATGCATGCCCTTTATGTATTCTTACAAAACTCAAAAGTTTACACTTTACTCATTGGCCACGAGAGACAAACAAAGTGCTCACTGCAATGGACAGCTGCAGGTTTCTCTTATTTATCCTTCTCTCTTTCTTGGGGTCTGTGTCAACAACCTTGGTAGGAAATTCTTTCAGGGGTGAGCATGGATCCTCTAATCAAACATGGATCCTCTTATCAAACATGAATCCACTTATCAAACTTCTCTCTGGCTCACAGAAGCTGCTGTAAAACCTCTCCCACAACAGGAGCCTCCAGGAAGGATCTCCCAGTGGGGCAGTGCCCGTCGTGCTGGATCCAGCACTCCCAGGTGCTGGGGTGTAAAAATCCAGACAGAAGGATGAGCAGCAAACCTTCACCCCAGCGCCAGTTTGAGCTGCAGGAATCACAGCTCGGACCAGAGGGGTAACAAATGTGTTTTCCAAAGAAGCAGCAAGAAAGCCCAGAAGAATGAATATTCCATGGGGAGTGTACCGGGAGATGAAGTATTCTATTTCTGTTTGTATTGAATTCCTGCTGCGAAGGGAATTGCTGCAATTTGACAGCATCATGTAGGACTTCATGTTTCTTTGGCTGTGAAGGTGTTTGGGAGGGTTTTTTGTTCTCAGCTCACTTTGTTCCTGTAGCATTGGATAATTTTATCTAAATAAGGTGGTTGTGGTTTGCCTCAGGGTTTGACTTGCACCTCTCATAGCTACAGGAATAATTAAGACAAGAGACAATCACTTAGTAAGCATAGTAATGCACTCATTTAAAAGTAAACTAAGCTGAAATTAAGAGGAGCATTTCCCTTCTATGGGATGAGAAGGCATAAAAAAACCAGGCCAGAACACCATAGCCACACGTATATATATATCTGTGTATGTTTATTTACTTATTTATTTTTTATAAAATGGAACAGATTTAATAAGAATTCAAAACTATATGGTAGCCATTGTAAATGACATCAAGAAATCAGAATCTTTGCAATGGCAAACTGATATAAACTGATATAAACTATGATAACCCCATTATGAGAGGTGAAGGGTGCCCTCCATTCCAGCTTTATTCAAAGAGCTGAGCCAGCAAAGGTCCAGCATTGGTTGGAGGTCAAATGAAAAATAAAATCAAGATGCAAAACCCAAATTCCTCCTTGCTGAATAGAACACCTGCCCTCTGTGTTGTGCCTGTGTGGCCATGGAGCTCTGATGTCTGAAGATATTTAGCACTTTAAAATCCTTTTGTCCTTCCAGGCTTGAGAACTGAGTTTCCCCAGAGAAGAGTTCTAGACCACTGAGATTTCTGAGATGTTTACTCAGTGGCTGCAATTAAGTTAAAATAAACGAATGAAAGCAAACCCAATCTTTCTAGAGCCTGACACAGAAGGTCTGGATGTTCAAATTGAACAGTTCCAGCATGGTATGCTCTTGCCATATTTATTCTGTGGCAAATAACAGTTAAATAAATACAGTAGCTTCACCCACCACCAGGAAATCCATGTCTAAAAGTTTCAGCAAGGCCAGGTATCCTTCTGCTGTCTCACATCTTGTCAGTTCCATGATTTCTGTCAGTTCAACTCAATGATTTCCTGTTGGTTTTGTTCAGTATCCTGCTGGTTTTGTTCAGTATCCTGGTGATCATGCAAGTCCTCCCACACCAGCCCAGAGTCTCATCCTGGCAGAAATGAAGGGGCTTTACTGGACTCTCTGATTTCACCAAAGCATTTCAGCTTGACTGCCACCATCTGAGGCACCTCACTGCAACGTCAAGGTAAATAAACTTAAAGCTCTTTCCTTTGCTCTTCTCTCCAGGTTTCAGGTGCAAGAGTGTAAACAGGAGGGGCTTATGATGATGTTGGTTGACATATATAAATATTGAGATGAGAAAACTAATTCATTTAATGTAGAGGAGAAAAACACTTAAATAATGACAGAGGAGAAGTGCAAGCTTCATAAGTGGTTTGGAATATCTTAAAAATAGAAGTATTTACTACTGGGGTGGGTTTTTTGTTCTTTTTTGCTTTGATTTTTTTTTTTTGAGAAATAATCTTAGCCTCCTGAATGACAGATATAAAATGTCAAAATCTGATAGTTCATGAGAGGAGGGTGGTGAAGGATAGCAAAGACAGAGCAATAACAGAAAAGAAGAGAAAGATGTGGATTTTCTTTCCTATCTATTATCTGACAACTTCTGTTTTACTGTCATTCTACATACATCTTCTAATAAAACCAAGTACTTTTCTTTACAAAAGCTGCCATCTTACAGTGTTAGGAAAAGAGGAATTTACAGTTTCACATCACTCAGTGAGAGAGAGAAGACACAGGGGGATTTGTGCAGTCACCTACTTTCTCTAAGGAGACAATTTATTTGTCATCTTACAATGACAAACTCACATTCATCTCTTTCTGACCCTTTTTTCTCTCTCTCTTTCTGTCCTTCCCTCTCTCTCCCACTCTCTTTCTGTATCTCCTCCCTTCCTTTTGTAAGGCTTTCCACATTTAATCCAATTACTCTGCAGTCTGTCTTGTCCACGGCTCAGTTTTCCCTAGGGAACGTTTGGAAGTGCTGGGTTGCATATTCCCCTTTGGTGGATTGCCCAAAACGTGTCTGAGCTCTGCCTCTCGGGGCCACTCCTGTGCCAGACACCCCCATGGAAAGCACAAGTCTGCCTTTGACAGCAATACATATCCTGACCTTCAATTAAGCTGCAGGTTAAGACAATACTGGGAAATCAATAGCTCATTTTCTGTCTTTTGTGCTCAGATTTTGATGTTTACTAAGATAAAGGACGGCAAGGCTGAAGGCAGGAATCTTTGCAGAACATCTATTGATGCTGCCAGAGGCCCAGGGGCCAGGTATGGCCTAATCTTTGCAAAGCTCCCAGGCACCAACGAGTCAATAAATATCAACGTGGCTTTACAGGGCATCCCCTGCCCCAGGATTCCCACCAGAGGCTTTTCCTCTTCTCCTCCACTCTCCTGGCCCAGGGCTTCCCTGGAAGGGTCATGAGAAACCCAAATTCATTGGTGGTTACAGTTACTGGGAGGAAAATCTGTAGCTTGAAGCCTCCAAGTCGTTGTCTATCATTTTTAGCTTAAAGCCTTTTTTTTTTTTTTTTGATATCTGTGTGTGAGGAGGATGAGTTTTGTTTACCTATGCAATTTAAATTCACCCTGATATCTGCTTCCTTTTCTCAGCTCTTTCAGCACTAAATGGACTCCCAGAATGGAGAGGGGACATTGAACTCCACTTTTTGGAGCAGACTTGGCTGAAAGGTAACTTTAACCTCCAATTTGTGTTTGTGTAGCTGCACACACAACAGCAATTTATTAAAAAACCTGCCAGGTCAAAGTGAATGGTTCAAGGCAGCTCCTCTTTATGGCAAAGATAAAAATCAGCCAAAAGATAGATAATTTTGGATATGACAGGAGAAAACGTATCTTCATCAACTTCTATTCTTCTACATTTTGATGAATTTTGAAATATCAAAGCCTTAGTTTCCAATTCAAACTTTTTTTTTCAAAAGCAAAAATGTGATTAATTTATATTTACAGGAAATACTGTTTAATCATTGTGAGTAACTACTAAAAATGATTAGAATGGTGACAAGGGACGGACATGAACCCAGTGTGAACATTTTTAGCCCTGGAACTTCTCCCTGTGTGTCAGGGTGAGACTGTTTGCAAGGAAGAGATGAAGGGGAGGAGAGTCAAGAAGGAAAAAGAGGCAAATTAGAAGGACAAAATAATACAGAAGAAAAGCTAAATATCCGTATTCCTCCAACTCCCATTCCCCATCTAGTGCTGTAATGGCAAAGGCTTTGACCTGAACTCTAGCTGGAAGTTGCCATGAGTAACACCCTGGCTTTATCTCAGATGCATTCCTGGGAGCAAACACTGGCTGAGCAAGTCAGATTTCAATCATAACAAAATTAGTACCTGCAAAATATCAAAATGAAAACTGCTCCTTCTCCTAAATGTGTCTGGGTTTTGATCTGAAACATAACGTTGCTCGTTCTTAAAATTCCACAATTTGATAACTCTTAAAAAATTACGTTTGAGTGCAAAACTCAGATCTAAAATTTGAACTTGGGGGAAGAATTTGGTGCTTTGGCTTTGCAGTGCTGTGTGTGCTAGGCCTGCACGTCAGATATTTGTTAGTGCCACCGTCCAGCTGGCCTGGCTGGATGCAGTGGTGGTAACTCAGGGACTGGCAGCCTCCAGTCCTAGACTGAAGAGCTGATAACTGTAAGGTGAGAGCCCAGGCAGGAGGTGTGAAGGTCATACACCTGTGATGTCCCCTAGAAGCTCCTGCAGGGACAATTCCTGGACACTCCCTGCCTGCCTGCTAGCTGGGGGTGCAGGAAGAGCTGGAGCAGTTTTGTGTCAAGCAGGAGAGCAGAAAGGAGTGGAGCAGTTCAGTGTGAGAGAAGTGAAATGTAGCCACATTCGTGGATCTGAATAAGAAATCTGCCTCTGGTTCTCTGTTTTGTGCTGCTCCCAGAGCACCTTTTATTTTCTTTCACACTTTTCACAGGTTAGCGTCCCTCCTTTCTTCAGGTCTGGGTTTTTGGGTTTTTTTCGGCGAGCCCTGCACATAACACTCAAAAAAAAGAACGAGAAAGGGTACAATTCTCCCCAGGCAAGGCTCCTGCCTAGCCAATAATCCCTCTGACACACAGCTTCTGAGGCTGAGCGTGAGAGCAGGCTTTGCAGAGCAGAGCAGCCCGGGAGTGCTGCAGGCGCTCTCCTAACGAGCTGTCCAGGTAACTTCCACATTCTCTGCTTTACATGCCTCCCTGGCTCAGGAAAAGCCAAGTACCAGCACCTCCCTGCCATTTCTTTCCATGCAGATTTGAAAGAGAGAAAAGGTTCTTGCCTGAACTTTTCCAGCCTTTAAGTGTTAAAACAGCCACGTGCCCTTGTACAAGAGCAATGAGTGCTCGTATCTTTAATATTTGGTGTGATGATTCCACTCCAAACAGCAAATCCAAGTTCATTTCTTCCATGAATATTTTATTACCTTTTTATAAAGTAAAAATAAACTCATCTTTTCCACTGATCACGGAAAAGCAAGGAAGCAGAACTTAATACATTGTTTTCTTCCTCTCCTACAAATCATGCAGTGATAAGTAAAACAAAAGCATCTTCATGTGGGAACATGAAGGCTGAATAAACCCTGTTGTGAGCTCTTGAACTCAATTTTTTTGTTTTTACTTTGCACGTTTTCTGACAATATCCACAGCTGCTAAATTCCAAATATATTTCTGAAGTGAAGATGTGAGCAAGAACCTGTTCCCAATGTCATTTAGTAACTCAGAAAAGAATAGCCAAGTCCTAGAAGGACAAGTATTGAGGCTTTATTCCTTCCTCAGCTCAGTGTGATTTTTATGAGAGGGCTGTCAAAAGGTGATTACAGCATTGTAAGGTGGATTTGGTATAAAACTATCACTGCTTCCCTTAGAAAATGATTGCATAGATTAATGCTTTAATTCATCCTTTATAGTGAAAGTAGATGAGCAGCACAACTGGAATGTCTACTTGAAAATGGAGAAAAATGTGTATGAATGTGAATTTTCTTACTGAGAAGCTTAATGACCCAGGGAAGAAGTGATTCACTCAATAAATCAAATAAGGCTGTGTTTTCCATAGTTATCACCTGTTATTTCACTCTTCTGGAGGGGAAAGATTAATCTGGTCCTAAGGGGGCTGATATGGAAGCAAAGGAAGGATGGAGTGTGTGCAGAGCAGCACTGGGGCTGACACTGGATTTATATTGTTCCCATGAAAAAGTAAACAGGAAGAAACCCTGTTCAATAGACTTCTAAAAAAAGATTCTCTGTATCTACTAAAATTATAGCTGAATTCTGAAAGAGCTAAGTAGTTAATACGTTCACTATAAAACTTGAGTCTCCTTTTTTTATGAGCAGATTACATTTTTGTTGTTTTTATGAGCAGATTTTAAAGTTTTGTAACAGATATTAATGGTTTAAATAACAAAGTATTCTGAAATAATTTTGATTTGCGGAGTTCACGAGCAGCTAGGTAGGTATTGACTGCTGGAGGTTGGGATTTTGTGGTGAATCAGATAAGTCCCACAGCAGTAAAGCCCTTCCAGCACAAACACTTTTGTGTGTGGATTTTACTTTCCTCCTGCAAATACTGGTGCATAGTGCTTTGAAATTAACTTTGCACAAATGTGCATGGCAATAAGTTAGTCACTCAAATGCTCATGGAAATCAAACACCCCAAAGGATCTGAGCATGGCCTCAAAGAAGTGCTTTAATAAAATCAGCTGAATATTCAGATTAGACTGTTTTCCCCAAGAAAATGGTTTTGCCTTGGACAGAACCTCAGTACTGACAATTTTGATAAGTACCTCTGGAGCTCTAAAGTGATGTCTCTGCCTGGGGGCAGTCATGAATTCAATCATAGCCAGCTTTTGGAGAGATTTTATTCAAAAAAAAAAAAGGTGATGGAGAATGGCATGGTTTACACAAAGTAAAAATATCTCAGATTCTTAGAGCTTGAGTGAACACAATTGCAAAGCCTTGGAGTCCCTCAGACCAGGAGCAAGAGCACAACTGCACATCTCCAGCTCAGGGGCGAGGCCGTGAGTTTTCCTTTGGTTCTGCTCACTTGGAAAACCTTCCTTTGGCATGGAAACCTCTTGTGAAGCAGTGCTGCTTTGCATTTAGCACAGGGAAGTGTGGATCAGCTCAATCTGTGCTGCTGTGTTCCTGTGCTCACGCCCCTGCTCCAGCTGTGCTCTGCAGCTCTTCACCACAGACACCTCCCAGAAAGGCTTCCCGGAGCCTTTTCCCTGACATGAAAGAACTCATCACTGAAGGATGCATGTTTTATTCCTGCTTCCTTTGTTATTTCTTTATATTGAAGGGTTTTTTAAAAAAAAATGGGATTTTGAAAGTTTTCCTACAGAATTATGAGTTTTGTGGTGGTGAAATCTCAGAGTTCTGAGATTAGTCCTTGATCAGTCCACGATCTCAAACCTAATTTAGTTTTCAGCAATCAGAGTTTTCACTAAAAAACATTCTGTAATGTGACCAAATTGCAGCTAGCAGTGACAAAAACATGAGCTTTGCCAGGATTACTCTGGGTGTAAAAAATAATCCTTAAGCTATGAAATGACAGAACGTGGAGAGCTATTATTTATCCCACAGCTATGCAGTAGCTTTTATTTTTCTTCATAGATGTCCAGCATTTACAAAATGCTTTATTTGAAACCCGAAAGTAAAGAAAGACTCCAAATAACTTTTAGATGCATATTTGGTGTTTACATATAAGCATAGCTTTGCATTGTGGTTTAATGGGATTTCTAATTACAGCTTGATGGTGCCTTTCAAATCCCTGTACAATTAGTAAGTTTAAATTTAGATAAACAGGCATTAAAACTTGGAACATGCATCAACAACTTTCTATTTAAGGTCCAGATATTAGATTAGGGTCTTTTCACTGGAGGTGACCATAAGAGATTTTAATTCTGCTGGTATAATATTTTATTAGAGTCTACTTTGCATTCAGCATCTAGAAACTTCTTCCAAAATACTGCTATGTTTTCTGGATAGAGCTGAAAGGAATGATAAAAATCTGGAGGTGTTTATTTATATATTTCCTCTCTCACCTTCCATTTGTCCCAGGCAGTTGTGTGGGAATGTGAGGACAAATCTGTGACCCCTCTCTGCTGAACTTGGCAATTATTTTCACTGCTTCTGTGAGCTTTCAAATGGAAAGCTTGTAGAGAACTCCTGTTGTTCAGCCCAGGTGCTACTGCTTTTTAGCATTGCTCTGAAACAGATCAGTGAAAACAGGGTTAACATTTAATCAAAGACATTGTGGATACAATTTGTTCAAAAAACTTTCCAGGTGACCCTCAAGATCCTGTCCTTCCACAGGTAAGCTCCTCTCCAAGGCTTGCTGTGCAAACTCATGCTTAACATTTTCAGGAGTGACCAACCAATTTGTTCTGGTACAGAAGGTTTTATGCATTATTTTCATCTGTTACCATCTCAGTTAAGACCAAATTAATCCCCTTTTTCAAACAGCAGTTGTGGTGTTGTTGGTGTTTGTAGATTGCAATTCACAATTGTGTATTCATCTGGACTGGATGATCATTTTAGGTCCCTTTCAAGTGAAACAGTCTCTCCTGTTCTGCATGAATAGAGCACTGTAGATTTCTGTCCTGAGTCACGAAAACACATTCTTGATGTAATTAAATTGCTTTAAAATATGATAAAAAAGTCAGTTACTGCAAGTGTTGTACTTGCAATTCAGAGCATTACATGTGAAATGGGCTTTGAAATAATGCATCTCAGAAAAAATGGCAAATGTGTAAATAATCTTTGAGACAGCTCTTATTTCATTTCTTAGCTCCTCACCCATTTAGATTTGATTTTTTGGGTGGTTTTTTTTTTTTTTTTTTTTTTTTTTCCTGAGTTGTGTTAGCCAATATGGTAACTCCTGCTATATTCTTTTTAAACTGTGCTTCTGAGGATTCTGCCAAGACAGATTATAAATTCAATTTAGATTGTTTGGGCTTTGTGATTTTTTTTTTTTCTTTTAATGCCAACTACCAAAGTGCCAATAAGACTTGACAAATGATGGGGGCTCATACACATTTATGGATAGAATGGTTTTACTGCTGAGCTATGAATTCAGATATCAAAGACAGAGATGAAACAAGAGCAGGTACAATCTGTTTATCAGGCAGAGACCAGTCACGGAGGCAGAAGCAGTTATGGCTTTGGGAAGACCTTTGGATGAAGGAAAGACTAAAAAGAATAGGACATAGAAAATATAAGAGTAAGCTTAACCAAGAAACAGCAGAGATGAGCTGATCTTACCTGGATTTTACACTAAAAGTATGTTTATGAATTAGTAGACTTTTATTCTTTAATTCCTACTTATGTGGCTGAAACTGCCCTAAATTCTCTTCAAAGAGCTAAGCTTTAGAGATCAGCCATGCGCTCAAATCTGCAAAGAAATAGAACTGCTACTAGAAATAAAGTGTTCATCAGCTGTCCTGTAAAATGGTTTCGTGCATTTTCTGTAATGTTTGGATGGTAAATTTAGACTGTTTCTCTGGGGTGAAATAGTAATTTTTCCTCACCTGTGCTGTAGAAATAAGGAGTGCCATAATTCTGAAGAGCAGATAGAAAAGTATTGAAGCAATTGTACTCACTAATCTGTTTCAGCTCTTGGAATCTGGGGGAATGGCAGATAAATGCAGTGCAGAGAGCCCTTCATGCCTGCAAGAAAATGAAAGAATCATGGTATCATTCTCATTGCATGCTGCATTTACCAGCTGCTTCCCACTGGTAGCACTGCAATGAGGTGACCTTGATTTGTGAGATTCTGGTGGCTCTTTTGGCTGGGTTCTGATCACCACAGCCAAGAATGTTTGCCCACCAGTGCAGCTGACCCAGAACACAGAAGCATAAAGGTCCAAATTCACAGAAATGCAATCTGAATTACCTTCTCCTCAAAGACTTCAGGGTGCTCTCTGCTGGGTTAAAGGCAAATGAGATTATTAGAATGATGTAGTCTATAAATAGCTGTAAAGAGACTGCCTGTACCTAACAAATGTAACATTTCAATGCAGCTATATTTCACAGCTAGTTACTAAATTCCCTCATGCAAAATACAAATTAATAAATGGGCCTAAATATCACACTGCACACGTCAGCAGAATAGTTCATGTGCCCTTTAAGCATGTTGTGTTTGGAGGTAAAAAAACTGTGAAAATTTCAGTCATCACAATTTATGGGTTTAGAATAATACTGGGAGAGCTTTCTTGTCTTTTTGGTGATTGTTACTGAACAAAACTGCTACACATTGGAAATTTTTTTCTAAAATTTAAAGGAGACAAAGGAGGGGAAATGTTAAGACTGATGATAAGGAACTTCTTGTCACTGTCAAAAACATCAATATGATTTTAATTACAGATACAGGATGATGAATGCATTTCAGAATTGCTATATATCCAGAGGAAAAATGCAGAAAAATATCATGTCACTTCTTTATGTCACCTTACAGAATTTTCCTTAACTATACAAAAACGATTTTTTATGGGTGTTTTTGCAAATCAATGCCTCCAGATGACAAAGGTGTCTGTTGAGACAACTAATCTGCCAATAATACAAAGTATCTATCACATGTTCATGCCTGAACTGGAATAAACTATATTTTGCATATAGTTGAAAATACATAGTTGAGATATTTGAACAATTAGAGAGCTTTCTACAGTTAAACAGAAATTCTAATTTTTCTTTTGTATTCTCAGCAGAGGTAAATGACTTAATTATAAACTATATTTGTTTCATTTGACATAAGCTACTTTCAATCTGAGAACCACTATCATTTTCAGAAAAGGAACTTTGCAACTCCTTCCCAAATTATCATGTTTTAAACCATTATTTCCTTAGAACTGCTTAGGCCCAGTGCATTATTCTTGTTGCCAGCATCACCTTTATGCCCCTAAATCCCAAATTCATTGGATTATAGTCCATTATCTACCATCAACAGTTCTCAGACTATCATGAATTCCTATCATGAAACTTTTAATTGAAAATATTCCAACAGGGATAAGATTTGGAGGCCACCTGTGGAACACCCAGTGAGGTGCTGAAAACATAATTTGCTAACTACAGTTATAAACCAAGAATCTCACAAATAAGAAGTCATTTGGCTAACAATGGGTTTGCTTGTAGCTTTGGGGTATTTCTGAAGTGATATGCTAAACTGGCTCTCTAAAGCAATTAAATTCACTTCTGAAAAATATTAAGACTCACTCTCCAGCTGTCACAGCATAACCAGAAGGAAATGGGTGCCATGGGAAAACTCAGCTCCTGCTCTCCTGGGCTTCTCTTCAATTATACATTGGGATGTCACAGGCAAGACACTTATTGACATTTATGAAGTTTTATGCAAATTTATCTGCTTGGGAGTTGGGTTTTTTGTGTTTTTTTTTTTTTTTTTCATTAATAACACTTTGAAAAAGTTCCAGTTGATTTGTGCAGTTTCATTCCCAGCCCCACCACGTGTCCCTCAAATATTTCCTTGGTTTGTGGGTGAATCTGTCAAGCTGCTGTGTGACAGACAACGTCGGGTTGAGCTCTTTGTTGTGAATTTGCATTTTATTTCTTGTGAGAAGGAGGGACTGGGCGAGGTGACAGTGCCTGGAGGGAGGGGACGTGTGTCTGTCCCCCTGGGGAGGGGTGGCAGGCAGGAGGGAGGGACAGCAGGCTGGACCCTCCCAGGGCATCTGTGGCTGAGCTGTGCAGGGAGCAGCTCTCCAGCCTTGACAGCCTCCAGCAGCAGGGATTATTCAGATTTTGCCACTCTTCAGACAGGTGCACAATAGGCTGAAACTCACCTGGAGGCAGGGATTTATCTTGGCGCTTGTTTTTAAGTTGGTTTTGTATTTTTGCCTGGGGTTACTGAGCTATTTTGAATGTTCTCTGCAAAAAAAAAAAAAAACCTCAAATATTTTAAATTATTTTGTGATGAAGCCTAATTTTGGAGTTAAATGTCTTTTAGTCTTTTTAAGAACAATAGCAAGGCAAAGCTGCTCTAGAAGAATGAGTAATTCAATGTTTCCATGAGATTTTTTCTTCTCAACAACTATCTGTTGACACAATTGATAATAAAGGAAAACTAATCCAAAACTGATTTAAGAATTCGTACTACAATATTTTATTAAGTCATTAGTACATAAAACCATGTAAGTCTGAAAATTGTAATTTATTTATCTTATTTTTTACACACATTTGGGAGTTTGGTTGGTTTGTCAGGTTTCTTTATTTAACGACAGCAACTTTCACAGTAGTTCATTGCGAAGTGTAGTGATGCTCCTATTTTGATTCTCTTTGCCTGGATCAATAGAAATAGTCAGGTTTCAAAATTTCCTATCAGTGATACCCACACAAAGCTTAGTTGATCTAGAATACCAGTTTTACTTCCTGTAAAATTGGGCTCAAAACCTTAGATTTAGTAATTATCCACTTTATCTACCTGTAATTTGTTTGATGCTTCTTATTCTCATTATGTTCAATATTTCCTTCAGTTTCCCCTTGCCAGCAGGTACTGTCATACAAGAAGAGCTATTTACAGTAGAATAACAGTTTTTTCACAAAAAATTTAGATACAAGTTCTATGTAGATACACTTTCACAATGAGCTGCTTTTATGTGAGATGATATAAACAAATTTTAATGCCATTTTTTGTCATCTCAGAGGTGAAGCTAGGCTGTTAGCTTGGCCGTGCTCTGTTCTTCACCCAATTCTTTTTTTGCCATTGGTCAAGAGAAGGATGCTCCATCAGAGTTCTTTGTTTCATCTGCTTTGCTCCTTCTAATTTGTTTTGCTGTGTTGTGTTTGCAGCTAAACCTGGTGTGAAGAATGAGGAGCTCACAAAGCTCATTATGCTTCATTTGATTTGAAAATTAAATTTTGCAATTTGAGACTTGTAAACACTTTTGAGAAGCATTGCTTCCTGTAATGGAAAACAACACATTCCTACAGTGTTGTTAGGAAATAAATTTGTATCATGAATCTTTAATAAGTCATTCAATATGTTGCACCCTTGGGCTATTGATATACCAGGAATTGTACCTGTATTCTGGAAAAAAATGTGCAATTTGGAAATCTTTTTTTCTTTCCAAGACATGTAACAATCTGAATCTTATTAAGTTGGTAATAAGCCCCAGCTTTTTCAGCCTTTTCTTCTTGCACTAAAGCTCCTCAAAGACAGAATGCTTTTTGTCATGTCTGCTTCCCAGCACTAAATCTTGGCACGTTTGTTTCAGCAGAACTGAAAAGAGAGCACAATTCTATTCAGTGTCACACTTCCCAGTAAGCAGTGCATACATTTCCAGTGTCCTTCAGGGTTTTTGGTTGAGTCAGTCATTGAATCAGGAGAGCAGACAGTGGACAGGCTCCTGCCCACACACCTTCCAGCTATACATAAAGTATTTATTAGGAGAAGGTTGAGAAGAGAAGAGCAGGTTCTTTTTTCAGAGGCCTAATGTAGAACTTAATGTGTTATCTGTGGATAACAAGACAATTTGTGCATAACAATACCCGTGCAGAGCCTCTTGAAAAGATGCCTCTTTCTTTGAAAAAAAACTTGTATTTTATGTGTGTGGACATGCAACCCCATCCAAGAATGTTTTTTAACCATTGGAATCAATAGATATGAGAAAGTCCAAGTGAAGTATAATCGTTTCAATATTATATCCATAGATATATATCTATATATAGATCTATATATACACATACATATATATAAAATGAGAGCTGTTATTTTTCCAGAATGTTTTAGAACTTTTAGACTTGGAAATTAGATGATTAAATTTCAGAAATTGCTTACCTGGAGTTAGAAAATAAACATCTCATGTTTAAATAGCCTCTGGCTAATTTTTCAGAAACCCAGATCCTTTTTCTTACTTTTCGTTTTACCAAACTATTTCTGACTTTAAATTTTTTTTCAATTGAAAAGTAGAGATAGCTGCAATATTCTCCTTTGGTCTTTCCTGAGATTAAAATTCCTCAGCTAGAAATTACTCTTAGAAAACCTCAGTACTTTTATTTATTCTGTGGACATTTTTCTTTTCAGAAGGAACCATAAAAACAGATGATATCCTTCCTCTTTTCAAGGGCCTCTTAAGCTCATAAAGAACTCAGAATTTCCTCCCAGCCAAACAGCACTTAACTCTGTCTTTCCTAGCGCATATTTCTCTTGACCTCTCATCCCTCCCATCTCTTTCCTCCACCTATGTCAGGGAACACAATGCCTGAAGCTCTCACTTTAGCAGAAGTTCTCTGCATGCTGTGTGAATAGGGATCACTTCATACACCTTGTTTTATGAGCTCCTGTTTGTTTGCAGGTCCCAGTGTGACATTTGCCTTCACCAGTGTCATGACATTGGCTCGTGCTTTGCCCAGACTCAAACACTGCCTGGACTTTTTCCTGAAGAACTTCCAGCTGATCTCTGATCCTTTCTTGTGTATTTGCAAAACTGATTATCCCTGCTCCAGCAGTTCCTTCATAGACTGAAATTTGCTTTTAGAAATGTGTGTGCAGGTGCATGTAAGATTATTAAAAAATTATGGATGTGGAATTAATGCATATTAGCAGTAGCCCTTGATTAATACTAGTCACAGTGCTAACAAATATCGTTGAGGAGTTTGTGAGGTTTTGTGTCTTGCCCTTAGCTCAGTCGAATGTCTGAAATGCTCCCAGAAGTCAGACTCTGAAGTTGCAATGTCAGACTGAATTAAGTAATTAAGGATAGAAGCAGACCCAAGGTTCCTGCACAAGAAACTTAATTTTGGTTTTAAGCTCCATGCAAGAAATTGTTGGATTTTGGTTGAC
The DNA here is from genome assembly GCA_013397155.1 of Irena cyanogastra. Classification (NCBI taxonomy): domain Eukaryota; kingdom Metazoa; phylum Chordata; class Aves; order Passeriformes; family Irenidae; genus Irena; species Irena cyanogastra. Next base: position 260,862 of record VWZV01013367.1, on the reverse strand, counting down.
GTGGGAGGAAGGCTGAGTTGGTTCAGCCTGGAGAAGAGAGGGCTCCAGGGAGACCTCAGACCTCCTTTCAGGACCTAAAGGGTCTGCAAGGGAGCTGGAGAGGGACTCGGGACAAGGATGAACTGAGAGAAGGCAGGTTTAATTGGATATGGGGAGGCAATTCCTGGATGTGAAAGAACAGTGGAAGGTGTCCCTGCACATGGCAGGGGATGGGAACAAGGAGATCCTCAAACCCCTTCAACCCAAACAGTTCAACAATTCAAAGTTTAGGTTTGATCGTGCAGCAAGTTCAGCTCACATTAAAAAACAAACAGTATTCCACGTGTGCAGTGTGGGTTTAGAGTGACCAAGTGAGCAGGGAGCACACGGCAGGCACAACCTGCAGAGAGAGGACCCTGCAGTGGGGAGGATGGGCTGGGCAGTGCAAAAGGCTCCACACAGGAGTTCTGCCTTTGCTAATAAGCTGAAACCTTCCCCTGGCAGTGAATGCTGGTGTGGAGTGCATTAACTCACGCAGCTATTCACCATGTAAATCGGGGGTTACCATGGCAACCTGCTGCATTGAGGAGCCATCCCTGCGAGCCCAAGGGGCTGCCTGGTGCTGAGCCCCCGGTGCTCTCATCTGCTGGGGTCACAGGTGGGGTGCAGGGGACAGTGCTGCACAGACACCCTGCTCTGGGTGCAGCCAGTGAGCACCTCTTCTTTGGGAGCTGGAACCCACAGCCTGCTCTTCCTTTGCGTGGAAAACTCCACCCACGCGTTTGTTTTTTGGAGGATTATTTTCTTTTATGTTGCAACTAAGGCAAATGATTACTTGTGACAATTAACTGTGACCTTTGGTGTATTGTAATGAGATAACCCTTAATAGTTGTTATTTTTTTCTGGTGGGGAAGAAATTATTTTGTGATTACATTAATTTCTCCATTATATTCCTTGCATATGTTTTGTATTAGTTAGCTTATCAGTCTTTTTTTTTTTTTTTTCTTTTGCCTTTGATGGCAATAACAGAAATAAATTTTCCTTAGTCTCACTAGTGGTTTAATTGTTGGCATATTTGAGGCAGGCTGAGCAGGCTACATCTGTAGTGGAATATCACACAAAAGGCTCTGGGATGGTTAAAACCAGAGCAATGTCGTTAAAGCACAAATGCCACATCATTCACACCTTGCTGCTTTAAGAGGAGCAGTGCTTGTAGAAAGGCTTAATGCTTCGAGCTACCAAATAGAGAATACAGCAGGCAACCAAACCACCTGATGGATTGGAGCAGGGCTTGCCTTCACGATTCTCATTTTTCTTTGCAGCCTGTGCACTTCCAGCCTTTGCTGCAGAGACAGAGCATCCCTGGGTTCTTCATTGAATGTGCTGTACAACCCTAGGCTTGTTTCATTTTCTACCCAGCTGAGAAGTTTTGCTGTTAACTCCCTTACAGGTAAACCTGACCTGACCTGCAGAGTCAGTCGTGTGCCTTTCCTGAGCTGTGCTCAGCTCTCCCAGCTCTCCCTGCCCACCTCAGTAGGTTTGAGGTTGTTTCCACAATCCCTTTCAGCATTTTGGTAACGCAGGGCTAGAAAGCATTCCTCTGCTGGGGCTGGCTCTTTGAGTTTGTCAAGTTTATTTTAGAGTGAATGTGTTCTTTGCTTTCTTCTCTGCTCCTCCTCTCCCTCTCCCACAAGAAGGCTGCTTCAGCATCTCACCCCTTTGGGAGTTATAAACCAGTTTCTTGTTTGTAGCCTAAATTTCTTCTTTGCTTTAATGCTGATGTGACAACACTCTCAGAAGCTTAAACAGCTTTCTTTTTTCCCTCTCCCCAGTGGTTGCTATCACTAAAGCATTTGTAAATTACAGTTGTTCAGTCAATAAATTAACTTTATTGTGTGTTTAAGCTTATGCTTAAAGTAATTCTAGAACCCAGAATGCCAACAAATTTTGCCTTGATTTCCCAGCACAAAATGAGGTTGAGTCCTGAAGCTCTGGTGAAATAAGAGTGTGTTTGGAGCCTCATGTTTAGGCACATTCCCTTGAGACAGGAGCAGATAAACTGCCTGTTAGAGATCCTGCATAAAGCTCCACCACTTCTTCTTCCCACTCCTCCTTTCCCACCCCAAAACTATTTCCAGCCTTTAGAAAAAATCCAAGACTCCAAACAGATTCAAGGCAGAGGACTAAAGCATATAAGTAAAACCTCAAGACTCTGCCTGTGGAAAACTGTGAGTCCTATGATTAGGACACAATAAATATGACCATCAGGGTTCTCAGTGCTGATACAAAATTACAGTTTCTTATTAGCAGCATTTAATTATCCTTCAAAAACAAAGCTCTCCCACTGAACAAAAGTTGAGAACCCGATTTGAGAGAAAACTCAAAACACACGAGCAAAACTTACTATTTTTCTATTGAATTGATGCAAAAGAGTTTAACAATTTAATTCTTAATAACATGCTAAACCCTAAAATTCATAGATCTAAGAAAAATAAATTTTAGTTTGTAAACGTCTTCAGCAACTTGAGGACAACAACCTATTCTACAAGATTCTAGTCTTAAAAGACTCTCTGAAAGATATTTTAGACCCTAAAGTTCAGTGCAACCTTTAGCAGAAAGTGCCTTGCCTTAGCTGCCATTGCTTGCAGTGTTTTTTGAATTTGAGTAGAGGATTGGAATATTCTGATGTGCAGCATTCAGCTGAACATGGTTAAAGGCTCAATGAGTGACAAATGCCTCTGGAAATGTTTAGAGAGAGCCATCTCTTTCACAAGGGCACTTGAAAGGAAACAGCTTCGAAAAGAAAAATGATAAACTTTAGAACATTCACTTTTTATTGCAAGAAAATGGAGTGTGTTTTACACAGAAAAATTCTTGTTTAGTACAAGGATCAAATGTTCAAAGATATTTATTTCTTTATCAGCAAGGCAGATAGGTTCATCTAAAACAAGGGAAATTTTCTCAAAAAAAGGTCAATTTTTTCAATCCCTTAAATTCAAACCTAGCCAGAATTCCCTTTATTTTCAATGAGACTTAATAGATGTTTGACACTGTTAGCATTAAAAGCAAGAGGATGACTTTTCAATTCAAGAATCCAGTCTTTCTCTGCAGATAAGAAAATGTTTAGAAGGAATATTTCTCTAGAGCCTCGAAAACATTAAAGTCTGAAACTTTCAGCTGTATGCACAACAGTTTTCTGAACTGCTGCATTCTGTAAACAAGTCTATTTTTAAATTAAACTCAGGTATGTTAGACAGAGGTGTGCCAGCTTTAGGTGGGGATCATTCAGATGATGACGGTCACGACTAATGGTTCTCTTGGCACAGCAGGGAGGTGGGGGAAACTTTGGGTTTCACTTCCTGAAGGAGAGCAGAGAGATGAAAACACATTGCTGTATTTCCACTAAAAATACATTTACCAAACCATGGGAAAGGAGCAGGCACAGAATGTCTGAGTACTTTCCCAGGCTAATATTCATATTTCCAACTGAAACCTCCAGTATCTGGTTAAATAGCACCACTGATTCCATTCAATACGTGTGTGGAATGAACATACATACATTTTTAACATTAGGCTGAAGAAGTAATTTTAATTAGAAAGAAGGCTCATTTTTGTATAGCACAGAAAATTTTATTTTTCTTTCTTTTGTTCTCACTTTTAATTGGACATGGTTTATATGAAAGTTATTAGCTGTTGTGATATGTGCAAATTTGGAAAAGGAAAATTCATCTTTCCATGAGTAAAGATAGCCTTAAAAGGATGAAGCTTATTGTAACTTTTGAATGCTCTTCATGAGAAAGAACCCCTTTAAAGAGTGCTATTTTTGATATTATTAATAAATTATACTTACTACTGCTTTTTCACAATAGCAAAATATTACTTATCTACATCAAATATCACATCACTCAAAGCTGACATTTTCATATGCTATTCATGAATCTGAATTTGCTTTGTAATAACAAAAGAAGCATCTGAGAGTGGATTTTTTTTCTTACTAAGAAATGTATATAAAATATATTTAAAACTGTTTGTGACAAACTTTACCCAGAACTTGAAGAGAATAGTTTAAGTGACTGGATTGTCTAAAGATGGGAGTAGGTTTTTGCCAGTTGGTCACTGGAATTTATCAGTTTTGCCACTGGAATTTGCAATTAAGTGTTGAAGAGAACATAAAGAGTGAAGCAGGGAGGCATAAGAGTGCTCAGTGAGGAAAACTAAAAGGGAAAAACCACAATAGACACAGGAGGCAAATGTTGAACTATGTATCCCTCCCTTCTCTCCACCTTTAATTGTATTAACAGCAAGGTTTTGACAGCAATCTTTTCATTTTCCTCCATTAAAAAATAATGACATTTATTCTGTACTCTGCTGTATTAGTTTCACATGAGGGTGACTTTAATATGCCTTTTGAAATCAGAAACCTCAGTTCAGTATGGATCTCACAGAGCACACTCTGCATCCACCTTGAGTGAAATCCTGACCCAGTGAAATCTGTGGCAAAATTCCCATTGACTTCAAAGAGGGTTGGATTTCACACCCAATCTCCTCTCCCTTTTTTCTGCAGCCTCTCTGCTTTTGCTAAACGGGATTGCTTTTCCCAGATGGACCTCTTAATGCTATGCACAATGATCATTTCCACTTTCTTTCATAAAATGCTGCAAGACTTCTAAGGAAAATTCTGTCTTCTTTTATTTCTTTATTTTCAGTACAATCCTGATGTCCCCCATAGTGAGGCCTAGGTGCCATCCCCAATCTCTTAGCAGGGTTTTGTCTCTTTGTGTTTTACTCACAGTTTAAGAAGGCTTGGATTTCAGAAGTTCGCATGTTAAAAATCTTTTGGCTCTATATCACAGCAGCAAAAGCTTTTTATGAGGGCTCTGTTCCACAATGAATATTTATATTTACCCACGATTAATCACAAAAACAACTAAACTTTAATGTGGTTACAACTTCCACCTTACTCATAACCTCAGTTCTGCTAGGTTTTAATCACATCATCTTCTTAACACTTCTTTAAGAAATAAACTAGAATATTTTATGTTTATATATTTGAAGCAGCTGACCATTTGTGTTATTTTTGGCATTCCATTCCAAAAGCTGAACTCCCCATTCTTGATTAAGTTTTTTCTGTGAAGACCACCACCATATTTGCAAGTGTGGTTGTTCTTTAATTAGCAGACAGAAGGCTCTGTCTGTCTAATGTTTTATCGGACTGTTACACCTTGTCCCTAAACATTGTAAATATTTTTAAGAATTAGGCCTTTCCTTAAAACTAATTACGAAATAAAGCTAAGCCATTTATTAGAACTGTTGGACCAGACTACAGACATTCTCTTTGCAGTGGTTGCTGAGTGTTTATAGCTTTTATCTTCTGTAAATACGATAAAACTTTTTTTATATCTTGTTTACATGACGAACTATACTTGTGATTATATATTAATTACAAAGAAAAGAAGCATAGACTAATCCCTCAAATATCTGGAAGTTTTTTATGTCATCTAACATAAGAGGTTTCCATGGGTTTGCATTGCTCACTCCTGCTTCTTCATCCAAGGCTGGTAAGTCTAAAACTTTCCCTTTTGAAGTGAGCTTTCTTGGGATCTGAAATGCACATACAAATAGCTGAAGAGAATATGTGGAAAACTCAGCAATTTGAATGCATTTATGGACGGCTGACTTTGCCTATAGCAGGAGTAGGTGTTGAGCCCTGTTATGGAAACCTTACTGACTGCTCTATGGGCACAGAGCTCTGAATCAGCTGCTGAGAAAAGCCCCAAGTTCATCTCCCTGAAATGCTGCCCTTCTGGTAATCTTCCTTGAGAAAAACCAAACTTTTACACCTCTGGGAGCAGCAGCTTGTTTTCTTTTGGATCTGCTTGGCCCTAAGTCATGGACACACCGAGAGCAATACCTGGAGGTTGGGTAGGGCTTCCTGACAGCACCACCCTTGCTGTTCATTCTAAGAATTCTCTTCACTTGAACAAAAAATGCAAATCCCCTGCTAAGCGGAGTATTAGCACTCCTTCAGCACGACTTTCAGCTTTTTTCTTGTTTTTAGTATTAAATTCTATCCAGTTTAAGGGATAGTAGCTATATACCTGCCATAATTGGTCAATATTTGTGATACCACTGTAATAATTTGCTAAGTAATGAGTGGAACACTTTACAAGTTGAAAGTAGTTGAAAGAATTTATCCATTTCTGCACTTCTGGAAATACCTGCTCCTGTGCAGTGGGAATTGTTTTGGTAGTAGGAAGAAGTTTTTTGGAACTGCTCAGAGTTACTGCAGAACTGCAGCCAGTAATAACAGCAGAAAAAGAGTCTAAAATATTCTATTTTAAATATATTATGATTGTCATGCCCTTGAATATTTACCAGATTTATCTTTGTAGGTTTGGTTTGTTGAGGGGTGTTTTAGGTAGTTTAACCTATCATCCCAAAACCACTAGTAATTGTGTTAGAAATATAAGATTTTTAAATATCTTCATAATAAATTCCATCAAAGATTGCTTTCTAATATAATTATGTATACAGTTTAATGGTTCTGTATTCACTGGTGTCTCTCTTTAAAGTTAAATTACATGTTCTTAGCTGTAAGAAGTCACACCAGGAAAAAATCTTATGTAAGAACAAAAATGTACAGATTTACAGTCTCACAAGGAAGTCCTCTAAAGTGTATCTGGCACAATGATTAAAGGTAATGCTTTTGTAGTTCATAAAATTTCAGTATTACACAATAAAAGATCCTAAAATTAGATACAAGAGTTTCTAGGAACTCAGACTAGCTAGATTTAACTAGAATGCAATTTATTTCTATTATGTGTGGAGGGAAATGTTAAAGAACTTGACCTTCCACTGTGTAGCATGAAAGCATTTACAACTCCATTAAAGTGAGGAGATATGTTTCAAACAGTCTGTGTCTTCCTCTGAGACATTTAATTTGCCAGCATTTACTTTAGTTGGAAATAAAAGGAATTCTCTCAGTACACTGGAAACACAAGTTAATGTGCCAGGATTATGAAACATCATGTTTTCTGATTTTTGAGAAGAATTGCGGTTAGAAAGTACCATGGTAAAAACTGCCCTTATTCACAGATATGTGCTTCCATTTTGAAAATTCATGTTTTTCTTTTTGAAGATTTATTACTAACAAATAGAAGGTAGTCACTATTTTATTAGCTTATTAGGGTTCTGAGGTTTGGGGTTGTTTTTGGTTTTTTTTTTTTTTTTTGAAACAGATGAAATCTGCCATTTACCCTTTGAGTTAGTTTTTAAGTAGTAAACGAAAAAAAAATGCAATTTACATTTATGGTGTTGTAAGAATATTGGAGTAAATTAATGAAAAATACAAGTTCCGTATATTTTTTTTTCTTCTTTTCCTGCAAACGTAGTAAAGTATAGGGACAAATAAAGAATTAAACTGCATAATCAAATTCAGAATAGTTTCTGATACTGCTGCACTGCTATTAGGTGAGAAAACAGATTTCTAAAGGACATGATGGTACAATTTAAAATCAAAGTACTGTCAGTCACATTTGCTTATGATCTGGTAGGAAAATGGCAGCTGCCACAATATCTGCCAGGAATTCTTTGATGTTTCATAGGAAACTGCTTTGCCATTAGAAGTTGTACTGATTTCTCAAACTCCCATTGACGTGGCAATTTACAGTCTGTCATGGTGAGGGAATTATTCACAAACCCAACAATGGCTGGGAGGATTAGCAGGGTCAGTGGAGGGGAGGAGTCCTTCAATGTGCTCCATGGGCAAGCTCCACAGTGCTCAAGAACATTTCCCTCTTGGTCTCTAATCCTCTCCCAGCACTGACTCCAGTGAAACCCGAGGAGCATTTTCCATTTCATCGTCTCCACCAGAAAAGGAAGATGAAGAGGAAGTGAGGAATCAGGAAAACAAGGAGGCAAAATGATTTCAAAGGTCAAACAGAAAGTGAATGTCAAGGACCCTCCTGTGAAGCTTTTTGAAGTTAATCAGAGGGGTGGTTTGATATCTGCCAGCAGTTCCACTGACATTTAGACGGGCCTTTGGCTCTTGTCAAGTGAGTAAGCTCTGGTTTGTTTTATAGCTCTCCATATGTTTGTGTTCTTAGCACATTTTGAAGTGTCATTAATGACTCTCTTTGTCTTTCAGCAGTCAGTCAAATCATGTTTTTTTAAAAAAGGGTTAAAAAGTGACTTTTCACATACTTAAATGCAGCATCTTCATAACAGGCCAGGTTAGATAGCTTAAAAATCTTCGGAAAGACAGCAATGTTTATCCATAGCTGAAATTCAGGTTTCTAATGAGTAGTCACATAAGTTACAAAGTAAATTTTAATTTAAAAATATTTGCTTATTACTCTCTTCAGTTTGAAAATAAGGTTACTGTGTGGGCAAACTGAGATCCAGTGAGTCAAAATGGTGACACTGAATGACTGAGATCCATGAGGTAAGACAAAATTTCCTGTATTTTAATGAGTTCTTCAGGTTTGAATCTGGAAAGCTTTAAATTTAGATGATGGATAAATCCTTGTTATGCAGACAAAAAGGAAGTCAGAGCTCTCAAGCAGAAAACACTGGAGTAAAGTGTGTACTCCAACAGACTAAGGCAGCCTGTTTTCCTGATTATCTTTAATTTTCTTATCTTAAAATTTCACATCCTCTCTCTATTTCCAGAAATCTTGGATTTCTGAAAAGACGCACATTTTCTTCTGTTTGATTAGTATGGTGCTTTTTCTTCTTCACCTTTCAAGAGGTGATTTTTAAATATCCCAGAAGTATTGTTTCTCAAAAGAAAAAAAGAAGAAAAGGTACTCAGAGTTGTCCTGGTGGAGATAACACCTTATTCTTGCTTAAACTGACCTTTAGGTATTTCTTAGTGTGCTTAGATTTTTTCAATGCTATTTTAGTAAAACCATTGATGTTTATTCTTTTTAATTGAGTTTAATTGCCACATAAATTTTTCAGTTTGCTGAGGAAACTGCTCCCATTTGTCCATTTCTATTACTCTCTGTGGCCAATTAACACCCGGGCTCTGGGGCTGCAGTAGAGCAAGGACACTCTCCAGGGTCATCCCCCACATCACAGGGTCTTCTGCCCAAGCACAACTTCTGCAAAATCACACATCAACACTGTTAAACAAAAGCTAATTATCAAATGTGAGCAATGAGCTGCCTACACCACACTGCATGCTGAAATAGTCATTTAACAAAAGGAAATTATGCAGATTTCCAGTGCTTATGAAAATATGATTTTACCAACGTTACGTGGTCTCAGATCCCCGAGATCTGAGGCTGATGGAAATATGTGAGTGAAAAATGAAGACGTTTTCTGAGTGGTTCCTGTAAAGCTCATAGAGTTTACATTTCAGCTGATAAAATGCATGATTCAACAATGCAGTTACAAATTAGGGGAAAGCTAAACAGTTTGCATTTGTGTTTTTTTTTCTTTTTCTGTCTTCTTTTTGGCAAGGGAGTGCCAATGTTCTTTATTCTATTCTTTGCTCCACTCTGGCTTCTTCTCAGCAACGTTTCCTAAGTGTAAGACAAAACAACATTTAAATCAAGCTTTCTAAGTGGATGATTCTGCAGATTCTTTTGAACTAAGCTTCATATAGCTTTATGCCTCTAATTTTGGAGATCATTTCTCCTGTAAAGAAGTGTTTGTTCACGCTATGTGCTGCTTCCCATTTATAACATGCAAACTGCCGCAAAAACATCACTGGCTAAATCACAAATTTTCTCATGGGTCCTCTGCAATTAAATCATTAAAACTCCTTCTGTCTGTGAAGTTGTAAAGACTTATATATTGTGTTATATATATATGTATATAAAAGTCTTTATATGTCACTCTATAGATGAGGTTAGCTGCTGACATCTGGATGCAGGCACGGAGATACTGTTCTTTTGTCCCCTCCAAAGATCTAACCAGAAAGGCTTGCTTTAAACAAAAATTAAATTTACAGCATAAAGCAATTCATTTTCAGCACTGTCCTGAAGGAGAGATTTGTCACAGAGCAGACACATGTACTTTTATTAGTTAAAGTGATGTGTATTTGTTGTGGAAGCTACTGAAAGTCTCCAAGGTTGAAATTTTTCTTTGTGTATCCAGTTAAGTGAAGGGAGGATTTGGTTTCCTCAATTGCAAGTTTCCAGCCTTGAAGAAAGAGCAGAACTATTGCAAATGAGGATACAACTCACCTTCCTGTTAAAAGCTCAATCCTATGTAAATCTCATAAGCTAATTTTGAAAAAGTTATATTACTTGATAGTGCAATTACAAATAGCTTTCTAAAAATGGCTTGAAGGAAATTGTAGCTTTTTAATCATTTGAACACAGAAGGAAGTCTGCTGTAGTCACCTGGGGCACCACGAGAAAAATCTCTGCTACCAAGTTTTCTCTTTCTTTTTGGTGTCAGATATCTAATTGTCTATCTAAATTGCAATAAGGACCTCAAAGGGTAGGTTACACTTATTTCCAGTTAATAACATTTGAAGATAAGAGAGCATTTTCCCCTCAGTGCTCCACAAAAACAAAACTCAGACTGAAATTGTTCTTTTAAAATGAATGCGGTTAAATGAGATTCTGCAAAGGGTAAGGCAGAGTATTTATGATAATAAATGCAAAAAGAAACCACTTGTCTGTGATTTAATTGGTACATTCATGAGCCAGTTTCCTCCAAACCATTTGTTGCACGGTTATTTCAGCCTTGTGTCCTGAGGAAAGGGTGTTGGTGTAAAAGCATCCTCTACCTGCTTTCCCTTGCTCCCTTTGGTAAATATTGAATTTCTTGGCCAATTTCAACCCCGTTTGACAAAGGGACAGAAGTCTCAAAGATAATTAAGTTCCTAGAAGTGTCATGACAAGTGTTGTTCAGGGGATGGGGAAGAGCTCAGATTAATGCTCTGCTGAGGAACCCCATCTGGCAGGTTCTGGTTTATCCCCTTGGTGCCCCTTGCAGAAAAACTGCTGCACAACCACTGCAAATAAAACCAGAGTCCCTGGGGTGGAGACAGAACTGGGTCCAAGCAGAAGGGTTACAGAAAACATGAATAGTTAAAGATGGGCACCAACCAGTTTGCTGTGGGCAGGGGGAGTAATTTCACTAGGGTGAGGTCAGGGGGAAAATAGAATCTATAAAATGAGCTACCTTCATTCTGCCAGTGACTTGAGATTTGTTAACAATTGGCAGAAAACTGGAGTTGGTGGGTGTAAAAAATAAAAAAACCCTTGCTATTTTCAGAAGGCAGGACTTTGTAGCAGATTGGATGTAATTTCACAGTGATGATGATAAAACTTCATATCTGAGATGAAAAATACCAGGAGGTAAAAAGTCTTCAAATATTTGTCTGAATTTAACAGGGTATTTCGCCAATTTGTATCCTTGCTACTTTCATTTAAAAAAAAGAAGGGTTTTTTTTGACATTCTGTAACCTAAGTATTACATTAAAGCAGAAATCCCTTCCCTGTATGAATTGACAACAATTCCACCAAAATCTTTATAGTTGGAAGAAACCTCATCATTTTTAATGGGAGTGCTATTTGTGGCAAAATTAACTTGCAATATGATTAATAAGTTACAGAGGTAGGAATTTAAATTAATTGCATCAAAATGAAGTTCCTAATCCAGGTATATATTTCATTTTACCAGAAGCAGTGGAATAAATGTTTCCCAGATCTGTGGGAATGGAATGGGTGATTACAAGTAAGGGAATGGTAAGTGAAGAATTATTTTAATTCTAGGAAGTCTAATTTAAAAGCAATGGATTTTTTAAATTCCTCTCAGGTAAAAAAGTGTAAGGTAATACTGAATGTTATAATTTTGGTCTTTTACATGGCTCCTTTGGTATTCAGTTATAGACACCATATGTTTCTTGACTGTTTTTTCTCCCAGAAAGAGAAGTATGGTAGTGATATATATGCATATGTATTCATGAGGTAGGCACTACACAAAGCTACAGAGTCCATTGAAACAAACAAAACTTTTCTTAAAATATAAGTACCTTCTGCAAAGTATTCGCCAAAATGTGTTCATGGTAGATAATTTATTTAAAATGCATTTTGAAGGTGTATGAACAAAATATCTAAGAAGCCCTACAAGCAGTGGTTCTCTATTTTTTTTTCCTTTTTAAAAAATATTTTAGATATTTATTATAATTCCTAGTTTGGCCTCACCCTGGCAGAATATGAATTAAGCAGCAGCTTACTTATCTGCAATAGGTTTTGCAGATTAATGCAGCCTTGCCCTGTGTTTCCTGTATTCATCCTTTCAACTTGTCAGTATTCAGTGCAGGAAGTGTAACAGAAAGTTGTGTTTGAAGTTAAAACCAAAGCAAAACAAAACAAAACAAAAAAAGCAAGCCTCTGGCAACTATAAAGAACTAACTGGGATCAAGATTAAAGACAGAAGTGGCAAAAAATGCATAAAACTATTTGAAACCTCGAGGCATTGTGAAAGAAAGAACATGAAATGTTTATATAGATAAGGGAGCCCTAATGAAAGAGCAGAAATTTGAGCACTACTGAATTTTATCGTGACATTGTCTGGAATAAGAAATGTGCATCAAAAACCCCAGCAGCCCCTCAGAAGCCAGGGAGCCTCAGAGAGCTGTCTCCTGTGTTGATCAGCAAAAAAAACCCTGCAAAAAGGCAAAAAGGAGCAGTGGCAGAGCAGCTGGGCCAGAGCAGGCAGATGGAGTGGAGGTTTGGGAGGGTCTTCGTAGGGATTCAGCCCGGGAAAAGCAGGCAAACCCTGGAAATATCCTTCAGTGGATAAAAACATGAAAGTATTCCACACTGCAGACGTGCAATGTGTGTTCTTTAAACAGGCAGGGGAGGCAGCAGCAAAGCAGTGATTGCTTGATGGAAATCAATATCACTGACCCCAAAAAAAGCCATATTAACAGGGTGTAAACTTATGAGAGACCATGAGTCTTTGTCTTCAGTGCTTCCATTTTCTCTTTGGAATAAGAATTCCTTCACCTTGTGGGGAGCTCTGTCTTCCTCTGCCTCCCTGGCAGCTACAAATGGATTTTTGGGAGCTATGTAGAATTCTAGAACGTGGTGTTTGGATTCCAGAATCTGTAGGAAATTGCCTTAAGATGTCTCTAGAATGCATGTGGCTGTTGTGGAGGGCCAAGGCCTACAGTTTAACAATTTCTGTAAAATCAGAGCTGGCTGAAAGGCAGTTAATGGAGGAGGCAACTCAGTAATTGAAGCTGTAGAAACTGAGTCATTTAACATCAGATCTATTTGTAGCTGAAGAAATATTGCTACTCTAGAGTAATAATGAGACACAGAAATATGTGGGAGTCTGTGAACCCAACAGCAAGGACAAAAATTTGTCTAGGTCACCAAGTGGTTTAAAGAGAATATGAAAAAATATGTGGTTTCTTGTATCCAGAATATAAAGAAAAAAGAAATTATTCTCCAACTATTTTTTTTTTGGATCCTGCATTACATAAAAGTCTCACAAGTACAGATTTTCTACTCTGGCATGTTACAGTCTATTTTTTACAGAAAAGTAGATCTAGCATGTAGCATATTATTCTGGATTTTGGCAAGACAGCCATAAAAATATTTTGAATGTTTGAGAGAAAACATTTAAATGCGTATTATACTTTCAAAATAATTATTAGAATGACACACATCCTCCCAATGTTTAAATTATGTGTTTCTTTTACAGTTATTGCTGTAAGTATGTAACCTTTTTTCAATGATCTCTAGCTGAAAGGGCAGCAGTCCTCATAAGACTTCTTGCTTTAGAATCCTACATTTGCTTTCCTTTGTCTGCATTCTGGACAGACTACTAAAGATATTTTTTTTTCCTTAATAAGGCAAATTGAGCTCCTCTAGACTTTGAATTGAAAGAGAAAATATGCTGAAGTGTAATCTTAGCAGTATCCACGGAAACCAGTTGCTTCACTGGAGAATATTCTGTATTCCACTCAATAGATTTGTGCACCAGAAAAGAAAACTGGTTCGGACTGACTCATTATCCTCAAGAAAGCAAAAAGTCTAAGGTTACCATAAAGGTGATTGTTGTTAAAAACTGTTCAGGCTGATAGTCCCTTGTGTTTACTCTGCATTTCTAATCAGGGTCCTCTGGCCCTTCCAGGCTGAGCACTTTTACTCCGAGTCTGAACCAACTTCAATCCCAAGTAACTCATTTTGCTGTTGTTTTATGGGTGGGTGTTGTTCAAGGGCCTGATTCACCCAAAGAATTCACATTTCTGCAGAGCCTCAGTGTTTGTTCCTCTTCAGTACGTGGGGCAGCAGAGGAAGTGAAAACTGTTTTCCATAAATTGCTTCCCACCCTGAAACACTGAAATGGCTTTTCCAAAGCTGTCTGGTGTTATTGTCCTGCTTTTGCTGTCTGTGTAGGGAAGCACTTGCTATAATGAAGACTTTCTAAAAGTGTGAAATGTGTTGGTGTCAAGAGAATGGGAAAGAAGCTGTGTCTGAGGATCCTGAAGGCTCCAGCAGGATTTGCCTGCTGGAGAGGAGAACAGTCTGTGCCCTGGCAGTGTGAGAGAAGTGCCTGAGCTGCTGGAGGGGCTGCAAACAATTGCACAGATAAAATTGGCAACCTTAGAATAGGCACAGAAAAAATTTACTGTCAAATTCCTTCAGGATTTTTTGGAATTCTCTAGCTTTGCCTCTTTCTTCCTGATGTCTCTGTAAAATTGAAAGCAAGAAAAAAGCATGCCTGCAACTGGGATGATTTTATTTAATAATTTCTCTTTATGTCTTTGTCAAAGAGGTAGCATTGAAGAAAAGCATTTAAAATACTGGATAGTTTATAATATCATAAAAATGCCAGCACAGTAGGAGGACATAAACAGAAATATTATCCTGGGTACTTTCTACCAGAGCATCATCCCCTTCTGGAATCAGATGGAGCCTCTGGCATAAATGGCAAGTGGATTTCAGGGTTTTGTGTGGGACGAGGTAAAATCAAAAATTAGGAGCTGAGAGATCAAGGTTAAGTTTTGGGTGCTTGTTTTTTAAGTAACAGGAAAAATAATGCAGAATCATTCCAGCTGCTGAGGCACCACCTAATTTGTACGACCTGATTCAGATTAATGGTGAGTAAAAATGAGTGAAATTCAATCCTGTACTGGTTCATACCTCCAAAATATCACACTGCTGTCAGCTGAATACCTCATTTGTGCATAGTTACAGCAGCAAACTGCATTTCTGTGGTTTCACCCCTCAGAATGCCACTGGAATGGAGCCACCCATGCTCGCAAAGCCTGGCAGAGCTCGGGTGCTCTGCCTTCCTGCAGCAGCCCAGAACATTTCCACGTGTGGCTTTTTTGGGCACGAGTTCAGCAAGACCTGGCTGTCCTGTGAGCTGGGATTTCACAGCTCCTGGACCCATCTGTTGGTGAATGTTTGCAAAACCCTTTGGATGCATTTTCAGAGGCTGAACAGGGAATGTGCTTGACTGGAGAAATCCGTTTGTTTCTAGAACTTTAACAAAGTAAGGTTGTACATCTCCTTTCATACTGAGCATCTTACAAAAAGCAGTCACTTTAAAACCCAGAAACTTTGACTATATCTCGATTTCTGTTAATATAAGTTTTTGCTGCCATCTAGAATAAGGACTTATTTGATATTTTCTAACAGCACTCAGGATTTTCTTGCAGCAAAATTTTAGTGTTCAGAGAATTGAAAATGTTTAAGGAACTATAATTAAAAATTATTTCCATTTTTTATAGAATAGTCCCATTTTATTAATTGTTTGTATCTTTCAAAAAGGAAATAATTTTGATATGATTTTCTTCTGATACTTGGTCTTCATTCAGTTTCAACAGATCAATGCCTCTATTTCAGGCCACTGTTAATGCTCTTACTCTGATGCAGTTTAACTTCCTAAGGTTTCTGATGTGGCCACATGTGATGTCTATAAAGGATTCCTTTTGAAGATTTTTGTGTCCATTCATTTCAAAAGGAAACAGCAATAGCATTTATTTCATCAATTAGAGATTAATATTGACTCAAATCAAGAAAGGTGTTTTTTAAAAAATACATCAAACATTTGACTCCCTTTAAAATGATGTTAGAATTTGCACAAAACTCTTCAAGTTATCATTCCAGTGGCTTTTGTCTCCTCTTTTATTATTAACTAAATACTTTTGATTAATGCTTCTGTGATTTTTATACTGAGACAAAATAATTGTTTGATCAGTGAATGAATTAACCAAAAAGGGATATCTCTTATAAGAAATGTACAAAGCACTTAAACTCCCAGTCTATTTTTGTATAGCAATCCAACAATTCAGCCAGAATTCAAAGCTTTGTGTGTCCTGATTGGTATCTGCAATCAAATTATCAATCTATTAACCATGGCAGTCAGTATATTCAGCGTCTGGGTGCTGTGGGACATCTTCCATTGTCTGAGGCATTCTTGCCACACAGGAAAGATTTGCCCAGCTAAATAAAGTCTTATAAAAAACCCAAACCACAAATTCTTTAGGGGTCTGTGGCAGGATTTGGAGTAAGGAAAGGTTTCACCCCAGAGAACAGAGAGTTTGCACAAAGCAGCACCACGAGTTTTCTAGAAAATCTGAAATGCAGCTTTGAATGTTAAAAAAAATGTAATTTCAGCACTTTTTTCTAATTAGGCAGCAGTTTAATGCCAGCCAAACAGGCCTTTTTCTGAGTGTGTGGCAGAAATGTGGTTGCTACATTCCCATCCTACAGAATGGGACACCTGCAATCACCCAGCTCTTGCTCTGAGCTCTGTGACAACATTTGCTCCTCGTGCCTTTCTTCCCGTTGCAATGAGCCAACACTGTATTGGCAAGAGAGAGAAACACCAAAGGAATCCATGGAATGCTGCAAAGGGTGAGTTGTGCTTTATTACCTTGCACCTGGCTCCAGGAGGGCTGTGTTCTCTCCTTGCAGAGCATATGTGGAATTACAGAAACAAGAAGAATTGTGTATAGATTGAGGGAAAACAGCAATAAGAGCCCTGTTGGTTCAGATCCCTGCCAGTGCTGCAGAGCAGAGCTCAGCTGCTGGATCAGTCAGCACTGGGTCTCCAGAAAAAGGGATCAAAATTAACACCAAAGTTAGGAATAACTGCAAAGTACTGGAGCTGTTGCACTTGGGGGTAGCTCTCTGTGCTCAGTTCTCTCATTTCTGACAATGCATCTTGGACACTGGTGGCTGTGGTCAGACCAGTACAGTCTAGAGACACTTTTAGATGCTAAGAACCAAAACAAGAACTGGTTCCAAGTCTGAGTTTAGTTGCTGCAGCGTGTTGTCATGGAAATGCCTTGCTGTGAGCTTGTTTTATAAAATCTGTGCAGTGGATGTGGGGCAACAGCTCCAAGAGCAAGGCTGGAGCAGCATTGAGACTCTGCCCCTGGGGCTGTGGAGGGGGGAAAGACAAACACGAGAGGAAACCTGCAGGGAATCTTCTGTGCTGTCAGTGGGGAGGTCCCCAAAACCTGCTCTGGGATGGGGTGTGACCTCCAGAGAAATTCCCTTCAGCTGCAGATGCTGCTTCAGCACAGTGCATGGGACAGTGGCTTTGGAGAGTGGGGTGATGGAGTGACCTCTGCAACTCCTTGCACAGTTTGATTTTCACTCCCACTGTTCCAGCACTTTGCCTGAATGTGCCAGTTGATCTGTGACTGTGCAGTGCTGAAGAGCATTTCATTTTCCAAATTAATAAACTTGGTCTTTAAAAGAAAAAAAAAAAAGGAAAAAAAGCTTAAAATATTTCTGAAACAGTCATTAATGATGGTACAAAGAAAATAGTTCCTACTCTTTGGCTGACATTAATTTAATGTGTATTGATTTCAGTGGTTTTTTTTTTTTTTGCTGTTGAGGTATCCCAGACAGTTTTACCTCAGTCTTTTCCTTTGAGATCATGACAGAGGTGTAACAAAAGCACTGAACTCCCTAAATCTTGGCAGTACATATTCTTAGGGCTGCAAGTGCAAAGTAATATCCCTGATATGATAGTTTGGGAAAGCAGAAGTTTTTATTACTTCATTTAGCTGAGGCCCATAAAAGAGTCTATCCAGCCATAAAACAGGACTTGTCATCCTCAAACACCCAGGAAGGCCAACTTAACCTTGCAGCCTTCAGCCAAAAAGGGTTTGGGGTTTTATTTTGTCTTGGTTTTGGAGAGTTTGGGTATTTTCTTAGAGAAAAATGGGTTTCTCCTCATTGCCACTTGGTTTGTTCAAGGCAAGCTTCTGTCTGATGGTCAGTTCTCCCTGTTACATTCTTTGCAAGTCTAATGTTTATTTTTTTTTAATTTGGTAATTTATCTGAAAGAACTTGCACAGGTTCAAGTCAATAAAAATGCTTTCGATATCAAGGTGAATGGGCACTTAAATGCAGTTTTTAAAAGCTGAACTATCTCTCATGTCACTTAAATTGCCTTACTCAAAGGCAATTTGGGAAAGAGAAACATGCCTTTCCTCATGTTGCCTTACTTCTGTATTCAGAAATGTTCACTTTAACTTCAAGTTTCGTTGATAACTTTATGCATGAATGTCTAAGCTACCATTAAAGTTTTGAATTCCCACTCCCAAGGAAGAATTTTTGAACACAATGAAGGACGTGTACTTAAATTATACCCTGAAATATTGAATGAGCCTGAGAGAGAAGCTAAATTTATTTTTTAATGCCATTACTGCAAACGCACTCTGTTTATCATGAGTCATTTTCTGGTAAGCCCTAAAGTAGGGGTATTATACTTTAATATCATTTTCCGTAACATTAAATTTGCAATGGAGAGAGGCACTAGGTCTGATTCATCATTTCGTTTCACTGCTCAGATCTCTTTGACTTCAGCAGCGTAAATTGGAATAAGATAAAGGACAATCTGGTTTCCCTTCTCTTACAATTTTTCTGATTAGCTTTCTACTTTTCATTGCAGAATTTCCTGGCTTCTAATCTGAGTGAAATCATCAATGAACCAGTTTAAAAAAGGTTTTTTTCCATTAAAAAAATGCCCCAAG
Organism: Irena cyanogastra; assembly: GCA_013397155.1. Classification (NCBI taxonomy): domain Eukaryota; kingdom Metazoa; phylum Chordata; class Aves; order Passeriformes; family Irenidae; genus Irena; species Irena cyanogastra. The sequence goes on along the minus strand of VWZV01013367.1, from coordinate 241,904 downwards.
TAATCTGGATTCAATGGAACTAACTAAAACTCAAGAGCTGCTCCTAGAGCTTTAGGAAATATCTTAAAGAAATATAATTTAGTTATAACTTAATTGTGATTCAAGAATCAATGAATGCTTAGATGAGTGAAAGAGACACAAACAATAAAACCACATTTACTTTTTGTTGTCCAATTATTTTCTCAGACTGCTGGTTATGTTTCCCTCACTGGACTTTCATCTGATTTTTTTGGTGCCTGTGCTTTAATGTAAATGGGGCTTTCCAGATTCTCATTTCTAAGCATATTTTGGGTAATTGTTCTAGTGGCCACCCTCTCTAAAGAGAAGTTGCCACTATTCAGTGAGAAATGTCAGCATTTCAGCCTAAGCAAATGCTAAACACAGCCTTTTCCTCTCCTATTTGTAATTCACTTCTTCAGCAATAGCTGATGGCCAAAAAAATATATATAGTTATTATTTAGTATACCAAATATTTGTACTAAATAGTATACTAATACTATAATTCATTACTAAAATACCATTTTAGATTGTATAAAAAATGAAGTGGTTTGACCCAACAGAACAAAATCCCAACATCCCAATAATTCTTTGCTCTCTACTGTCTTCCTTGTTATCCCCTGGCTCTAGATGCAAATATGTCCAAATTTTTATTCTTCAAGCTTATTTACATCAACAAGAGTCCTGCCAGACTTGTAGCTCCTCATTTTTATTGCTTGGTTTCCAGAATGGAATGCAAACTCAGCTGAGCTTCTGTCAATGCAGGGCAAGATTTCCAAACTCAGAGCAGGAACTTCTGTATAAAAACAGGGAGCTGCCTTATCCCAAGGCTGCACTCTTAAATCTTGCCCTTGGGAACTCAAGCATGGTGGATTCAGTGTCTTCCCCACTCTGAAGCTCCTCCTGACAACAAAGTGTGGTGTGTGGGATCATTCCCAATCTTTCCCCTTCAGAGAGAGATGGAAGATTTGGAGAGAACCAAACAGGGTGAAAGGAACCCCAAAAGCCAGAACTTGTGAGAGGAGTCTCAGTAAGGATTTTATACTCAAAAATCATTCAGTTCCCTAGGAGGAACAATTGTGCTCTGGCTGACTGACTTTAATGAGTGGAGAGGCTGCTGCCTCCCAGTCCATCCCACAGCCACTGGAGTAAGCAGCAGCACAGTAACGGGGCAGGAGGCACATCAGGCTGGAGATGGTTATTAAATCTGGACCTCATATTGGAGCTGGAGCTCATAAATTATGCACAAGCTCCCCAGCTCATCACAGCTCAAGCCTCAAAAAAATAATATGAACCAGAGGGTCATGGTAATTCGTGTCTCCCTGTAACTCAGAATCCAAATTACTCTCTGACTGAAGCATGAACAAAGACTGGTAGAAGTTCAGCTTGAATTCTTATAAGAGCAGTTTCTTACTAGGAATGAAGTCTTTTAAAAACACCGTATTTTTCTCAATACCTAAAAAATTATGAATCACAGAAATTTGGGCAGGACAGGGCTTTGTGCCAAACACTCACCCAAGGAGCAGAGGAAGCCCTCAGTGGATGCCTGTGCACGATTCCTCAGGCACTGGAACAACACAGAGGCTTGAGAGTCGATTGGGAGCCCAAATATCCACCCTGAGCCTGGAATAATGAAATGCATGGCATGGCTGAACTCACCCAGCAGGGCAAATAGCCAAAACCTTACCCTGAGCACAGCCTGGGTGGAATTTCCTGAGGTTTGCTCATTGCCCAGTGATGACTCTGTGAGAGGAGCAAAGTGCTGAATTCAATGAATCTTAAGTACTTTCATTTCAATGCAACCTTCGTGTATTCTTTTAATTACTGAATTCAGCCCAGTAATCAATCCTACCATACAGCATGTGTGCCTAGCACTTAAAAAGTGAAGCAAACAAGGGAAAAAATCAGTATCTTGTGCTTTACCATCAGAATTGTCCATATTTCCACACATAATCCAAAATCTATGGGCAAAGTAGGCATCTGATTCACCACAATTAATTGTGTAAGATTTGTAATTTGTGACTGTGTATTGGAGGGACTTTAAACGGAATTTTTTCTTCTCATTTCAGTAAGTGTTCCATCAGGCTCCACCTGAAAACTTGCCTTGGTTTTTAGCTGAAACTTCACGTCACCTGGAGGTGAGCAAGCATAAACTTTATGCAGCCTCATTGATTCAACACATGCTCACTAGTTCCTATTTAAGCTAATCCTGCTGTGCTGATGAATTAACAAACCATGAATTAGGATTTATGGTTATCCTAATTTCTTCCTCTTAGAAATGTAATTTCCTGCCAATGAGTCCATGCTGGTACACTCACTGTTTGTTTTTGTTTTTTTTTTTTCCAAAAAGGAAGATCACAGCTCTTAACTTTTTATTTAATGACCATGTTTTTCAACAATCAAGATTTACATCTAGTTCTTTATCACTTTCATATATGCAATTTTTGTTGAAAATACCCGTCCAATAGCAAATTCAACAAATTAATACTTCTGATATTCTTGCAGTCCTGGAATCTCACTCATTTGAGTGTGGACAGTGTGATAGTGTACAGCACATCCAGCACTGAGGAACAGAATATAACAACCAATGGCTTTTTACCCCAGTCACCTTGACTGAGCTTTAAAAGTAAAATAAGTGTATCAAACAAAAATGCTACTAAAGCAGTTAAAGTGTCCATAAGTGATTTTGAACATGTTTTTCATATCCTTTTCTCCCTACAGAGTAATTATGTGTAGTAGATTGTTGCAGTAAAAAATTAGATCTTAAACATAAGTTCTTTTAAAATGCATTTCTTAATTGGTGGGGGATAGTCTTATGTGTTTGACTTTAAATTATGATTTACAACTTTGGGCGATTATGGATAACCTCCCTTTCAAACATGTACTTCTGCTGACTTTAAATAACATTTTTGTTTCAAAAAAAAGTTATTTCCTTTCACCCTGTTTAATCTATTGATGCAAATTCCTTGTATCTGCGCTCGGCAAAGCAAAACAAACTGGCAAAATTTGGCTAAACAGCAGTGAGACTAATTCTAAAATTTGATTCTTGCAATATTTAGCATGCAGAGCACCAGGTTTTGTCCAAAACTCGAGGAAGTAAAGCACGAGGGACTCAAACAGCTCCATAAGTCCTGCAAATGCTCGTGGCTGCTTGGCATGCTGCAAGCATGATCCTCCTGGCAGAGATCCTCAACAGGTGCTGAACATCTGCACCTTTCACAAAGTTCCTTGGGGCTGTGGGTGCTCAGAGACAGCTGGAAAATGGAGCTGTGAATCTCTGTTTGCACCTCTATATTCCCAGATGTAGAGGTGTTGTTCTTAAAGGGATATTGGAAACGAGAGAGACATGAGAATAATGAAAAGTTGTCACTGTCCAAGTTAGGGGTCTTAAGTGTGAGTATCCTTATATGATAAATGAGAGGCTGAACAATGACAGTTTGATCACCTGCTGGTAACATCTTTATGTTTGGATATTTGGGATTTTTAATAAATATTTTCAGGGAATTAGCCAGGGGTGTTGATAGCCAGAATATCTCAGAAACTGATTTTTTGAAAAAAAATTAGTAACTGGGCTCTGATGCAGGATCAGCTAGCAATGATTTTGTGACAGAAAATGATGGAAGTCTGGCTGCATTTCCAGCAGCCTTGTCTTTAGTCAGTTTTATAAACTTTGTTTTTGAATGTCCATTGTCATGAGGAAAGATCTTTTCACTCAGAGTTCTTTCCTGACACGAACATTAAAGAGAAGAGTGAAAATTATTGTTAAAAGTAAGTATGGTGCTCTTTAAAAACAAACTTTTTTTTTTTTTAAATCTGCAGATGAACAGCATTTTTTCCTTCATTTTATCGGAACGCATTCACCTGCTCAATAGGAAACAGAATGTAACAAAGTGCTGTATTCAGCTCACAAAGCCCACTCATCAATATCTCCACCGGAAACACAGTCTGAAAAGCAATTCACTCATCGGCATATTTAGCACTCCCTATTTTTTATGCATCCCTCTGCCAAGGCTGATTGGCATCAAACCAGCCCAAGAGCCACATCTCCTGACTCCAGCGAGCCCCGTGCCCAGCCCAGGGCCAGGGGATCAATGCAATTATCAGCCCCTGCCACATGGCCACAGCTTGGAGCGCGCTCCCACCAGCTAAATTGAATGGGACACAAAGCACTGGCTTGTGTCAAGGCAACCAGAGACAGCACCTGCAATGCAGAGAGGTTCAGGAGGGGCTGGCAGAGCTGCGTGCTGTTGATACTGCTCTCCACAAAAATCACTCAGCCCCTGCAACGTTTGCTCTGTCACCCAGTGCAGAGTGCAGGGTTTTCTTTGCTTGTGCAAGTGTTTGCTGACTCGTTTTCATATTCCTTCCAGAGGGTAAATGCCCTTAATTCTGTCTAGTCAGTTGGGTAAAGTGGAATTGGGGGTGCTGTAACTGCTGCTGGCAATCCATATGGAAAAATAGCAAGGATTTCAGTAGTCCAAATGCTTCCTACACTCTTGCCAGCCTCAGCTATGAAGATAATAGCTTAAAAAAGATGAGAAATGCCACTTTCACTTTTCATTTTAATCCAAACATGGACTGTCATTTTATGGAAAAAATAAAAAATAATATTGGCTTAATTTAATTTAAATATTGGAAATTCATTACAGCTTGTTAAGTCCACGTTTGTGGCTCAATGTGTTTAGCTCAGCCTGTTTGGTGCATAAAGAGGGGGTTGCACCATCCAACTCCTGGAGTTTTGGTGCCTAAACCAGAAACTAATCTTCCTAAGCCTCCAATGAAATTCATGACAAGAGAGAGAGAGATTTCTCCAGAGGGCAATTCAGAGTAAGAATTTAACTTAGTTGTTTTGCATTGCACCCTCCAGAGGAAACCCAGATTCTCCTTTTAGGTATAAAGTGTGTGAGCATCTTTCTAACCTGGGCACCTTAGTCAGGGGAATGAAATCCTGTATCTCAATCAAGACAAACATTTTCTTGCTAAATAATGATTTCTCTGTAAAATACAATTTTTCTGTCTTGAAGTAGTTCATGGGTATAAGTAATATTTAAAAAGAAAGTAATTCTGCAGCTGGAATGGATGTAGGGAATTACAATTTGCTGGTGAATGGTGGTTGTGCTTTTTTATAATTTGTATGTCTTATTGTTATTTCATTTTCACTATGCTTGTAGAAAATATGGATTGAACAGTCTATGAATGTGCAAAGGTTAAATATTTGCAAGACAGAAATGTGATGATGATAAGCAGATATATATATATTTTTTCATTAAATGCCTTTGTCCCCTTGTTTTAGCAAATATTTGAAATAGTTTTGTGGGTTGCCCTGACCGATACAGGTTTGTTCAGGTCCAGAGCTGCTGAATTTCACATGATGTATTATTTAATTTTTGTGAGTTTTCATGTCAATTGGTATTTTAATACAACCTTGCAAGCTATTTGGTTTGACTGATATGCTTTTAATGTAAAACACCTTTTGTTTTGAGATACTCTGAAACTGGGGACTTGGCAGATGCAGAGCACAGAGGGAAGGACCTTGGCAGAAGGTTCAGATAAGTTTGGTTCAGATTTTGAGTAGTTGGAATCAGTGTACTGGGAAGGAGAGAAACTCTGAGTAAAAATCAGAGGTTCATTTTTAACTTCCAGCCTGCCAAGGCCCTCTGACTGCTGTCTGCCAGTCCAGTCTATCAGGGAAAATGGAAAACAACAACAAAAAGCAGCTGCCTAAGGACTCACTTCACCTCTTTTTGATTTTTCTCCCCTTTGCTTCCCTTGTAGTTGTCAAAACCACATTGTTCTTTTCATTATCCCAGGCCTGGGCAGTCTCTTTCCATAGGACATTTCCTTCTAAATGCCTTTTGGCTTTTACTCAATCCTCCATCCATCTCTGAAAAGCTTTACAGAGAGCAGCTCTGTCAAAAAGTCTGCAGAAACAAGGCAGCTTTCAGGCCTTTCATATACTGACAGCACAAGCAAAAAGTGAAAAATATAAAAAAAAAAAAAGAGAAAAATTGGAATTAGACAGTTTTTAATGTCCCTTCCAACATGAACCATCCTTTGAGTCTATGAAATAAACTTCTGTGAGTACACAAGGTTCTCACAGACCTGTGGGACTGGATATTCAGGAGAAAATGGCAAATACTCAACAGACATTCTTATCCAGTCTGTGCTCCAGCTGACAGCAAAGAGATGCCCTAAAACCCCATTTTGCTTCCATTTTTTGCTGTGTTTCAAAGGCCTAGGGAAGAAAGCACCCTCAAACCCTGCAGCCCCAGCTAAGCTCTAACTGGGCTGAGGGATGCACTCCCCAGTGCTCCTGTGAAAGGTTAACAATAATGGTTTTATTTTAGAAATACTAGATCAAAACGATTGCATTTCTCATTTTTCAGAGCCTTTTCTGAGTTTGAGCTACTCTACACAGATTTAGCTGTAAGAAGAAGGGTTAAGATGAGTTTGGATATTGCTGCGTTGCACAGCAGTCACTAGAGCACAATTAACTCTCAGCCCTCTAATCTTTGTAGAGCAGATTTTTCTTGCCTTCTTATATATAAGATGTTGTTACCTAAGCATGACTGTATGATTAATTCATTTCAAGGCTTACATCATATTTAAATGGCTTCCAAAGTAAGGAGGCAACTGAAGTATCGAGTAGCATCACATTCATATTCAATATTCATGTGTTGTATCAGATAATTATTATTAAGAGACTTTGTGTTCAAATTCAAATGCTTCCAAAAGTGACTTTAATAAAGCTTATGCCACACTAAATATTAGAAGGACAGGAAATGTACTCGGATAAAAGAAAATACTGATATTCTGATTTATAAAGAGCTGAATTTCAGAGTACTTTTACATGTGGGAATCCCACACTAGTTATTCCATATAATTGCTTCCTTACTGCATGTTTTCTGCTCTCTTCCCATGAAAAAGAAATTGCAAGGCTTGTGCAAAGAACTTCTTTTAAACCGAGTAAAGGAGGAGAGAGACGCGTGCAAGCTTAATATTGTCAAACACAATTTATCTTCCTTTATTTGGGGGTTGATCATTATGGATGAAGATGTCTTCATGTCTGGCACAAAGTTTTGCAGTGAAATATCAACTAAATGATGATGCCTGCATCAGAGACATTCGAGTCTCTATTTATGTGTGTGCACTGCTGGGGGATTTTTTCAGCTTGCTGGAGGAGTTTGTCTGTGCCGTGCAGAACGTGGGAAACCTGGCTGGTAAGTGGCTTGTATATAATTAACCTTGGATTTATAGAAAGGTCACTGCACCATACAGCTGATGGTAACCACAGAAATATAATGCAACGTTCAAAACAATGAAGGTTAAATTCTGCCCTTAATTTTATTCTGTAGCCTCCCCAAAGCCACTCAGCAGAAAGTTGCTAAGACTCTAAGAACCTGACTTCAGAGCTGTGTGGAGGTGTTGTGAGGACAGTGAGAGGAAAAACAATTGGTCCGGGGAGCACTGAGATAAAGCCAGGTCTTATCGAAGAGAAAAACAATTTAACAGCTGTGGAGCTTCTGTCCCCTCCAGGATCTGCCTGCCCGCTCCAGTCCTGCCCCCAGCTGCTGCTCTGCCATCCATTTGTTCTCTCCAAACCACCCAAAGCCAGGTGAGGAAGCAGCTGAGCTGAGAGCACCAACCTCTGCTGGGAGCTGTACCTGGAAAAGAAGCACTGAAAGAGAAAAGAGGGAGGGGAGTTCAGGAGCTCGGAGTGCTGGGATGCTCTCCAGCCCTCCCCTCCCCTCAGATCTCACACAGATGGCAACAGAAAGCAGATTAATGGACAGCTCTTCTCCCCGTGATTTTTCTTTTTAAGAGACTGGTTCACCGCTGGCAAAATATCCTTTTTCCCCCCTTAGTATTTTTATCTTTACTCTTATTTATTTTTGCAGCATACTGGCTTGTCACTTATACGAGAGGCATTTATTTTTCCCATAAAAATCACTCTTTCCAATGTGTTTAAACTCTGCTACTTTATTAAGTAAGCTATTTTTAAAGAATTAAATTAGAAACTAAAGTCAAGAATTATTTGCAGACCCGTACTTAAGCCAGGAGCTGCAGCAGGATGAAGCAAATCCGTGGATAGTACAAAGCAGGTCCTGCAGCTCTGAAGCCATGGGTGGTATCCCAGCATTTCACCCAGATGGAAGGGCCTCAGTCTGCCCCCAAACTGGGCAAAGTTGTATTGATTTTGTGCCTGCCAAGCCACCGAGGGCTGTTGTGTCTTAATCAACAAAAAAGAGCAGGAATCCTGATTTTTTAAAGCAGTTGGAATATTTGCTCTGATATACATAAAGATATATAATGCTTACAACATTGTAAATGATATAGATTGGAAATAATTCAGTTTAACACATGTTTTATCCCCTTTATTGTTCTCTAAATAAAGCTCCAGTGTTCAAGGCAGTCACCTGGGTGAAAAAGGACACAGGAGAGCAGCAATAAAACAGGATAAGGAATATAAAAACAGGAAACAGGTAGTAAACGCAAGTTACTGTTTAAAAGGTTCTAAGCAGTTACTAAGGGGAAGAAAAAATATGATAGCAATATCAATAGTGAATAGAGTAAGTGAAAAGGAAGGCTTTTCAAAATAAAGTGTTGGGGTTAAAAATAGCTTTGTAAGACCAGTGTTAGAAATAAAAGTCATACCAGGGTTTAAAATCAAGAAGCCCTGGAGAAATAAAACTATTGTCAGCTCTAAGTGGGGAGGATGAGAAAGTTGCATTTACCAAAAGTGCAATCTGTAATCCTCCAGTCTAGGGTGAGTTCTGGAGGCAGAGAAGAGCTGAAAAGCCACAATTTACACCAACATTTAAAAGAAAAGAAGAGCTGCACAAAAAATTGAGTTATAAGATTGCCCCAGTATTGGATAAGGTAAAAATCATGGCTTGGGAATTACAGATCAACTGGATTGATATTGATTCTAAGCAAAATAAAAGGACAATTGAGTTTGGACTTTAAGACAGCTAATTATTACAATGCTGAATCTTATATTACACATCTGGTTTTGTGCAATTTGTCTTTTCAAACTTTCTGTATTGTTCCATTCTGACAAACTCGCAGGCCTGCTCAGGACAGGCAGCATTTTGATGTCTGGATTTCTCCAGTTTCTTTCTCCCTAACTCTCATTAAAGGGAATAACAGGGTATTTTGCAGATTCAGTTTAGAAGTGACTCCCTCACAGAAAACAATTTTAAGTTGCTAATGAGTAGAAAAGAAAGCCCTGGGATGTTCCTGAGTAGCTGATATTTGCTGATAGAGAACACGCAAAGTTTGCAAATGGTGCAATGTTTCTGTGTTAGGGGCTGGTGGGAAAGGTGAGATTTTACCCCAGAGCAGGGGTGGCTCAGCTGATGGCCCGAGTGAAGAGCTCAGACACCCGAGGGAGCCTTTCCTGTGCCAGCCCATCCTTCCTCGGGGGAGAAGCCACAACTCCATCAATCCTCCTCCTCCTCCTCCTGCTGCTGCATCTGCTCTGGAGAACGACCTGGGGCTCTTTGTTCAATGGTCACACCCGCAGGGTGATGCACAGGTCAGGATGGGGCCACACCCTGGGCTCAGGAGGCTGCAGCTCTTGTGCAGATATGCAGAGAGTGAAGGAGGGTTTTAAAGCTTATTATGAATATATATCAAGGCTTTAAATTTGATTCAGAGTTAACTGGAGAAATAGAATGAACAATCTACAAAAGAAAAACTTCCTGTAATCAATGCTGGGCTGGATGTCAGTGATCAGCTGGGGTTTTTTTTTTTGGTTTTTTCTGTCCTGTTGGAGGTTTTCAGAGGGTTTTCTGAGACTTCAGATTCTTTGAGTGATCGAAGTTGCTGTTTGTTAGAGGGAAGTCAAATGACACAGAGGATCACAGTAATATTTCTGTCCCTGTCTGGTGCCAAGTCTGCAAAACTTGTCTGGAAGTGATCTGTACTCAGTGAAGGTGTTCCCCTGAGAACAATCCAGCCTCTACATTTTAAGAAGGAACTAATTATCTCCTGGTAATTGATGGTACAATAAATTGATATTTTTGAATTAGACTCCATTTTCTGGTGGCTAAAATTAGGTGAATTGGATGACACCTGCTGTGATATAAAAGCATAATAGTGGCTTTTTTTTTTTTCTATTTGAAATACAATGCAACATTTGGATACAGACAGGTGACACACATGATTTTTTTTTAATTTAGACTCTCTGCTGTGCTTTTCAGGGGCTGCAGAGTTACCACAGCTGTATCATTATATTAGGAATTGCCACATAATTTGGGCCACACACAGAACATAACCATTAACTGTAGTTATTAAACGGGAGAATGACAATGGGTCTGTTGAGCAGCATCATTACTCACAAATGCTCCCTTTGTTATCTGGTATCATCCTTTGTATTTTTCTCTCACAATTAATAACAGTTCAGATCAAAACAATTACGCCAAATGTTGAAAGTAATTGTACAATATCTATACTCAGACACAAGATTTATGATAGATAATAAGAACATTGTCAAAATACAATTACACATACAATTTGTTTTGTTGTACATGGTTTTGTGTGACAAAAATGTTTTAATTCAAGCTTGCTTTCTTTTTTGTTTTGTTTTCTTGATTTTTTTTTTTATGTCCACTACTTGGATAAGCTAAATGTAGTTGCATTTAGGAATTGCAGCCCACCTTGTAGTGGGAATTATTCCATTCCCATCATAAGTGAAGCATGAAGGCTGATGTTCCTGCTGCTACAGTTTGGAAGATCTAACTCAGGTTTGGTGAATTCTTTCCCTTTTTTGTTGTCTTATTTTAAGGTATTCATGCCTTAAAATTGTAATTTTAATTCCAATTAATTTTAATTCCTATTAATGATTGGAATCAATCCATCATTAGTTGGAATTTTTCCTGCCACAACTTGTGGGACTGGGTGAGACATTGTAGCAGAGGGAGAATCCTAATTTATGAAGGGTTAGGACTGAGGACTTGGATAATTATTTCCTCTCTTGTCATCATGTATGGAACAATCAGCAAATGAGCACTTTAAAATACCATGATTGCCCATTAACTGATGTTAACACAATTTCTATTTCGAACTAACCTGTACAACTGGATTTCTCATTAAAACCTGGAGATTTTCTAGGGTTTTTTGGTTTGTTTGTAGTTTTAGTTGTCGTTTCTTTTGTTATGGGATCTGATGTAAGGATGCATGTAGAAATCTCTGTTACAGAAGGGATCCATGGAGCTTTTATGATCACGCCTTGCTTCCTGTCAGTGCTGTTATTTCTGTGAGCTCCTGGGCTCTGATGTAAACCTCTGGGTGAGAAGCACTTCCCACCAAAACCACATTATAGGGCAAGCCTCTATGCCTTCCAAAACATGAGAACTTGCTGCACCTGCCTAACACTGTTTATCAACCTCTACTCTGAATTTTTGTGCTGACCCCTCCCTGCCTCATCCTCCCTGGGATGTCACAAACTGGGATGAGCTGGGAGTGTGCAGCTCCCTGCTTGTTTTCCTGCCCAGCAGAAGTGCAGGTCGAGGATGCACTCGGGCTCTCCCATCCCTTGGCAGCACTCTGCTGCTGCCAGAGTTCAAACAGCTGCTCTCCAACTGGAAGGATGTTGAAAAAAGTTAAAGGAACTGCTGGGAAGGAAGCAGGAACTCTGGATGTCAGAGGTGCCTTGAGGGTGCTAAATCTTAGTGGAGGATGAGCTGCCTCTATTTCTCCATGCTGAGATGCTCCCTGTTCTGTCTGCTCAGACTGACAGGTCTGAAAATGAATGATTTTTCCTCAGTCATGATGGATACCTTTCCCAGACATATTGTAGCATAATGGACAAATAACTTCTCTTAAAGACTTGTCATATAATTTGAAGGGGGAAAAAATTGTGCCCGAGACAGACTTTTCTATCTATATCCTCTGGGAATAATGAGACCTTAGAGCAGAGTCTGAGGCTAAGAGTTGGTTCAAAATACTATGATGTGATGTGCCCTTATCTTCTTTCACAGATAAGACAGGCAGACTGTTTCTTGCACAGAAAATCAAAGAGCAGACTGTAAAATCATAGGAAATAAAACCTGACAACTGAAATCTTTCCTTTCCTTTGAAAAATGTTTCTTCCAGATATTCTCTTTTATTTTCCTCTCCTTATTCCTTGGTGACCCCCACTTACCTAAACTGCAGTGACCATAGCTGAATCTTAAATAACTCATCAGAGTGTGGAAAATAGAAGTCCCCATGTTTAATTTCAAGTGTTTGTGTTGTTATTAACCTTGTGCCTGGGTGAAGCACAGTGGATGTGCTGTGACCCTGGCAGCAGCTGGGAGCTGGAAAAGAGGGCAGAGACCTCTGAGAGTATTCCAGCCTGAGCTATTCCAGCTGCAGAACATCAGGAGGGACAGAGAAAACACAAAAATTTGCCAGTCAGCCAGGCTAAAACAAATGTTTGGGTGACTTTAGCTGATGCTTCAGGTTTAGATACCACGTGTCTGTCCAACACAGCCCCTGAGAAGCCATTTTCCACTTGTTTAGCTGGTATGCCAGTGGATATTTGGCCAATCCCAAAAGATATTCAGAAAGCTGTATCAGGCACATCTAAAAGCTCACCCCCAAGCAATCTTTTGACTCCAGTAAATGCATATAACAGTGGTTCCTCACCTTCCCAAGGCATCTTCTGAACCTCAAGAGTTAGAGATCCTTGGCTCTATGTACACAACCTATTGTGTCAAATCTAATTACTCAGGGGAAAATCAGTCTTTGGTTAAAGGTGTTACTCCCTCTCACAGTATATTCAAAAAGCAGAGCTCATGGTTCAACCACACTTCTTTAGTTCAGTCTGCATCTGACATTCCCTTTCAATTACCTCAGTTACATCCTGAGGGCTTTTGAGATGTGCCCACCTTCAGCCGGCAGCTGATTTGATCAACACAAGAGCCCAGGTGGCTGCTGGAGAACTCTGTGCTGGTGTCCAAACCCTTTTTTCTGCCAAAGGGTGATAAAGTCACTGGGGGCTCTCAGGAGAGGAGCTGGCTGATGCCCCTCAGGGTCCCAAACTCGGAAGGTGCTGGTGGCGTGTCGCTGTTCCCAGAGGACAAAATGAAGGACCTCAAAGTTTTTTGTGATCATCAGAAGGCTGCTTTACTGTAACAAGGTGACTTTATAAAGTCTTTCACTAACAATTATGTGATTGGCCAAATGGCACAGGGCCTCTCTACCACTGTTGGTTGAGGCAGAGAGAGCATGATTTGAGAATGGACACAAAGGGAAAAGTAAGCAAAGTGAAAACAGCAGCTGTTGTTTTGTGAATGAGAGATGCTTACAAAACCTTTTATCGGTCCATTTCTTGAGATCCTAAAGTTCTCCACAGAACTGTCCTTGGAAAGGAAAGCTGCTTTGCCTTGAGAAAACCAGGGCTTGCTGCTGAGTTTCTCTAAGTCCCACTGAAAGTCAGCCCCACAATGGTGGGCTCCAGGAGCTGTTCTGTGTCCCAGCCCCTGGATCTACAGGAAAGGACCATTCCCATGTGCTGGCAGCCCTGCTGTGGGAGGATGTCAGGGACTCTTCCTGGGAGATGACTAGGATGTGTCCAAAATGCCCTGGCCCTTAATTTGGTGTTTTCCATATTTGCTTTTCCATATTTCCTATTTGCTTAACAAACAGCTCAGAGAAGGCTGAAGAGCTGACGTGGAGAAGATGTGACACGTGGAAAAACACCTGAAGAAACTGGCATCTGTCCAACACCATCAGTACATCACGTGTGAGTCACAACAAAGGCTGGGATTTATTTTAGATCTGCAAGGTGATGCACACAGGGAGCATTAAACTCCAAAGCATGGGGTCACTCTCTGGTCCTGGTGCCTGTGCACGGCAAGCTGCCTTTCTGCCTGTTTGCCTTACTAATTGCTGCCTGGACCTGACTAATTGCTTTTTCTTCATTAACAAGAGACTTCTGGTTATTTCTAAGTCTCTCAAGGTTTCACATTTATTAGTTATTACTGCAGCCTACTCCTTTTGAAGGTATGGGAAGGCTGACCTGTGGAGGGTGAAACAGAGGTGTCCGCAGTGGAGTGAAATGTCCAGGCTGATTTCATTTTTTGTCTAGATTGACATAGACTTCTGAGTCGGGCTTTTATTTATTTTATTTTTTATTTTTTATTTTTTATTTATTTGTTTTATTTTATTTTTGCAAGTACATTGCATTACCCATACAAAAAACTAAATTTCCAGAAATACGTTTCAAAATTTGAAAAAAAAAAACAGGCATAGAGGCCTTCCTTTAAAAATATGAAAAAAAAAGTCATTTTGAAATAACATCTCATCTAAAGCTGGTTCAAACTGAATAGCGGGTTTTAAGGTTAAAGTATATAGCTAAAAACAAAGGTTCATTTGACTCAAAACAACATCTGTTGTTTGTTCTAAGCAAACTAGAAATTGATTGACCCAGAATTGATTAAAAATTGTAGTCTCTTGCCAAGCCAAAAACTAATAACATTTTTTTCACAGATCTAGTGAAGTGCATCTTAACATTATAAACTGAAATATCTGAGCTCTATGTGAAATCATATTACAAAATCCCTATTGCCATTTATGAGGAAAATTACTGTTTGCAGCCCCTAACCACTTCATATATGTCATTTCTCTGGAGATAATATGATTTTTATTTACTGGAAAAGTGTCTCTGATGAACAGACTGTAATTAATTAAACACATTAGTCTGTTTTTTTTAAAGTATAGCTCAGACTTACAGGATGGATCTGTTTCTAATAGAGAAGATGTAAGTGGTCCTTGCCCAGACTATCATGAAACACAACAAAACAAAACAAAAGAAGAACCAAAGCAAAACAAAAATGAAACAAACCAAGAAACAGAAAGATTGGAAAAAAGCAATACATTTATGGCTTTTTCTTCCCTCACTCACTGTTTAGTCAAAATATTTTTCATTTCAAAGAGTTTCTTGCCTGATAGGAAAGGAAGACTTGTGAGTGGATTATATCCATCACCTTCCAGCCCAGGACCATGGCTCCCTGTGATGTGTAAATCCCTGATACCTGAATTTTCCTGGACTGTTTCCTACAGTGTTAACTGGGATGCAGACAGGCTAAGGCCACAAGTTTCAGATTTTGCTGCCTAATTCAAGCCCTCCATTTAAAGGCTATTTGAAGAAACCTTCAAATAAAATAAAATAATAAAATAATAAATAAAATTTAGCACTGAGTGTCTTTAGCAAGGGATACACCGGGAATTAAAGAACCTGAATTTCAGCTCTTACTGTTGTTACTTGAATGACAGTGGAATTGGAGTCCCCAGACTAAATCATTGACCATGACCCTCATTAAAAATCAATATTTATGGAAATTAATGCATTCTGGGATCTGGGAAGCATTACTCTGTGCAGAGAAAAGCAATGCCTCTTTCTATGGCACATACATCAGTATTTTCATAGCCCACTGAGGCAAAGTACCTCAATTATACCTTCACTGTCTTACAATGAACTGTTTGTAAATCTCTGAAAAAAAATTTAAATTTTCTTCTTGCTCTAGAAATGGAAAAACCATTCCTACAAATGTAAACGTGAGTACGAGCCTTAAATAAATCTGTTTATACCGCCAATTTTTCCGAGCTTTTATGGCTAAAATGAGCTAACAGAAATGCAAACCAACTCCGATGGAGGACAAAGAAGCCAACTGGCCGTGGTTGCTCTGGTAACAAATTGCCTTTCTCCACGAGAGTGTGCAGGAATGCATGAAGATGAGAGGGAGATCTGTGTACAGCTCACGGCACATTTGTGCGCGCCCATCCGCGCGCGCGCCTTCCCTTCCCAGATCACTCCACACCTTCCACTTCCCATGGATCTCTGTGGCTTTTCTCCCCTTTAAATTTCATTAATCATCCTCGTAAATGGAATGCTTCCCTTGAGTGACATTTTTTTTTTTAATGTTAAAATTATGTTATATTTGATTTGAAAAGCAACCTAATTAAGGTAGGCTTCCTGTAAGCTATTTAAGTCTCATCTCCCCGTGGAATTCTGGAACATTTAGAAAAATAATGAATTACATCTTATATAATCTTTATTGCTGCTTTTTAGGATGAATAATATATTCAGTTTAGGCTGAAATAACATATCCCTAAGGTACAATCTGTTTCCACAAATTAGATTGGTCCCTCACATACAACATTATTAAGCATGAAGAAGAAAGTTATTGGGTTCCCTGTGCCCCCTAGGAATAGTATTTTTCCCTGCACATCTGAGCTTTAAATGTAGCCCAATTCAAGACAAATCTGGTAAATAGTTAAAAGAATGCTGCAGTTGCTTGGATTTACCTGTTAACCTCTTTATTTAAAATTCTCCTCCTTTTTATTTTGAAGACATGACTGATGCATACAGTTCAAAGGGGAACACAAAGAACAGAAATACCACTGTGATTCCCTGTTTCTGTGGGTTCTGGATGTAGTTTTAATTCTCTTTCTAACTTTACCCATCTTTTGGCTGATTAAAAATCTCAGTGTGATTTACTCTGATTGTCAAGGAAGGTTTGAGTTATTATTTCCAGACCAAAATGGGATTATACTGTAGTATGAAGTGGAGAGAAACATGTTCAACACAGAGTTACCATTAAATATTTTATAACTCTGATAGTTCCTCTGGAAAAGGCTTGAATAATGAGTTATGTGATGAATCATGGAAATGATTTGCAAAGGATGGAACAAAAGGATTTTTTAGAAAATCCTTGCCTAAGATAGTCTCATGGTTCTCAGCTTTTCTCTCTTTAATTACATTAAATAATCATTTGTTTCTTTTTCCTGAAGGTGGAGGTGTATATTTGTTCCAAGTCACTTTAATAGGTTGAGAAATACAAATACTACTGCTCAGAACTAAAAAATCCCCTTTAATTTATTTTAAAACCACAGCTCTATTCTTGTTTATACTAAGAAAGTAACCTAGTAGAATGAAAAGTAGATTGTGCAGTACTTCCTGTCATACCTGTCGATTCTCTCAAGGCATTTTAGTTGAAGTAGTGAAAAGATTATACAGTAATTTTTCAAGTGTGTTGATAACTATATTTAAAAGTCCTGCTGAAATAGAACCTTAAAATCAGTTAAATTTGAAACTAGAACCAATATGAAAGTAATCCTTCTTCAAACATTTTTTTAAGAATTTTCTGCCTTTTTTTACTATTAAATATCTCTTTACATTAGCTTCTCAAAGTTATATTAGCCTGTGTTCTGCTGGTACCTGAACTAAATTCCATCCATCCAATCTGTTCCATGCTGAAAGTAATTTGTCCCACTCTGGTTTCAACTGGCACCAAAAAAATTGATGTAGATAGATTTCTAGATTATACAAAACTTGAGGCAGAGGCTGGCTAGGACTTTAAAACCTATTTTTATCCAGCCTTGTATCTAGATTAAAAGATATGCCTGATAAGAGCTGGGAAGATCCAGCATATGTGAGATCTTACGTTGTTGTTGCCATCTCAGCCAGGAAAAAGAGATTTTAGATGAGGTAAAACTACAATTGTAAGCTCATTAGAATTTTTAGCTTCTTTCCAGATCAATAGTCAAAGACACTTACACAAACCTTGACATTTTTTCTCTTTCACATGGAACAAACTGTGAGGGGAGGTATGAACTTACTAAACTTCCTTCCAATAAAAGATATTCTGATGGATAGAGAGGTAAAAATGAATTGGGAGGCTGTTGCTCTGCTGCTTCCTCTTTTATTCCCTTCTCACAAAGGTGAAGGCACAAGGAGCTCAGGCTCCCAAAGCTGCCTGGAGAGAGGCATGGACTTCCCTGGCTACTGCTCTGGAGAGGAAAACTACAGCAGTGCCACGGTTCTTCAGCTGGAATACTACAGAAATGGAAAGGATTGATAAAAGGGGTAGAAATATGGCTTAGTGGAGAAGAATTTTACATTATCTGGTACGTGGATACTGGAATCTGTATATCAAGGAACTGTGTCTGTTCTTGATAGATAAAAGCATTTTAACCCTGCGGCCAGACCCTACATATTTACCTACTCACTGCAGCAATATATTAACTCAGTTTGTAGCATGAGTGCACATATCAGTATAGATTTATACCTCTCTTCTTTCTGTGTTTGAGCATGGATTTGCTTTTCCTTTGGATTTGGTTTTTGGGGGTTTTTGTGGGTTTTTTTTGTTGTTGTTGTTTTTTTTTGTTTTTTTTTTTTAATTTTAGGAGAAATGTTGACAGCTTTTTGCCATAACCAGGGGCTGTTTGAAGAAACACTCAAGGTGTGATGAAGTGAATCACTCCCAGTTGATTGCTGTTACTCAACCCAGCCACAGGTGCAACTGATTCCAGGTATTTAAGGGAGGAAGGCAGGAAGGTTCTTAGTGTGGCATGGGGCTGTTTGCAGTGATTTATGTTGTTCCATCTGGCACCAGGATCCAAGAAAACATCTCCAGGTACAGTAGAGCTGCAGTGTCATGAATCCAAGTGTTTCTGCTTGAAGGATGTTCTTATATTAAATACTATAGAAATATTAGAAATATGCTAGAATTATTACAACAAGGCTGTTGTGAGATCCATGCAGCTCTGGCTAAGCAAGAAGCAGAAAGTCCTTCAGAGGTGGAATATATTTATTTATTGTTCTGTTTCCAGCCCCTTGATTTTGTGTTGTTTTGTTTTTGGTTTTTTTTTTTTTTTTTCCATCTGTAGTGACTGTGCAGGCTTTGTGCATTGCTAACACAAACGTGTCCTTTGAGAGGTGTGTCCCCGTGCCTCTCCTCTCAATTCTTCTGTGGCTGAGGTGGTTTGGTCCAGCCCTGCAATCCCAGTGCTCCTGGAAGCTCTTCCCTCCAGAGCAGGGGCTGGGCTGTGTGGGATAGCTGGGAATAGCTCCAGAACTCAGTGTCCAAAGCAGGGATCCTGAATGGGGCCCTGAGTTCTTTCAGGTGTTTTCAGGTTAATATGCACGAGTTTGCCTCTCTCTCTGATTGGGTTGCTTCTCATAAGAAGGCTGTTGGCATAATTTTTCTGGTTTGTTTGAATTTTCATGGGTTGGATTTTGCTTCAAGGCAGACTCTTTACAAAGTCATTTTGCTTGGAGTTTTCCTAGTTTAGATTATGGGCTGGGCGTTAGGGAAGGTGTCTTTATACTAAACTTCTTGATGTGATTCAAAAACTTTGTTTCTTATTTAATTCCTTGAATTCGTATTTTTTTCCTTCTCCAAATTATTCATCTATGGCAGGTCCCTGTTTTTCTTTATGACAGCTGTGAGTTCAACTTCTCTACTGCTGTTTTTTTCTGCTTCAAAACTGCCAGTGGTGTCACCACAGGTCTGGAAAGGTAACACTTGCAGAGACAACACCTTGGGTACTGTTTAAGAAACACTATTGTGAGTTGAACATAAACACCATTTATTTGTCAAAAAGTACTTAGAAAAGAGAAGGACTGGGAAGGTGGAGAACACAGAGAGAGAGAGAGATGTTAAAAATGAAGTGCATGTTGTTTTGGTTCTTGAACACCAAATCTTTGAAAATACAGAAAACAGAATGGGATCCTGAATGCTCATTCTGCACAGCAGCTTGGTCTGATTCCTCTGCCAGGCTTCTGGCTAACATTTAAATCAAATAATTTACAGAATCAGATTTGGTCACCACTCAGGAAATGCCAGTAGGAGCATATGACACTTAAGAGAATTGAGCAGGCCGAAGGGTTACCTGCAATAATGTTTTTTCAAGTAGATATTCTATGTATTAAAGCTTTCTGAAGTTTCTTTTTGTTTGTGTAATTGAACTGATCCAATGTTGCTGGTACTTCACTTGTGGTCTCCTTTGAAGAGCTGTTAATGGTTGTGCTTTTTAATATAAGCCTAAAATGCTAGAGAGACTCTGAATTTCATCTTGTGTGTGAAATAGTATATGAGTTTTTCCCAGTAAATCCTATTTCTGCTGAGGCCAGTGGAACTCTTCCATGGACTTAATGGCATTACATTTTTCACCTTTAATCTGTGGAGGTGACAAATAGACCATGGCTTAGACATCATACGACACCCTTCCAAAGTCATCAGAATGCCTCTGAAACATCATAACCACAATTTCATACTCTCCATTGTGCATTGGCCTTCTAGGAACCTGGATTAACACTCACAAAGACTCAGCAGCAGAAGAAATTATCCCTGCCTGTAATGAACATTTGTAGTCTGAGCCCCTTTCTGCACTGAATTTGTTGAATTTCCCAGGCCCAGTTCCACTGCACGTGTCACAGACCCAAGGCTTGTTTTTCTTTTTGTTAGTAAAGTCCGCCAATCAGTATTCTAGAGGGGGAGGATATAATTCAGAAATATTTTTCAGTAAATATTATTTTTTTTATCTTAAAGAACATCTCCCTCAAGCTGCTGGCAATGTTTCTGGAGCCCAGGATGGGGTTTGCTTTCTGGGCTGCTCAGAACAGCTAACATAGCACAGTAACTCCTCAGACAGCATCCCCAATCTCCCAATTCCTGCACCCAGGTGATATTTCCTGCCTTCCCCACCAGCCATGCTCTGTGGTGTTGCTGCAGAGTATTTTGCATGAAATATAACGTGTGAACCTCCTCAATAACAATATCTCACCAGGATGAATAAGTGCCAAGGGCTGCTTTTTATTGCAGTCAGTGGGATGCCTGGGCTGATAGGTTGCTTTCCTTCCCTTCTGGTGATGTCCATGACTCCAGTAACTTTATATTTTAATGACAGTGCCTGGTGCTTTTCTTTTAGTCAGTAAATACACTGAACAAATTGCGCAGAGCAACGAGGGATGTATTGGGTAAAACGTGGAAACACCTTCAGAAATGGCTGAGAATGAAATGGCAAAATATTTATCACTGTCTGAAGCACTTTGGTGCATTGTTTGTGTGAAAAGATGCATTGCTATTGATAATCTATTTTTGCTTATTTGAGCGTTTTAAATTGAGAAGTGGGCGATAATGTTCAGATCAGTTTGTAAAACCAAACTTCGTGCTGGATGTGCACACCAGGAAAATCTGGCTGCTTTGCAAGGCCCTTTGTGCTGTTGTTGTTATCAAGCAGTGAAACACTGCAAAGCTAACGCAGGGGGAGCAATCCCAACCCATAAATAATTGTCTTTGTTATTACAAGGATGGCCACCAGATCAACAGTTGTGCAATAATCCCCTCATTTGGCAATAAACAGCCTCATTTATCATTAGCTTAACAGTTTCCAAATTATGCTGACTAAATGGAAATATGCAAATTGATGCAATAGCTAAATAAAGGAAGTTTGGCAAAAATCAGTTTGGTGCTGGGTGTTCATGTGATTTCTGCAACTGTCACATGAATTATCCCTCTGATATGCAGTAATATAACCATATAAATGATTTCCCTGAGATTTATAGCAAACCTAATCTGTGTTCCTCTTGTAATTCATGGAGAGGAACAATCACATTTGCTCTGCCTGAGAAGAGGGAGAATTTGCATCTGCATTGACTCTGCCTTTTAGAGTTTATTACTCCCTTTTGTGTATTCGTTGTGCCTGTAATGCTAAGCTGCAGGAGGACAAAATCTAGCAAAAAAAAAAAAAATTGAAGTAGCTGTGCTCGGTGTTTTCTTTGGAGGGTGTTTCTAGATGAAAGAACATTAGGAAAGGACACACAGGCTTGAAATTTAATGACTATACTTAACTATATTGGAAATAAGTATAGATTCCAACCCCAAATCTGTGTAATGCCTATAGTTCCTACATGGCACATTATATAAAGACATAAAAGGCAGTCTGTACTCTTCTTTTATTTTAGAAGCAAATTGTACCATAGAAATTGCATAACAAGCTGCCTGGATGAATGTTCCAGGCTCTCTTTAAGCCTGTAAATAAGTGGTGTGTTCCTAGAAGATATGCAAAGTGCTGCTGTCACTTTTTCTTACATAATGCTCTGAGTGGAGCAAGGAAATTTGTTCCTCCCTGAATGCTTGAACACCTGAAACAGAGTCAGGGCTTGAAATCTGGTTTGCTCTGTAAGGTTATTTCAAATGCTATCACCTGCAGTCCTCTCATGCTTGAGATGGAGCTTATGTCTGAATTTAAATCAAGCTATGCTTAATGTATATTCAGATTCTATTTATTTGGTTTCTTCTCCACTTGGTAAAGTTCTTGCAAGACCTTGAAGATTTTCTGTCGCGTTGCAGAGAGACAATAATTTACCTTTCTGGCACTTTTAGAGACAGATAAATTGTTAATAAAGTGTTGGGTAATTTTAAATTAGTGGAGGAGCAATTTTAGTTTTATTTGCAGAGAATTCTAAGTTTGCTATGCTATTAGAAAAGTTTGGTCTGAAATTTGTAGCTTCACAGGATGCTGTAATGAAGCTGTTGTTGTTAATTTTTTTTCCATGTCTTGTTGAAAAGAAAATTATCATATTTTATGAGGGCTTTTCTTTATTGTAACTATACTTACTATACATTGAGATGTAAGAGAAGGAGATTTTTAGTTTATTTTATTTGAAGTGGTAAAAAAGAACAAAGTAGTGTTTCTTACACTTAAATTGAGCTATGGCCCCATCACCTTTATGGGAGACAAGACTGGGGGCTGCCTGTCAGGGCAGATTTTTTCTTTAAATGCCATACATGAGTTATGGAGAAATAATACCTAAATAGATATTTTATTGATCACTTTGCTGCCCAGCCTGTCTCTGGGTGACTGCTGAAATTCCATGCTTTCAGACTCTCTTGTGGACAGTGCTAACCTGAAGATTTAGCTGGTGGGCTTTAGTTTAGAACAGGTATGACACTGTTTTATCCTTAGCTGGCCACTTATGTGCTGATCATATTTTCAGTTTTATGGCATAGCTGACTGCTCTGTAGCTGCTGAGATATGCCCACAAAGCCCAAACAGCACAAAGAACAGTGGTTATTCAATAACATATTTCAGAATCCTCCTGCAAATTGTTCCCACAGCAGAAATTCAACAGCTCAAGTTCTCACCAAGGCCACCAAGACCCAGCTCTAGCCTGGCAGTGGATATTTTTGCTGTGAAGTTCACCTACTCATCATTGCTGTGTTACTTTGGTTATTCATTAATGCCAGCCTTGTGCCATTTCCACAAATCCAGTTTCATTTCCACAGCTCTCAGGTGGGAGCTGCAGAAACCAGAGGGGGATGAGCCCACCAGGTCCCAGTGCTGGAGGGGTCACAGTGAGGCTCTGAGTCACACACACAGATTTACATCCCACCCAGACATCTCAGAAAACTTCTAGACACAGTTTTGACTTCTTTTCTAGCTTCCCTTTTGGCTATTTTTTTTTTATTATTTCTGCAAGAGTGACTGAAAAAGAAATTGTTGTTTTAGTCAGTGTGCAGTTGGGATGTGTCACTTTGCAGGGTGTAAATTCCTATAGCTGGAGAGGTACCAACTTCCTAGGAAGTCTTTTACAATGTATGTGAGCACTGAAATCGTGTGAGGTGGTTATAATTAGTCTTTACTGAGAATTTTTGGTGATATTTAAAGGGCAAATCCCATTAAAGTGCTCAGAGAAAAGATTTGAAACATAAGGTACTGAAAACAAATTCCAGCTAGAAAAGGACAAGACAGCTTCAAGGAGCCATTTTTTCTGAAATCCCTGTAGACATATTTATGGAGTCTCACATTGAGCATCATCAAACTCCCAGCAGCCACAGGAGGAGAGGAAATAATTTAGGATGTCCTGGCCACCTGTATGACCTCGTGTCACACTGCCATTCCTCCTCATCCACATGAATCATTTCAGAGTTGTCATCAAAACTGATTTTTTTCCACAGAGGTCCAGCTTTCACAGCCACTGCTGTCCCAAGGCCAGTTAATCTTTTGGAGATGATCCCTTCTGGAGCACATTAAAATATCCTGAGTGTGAGAGAAGCCTGAGCTGCCTTTGTGGTGCCTGTTCCTGCCAGGTTTTCCCTGCAGCTGTCCCAGTTTCCAGGATGATCTATCCCTGTGCAGGGCATGGGCTGCCTCCCAGAGCAGAGTGTGAGCTCAGGCACACAAATCCTTTCTGCCTCCATGAGAGGGGATGTCTTGGTGTCCTTTTAGGTAGGATGCTGAAACCACTGCAAGAAAGGAAAGAAAGGAGCCAGTTGCCTGTTTTATCTGACCACAATGCTACAAGGACACCAGCTTTGTTCCAGCATTTTAGGAAGATGAAATACCTGAAAAGGCCAATATTTCTTTTTTTTTTTTTTAACTGCAGTTCCTTTTTCAGCTCACCATAGTCATATGGGGAATTGGCTGTACTTGGTGAACAAGGGCAGACATAAAAAGGGGAAGGTGACATATCAAAAAGAGCAGATTCTCTTGGCTTTCTTATGAAAAAAAAACCCAAACAAACAAAGGAACAGACCCCTCCCCCCAAAAAAAAACTACAACAGCATAATTGTGATGGTAAATTATTAAGATAATTTCATTATCTTCATTCATTACATCCCAAAAGTAAGGCAGTGGGAACAGGAAAATCCAAACAGCTTAAAATGAAAATCAGAATGTTATTGCAAATCATGAGACTGTGAAAAGAAAAAAATTACTACAGAGGCAATAAACTCCATTATTGTTTGTGCTGTAAGAGCTGCCTCTAATTTCTTGAGCTAACAAACAATCCCATCTAATTACAGAAACATTCTTCTTGATTAGGGCTGGCTGGTCCTTGCTTGCATCTCTCTGTATTTCATGAAGAGAGGAGCTGGGAGCTCTTGATTGTGTGACAGCCTTGGACAAGTGCTGCTGCCAATTTGCATTGCAAACCCCACAAATCCAGAATACAGCCAGCAACCTTTCCTTGTGCCTTTGCAGGGCTTCAGATATCTTACTGCACACCTATGGGGAAAGCCTTGCAAGGCAAAGAGGGTGCAGGAAAACTGTGGTGGTGCCCATGGAAATATAACCAAAAGCATCTCCTCCTTAACTGAAAACCACTCAGAGAGGAAGTCTCAAAACAAGTGTTAGATTAGCATGGAAGGAATGAAGAGCTGTCTCTTTGTTGCATTAAAAACATATTTTTTCCTCACATAAAATAACTGGATTAGCAGTTGCAGTAAACTGCACTGCAGTGTTAACTGGAACATTATCTACTCCACACTAATGTGATAGTTAATTGAGGAAAAATAGGAATTATTTAATGATAAGAGTTCTTTGTAACTTATCTTGATTTCCTTTTCCTCATCTAGATGAGTTTTGCCATTAATTAAACCCCAAAGTCTAATGATTTTGCCATACAGAATGCTTCAGAAATGGTCTTGTCCATTCAATAAACATTTTTCTTCTTGCAAGGAATTTCAAACCTGCTCTAAGTCTGCTCATGTTTAAAGAGCAAGGAGTTTTCAAATGATCAGTGATGTTACTTTGCATGGAAAAGCAAGGGTTTTTCTAAAGCCAGCCTTGTTTAAGTGGGATCTGTTAGAAACTTTCCAGCTAGAAGTATTGTCTCTTTGACAGAGAATGTACCATCATCCTTGGATGAAATAAACGCTGATCTTGCCCGAGCTACTTGTGCTGCCTGCCATGGTAAGAGCAATCACCTCATGGAAAAGCACAGCATTAATATCTGGATTATTTCCCTCCATTTTCAGTTCAGCTCACAGCTTCTAGTACAGGTTTGGGTAGGTAACTGTGTCAGTTCCAGATAAAATTTGGTATGTCTCCTCTCATTGGAAACACTGTGAAAACTGTGCTTTTGGGTTCTGAGTCAAGATGATGGATAACACTTTTTGTTCAAGTTAGAAACACAGCTGATAAAAAAGAATGGATGAAAGTCCCTCTGAAAGTGCTGCTGAAATACTGCCTTTGGCAGCACACTGGTCTTCTGCTGGAGTCAGATTTTATATTTGTCAGTAAGTTTTATTCAGTGTAAGTGCATGTACCTGTTGCTAGATTTGTATGAAGAGATTCAGACATGCAGTGTTTATTTTTATAAATTGTATTTCCACTTATGCAGGTTGTGTATTTATACCAGTTTGGAGTCTAATATTTTGTGTGTGCCTTGATGAAATTGCATCTTGTTACATGATTATATCTAAAGTCAGTTTTGTAGTCAGTCTAAGCACTTTTTTCCTGCTTCTGCAGTAAAGGAAATACTGATGGGAAGTTCTTTAATAAGTGACCATCAGTACTTGGCTTTGCCAGACTCTTCCCTCAAGAAACAGAACAAATCCCTTAATTGGGGTATCCCTGTACAGAATCCTGGAACCATTAAGGTTGGAGAAGATCTCCAAGATAATTGAACACAACCAGTTGGACCATATTTAAACTTGCCAGATTTAGGCCAGCTTCCAAAACTTCATTCCCTGTCACTGGGAAGATGTTTATATAAAAAACCCAGACACTAAAGCCTCTCAGAATCACAGAAATTCCCACAGGGAGCATGATCCACCTGTGTTCCTGGGAGAAGCCAGATGCCTTGCAATGCAGCTGATGCAGGTCTGCCTCTGGAAGCACTCACCACTGGCAATCTCAGGAGCCTGCATTTCTAGGTTTGGTCTTTTCCAGGTACCATTCTAACTTCAAGATTAGAAGTGCCTTTTCCATGTAATTTTATTTATTCTTGATGATGTGATCATGTCTGTAGTTTCCTGTGTGTGACAAGCAGCAAATATTTACAGCAGAGGGGGATTTTGAGGCTGTGTATGGAAATCTTTGAAGTTATGGAGCTAGTAAGAATGTCCAGCTTGGAGGGAAGTTTTCCTCTCTTCCTATCAGTAAGAGCCAACTCTAAGTACTGATGAACAGGGGAAATATATAAAATGTAACCAGGTAATGATGAGGAGAAGGAGTGTGATGAGTCAAATAGACCAAACTAGTAAAAAATTGTGGGTTTAGCTACTTTAAGGTATTGATTTTTCAATGAGTGAAGGATGAGAGGCATTCTCCATTCCTGGGAGTGGGGCAGACAGAATTGAACAGAACCTGTGGCAGAATGGGTGCAGTTCAGGTGATGTCCCAGAAATGAGACAGGAAAACAGGGGCTGGCAGGCAGAGAGATAAAATTCATAAAATACAGCCTGGATAAGTTGGGATTTCTGTCAAATTTGCTGCCTGGGTTGTAACGTGCCAGGCAGGGAGCTGCTGTTGTGTGAGGGGATCGCAGGGAAATTCTGCTGGGGCAGGGAGAGCTCTGTGGAAAACACTCTGAGCTGGGGCTGTGGCTGGGTTCAAACAGGCAAAGCACAGGAAATCCAGTCTGGAGCAGGGAAAGCAGCTCATAAGGACAGCTCCATTTAAAAATGAAAATGCTTGCAGACAAAGCAGAGAGGAGAACAGAATCCAAGGAGAGAGTCAGCCCATGGGGAAATGTGGCAGGATAATGAAAAATGAAAAAGAGAATAAGGAAAAGGGGAAGAAAAATCACAGTAAGACAAAAAGCATAAGAAAAGAGAGACAATGGAGATACTGAAGACATCTCACAGACTGTGACAGGATACCAGGACAGCCTGTGTCCTAAAATGCAGCTGTCACCTACAGCTTGAAACTGAGAAAAAAGGGGTTTCAGTCTTCATATAATTATGTATTAGCTACTAGTTATGAGAGAGATCTCACTAAAAACTTGGCTTTGGCTCCCTCCTCTTTCCAAATGCTTGCTGAAACACTCCTCAGATGTTTATCACACAGAATCAGGGTCATGATGAGCCTGATTTCTTCTGGAATTCTCTCCAGTTTCCCCTGTGGGAGAGCAGGGTGAGCTGACAGCAGTGGTACCACAAAAAATGGGGCAGTGATACCAGCCACAAAAAATGGGGCAGTGATATCACAAAAGCAGAGCAGTGAGCCCTGGCCAGGTCAGGGAGCTGCAGGGAAGGTCTGGAGTGTTGCAGGTTCCAGGGGAGATGTGCTCCTGCCTCGGAACCCTGGCAAATTAGCCTCTGCATTTTGAACAGGTCAGTGCCTGCCATTAGTGCTTCAGGGATTTACAGCCTTCAGATTTCCTCAGAGTTTTCATCCTGCCCTTCTGAAGATCACAAGGCACACCGAGTGGTGCATTGTACCCACAATGAACAGACCATGTATTAACTTAGGGCTTTTATAGCCAGTCTTGAACAGAGGGGAAAAATGGTGCTTGAGGTCGCAGGGGTTTGAGGGAGGTGGAATGGCAGTGCCTAGAGAAAGGGAAATATTTTGTTCCCTCAGTCATTTGAAAAAAAAAATCTAAAGAAAATGCCTGCAGGCTAAAGTATAATCTTTTCTGTTCAGTTTCAAACGAGAGAAAAATGGGAAATAGCAGGTAACAAAGTGCAAGTTAGACTCTAAACAGTCCACCAAGTTCTTATTTTAATTATAGGTCTGTGTTCTCACGAAAGCTATAGCAAAGTGAGACAGCACAGAGATCTCAAAGCTGTACAGACAGGGTTTGTCATTATCTGTGCCATGTCTGGGTTGTGAGGTCCCTACTACAAAGAGATTTTTACAATGTTTTATTTAAAATGACACAGCATAGAATCTTAGGATGCTTTGGAAGGGACCTTAATGATCATTTGCTTTCAATCTCCTTTCCTGCTCAAGTTCTGGTCTTACTAATTTGAGTGTTTCAACAACTGGTGACTGTCATCAGATTTTATGTAGGAGAGGAACTCAGGGAACAACAGGAGAGAAGATTGGCTAAAAACGCCTTGACTTCTTCTTAGGTACCACTTGCCAAATATCATTATTATATTTATAAAATGATTAGGCAGTGTGACAGCCTTCTTTCTAAAAGTACACCATGTTTATTTTATTTACTCTTTCTTTACTTTAGT
Organism: Irena cyanogastra; assembly: GCA_013397155.1. Classification (NCBI taxonomy): domain Eukaryota; kingdom Metazoa; phylum Chordata; class Aves; order Passeriformes; family Irenidae; genus Irena; species Irena cyanogastra. Next base: position 213,216 of record VWZV01013367.1, on the reverse strand, counting down.
CTTACACAAAGTTACAAATTCACTCACAAGTGGAAGATGATGGTAATATTTATTAATCTGAGACCTCTTCAGCTGCACAGCAGCAGCTGTTTGGCATGTCCATTATCAGGGTTAGATCTCTGAAAAGAGAAGCAGGAAGGTTTTTTAGCATCTTTGCAAAGATTCCAAACATTGAGGATTTCTTTTTAAACAAATAAGCATAGCACTGACAAACTACTGTTAAAACATGCAGTATTTTATAATAGTCAGTCTTTGATTTTATTTTTTTTTTTCATTTTCATTGCTTGTTCCTGGTCCCATTTCATTCTTGTCTTTCATTCTCCTCTATGTTGCTACTACCCTTGTTTTCAGTTTGCCCTTCTTGCTTTTGTAGAATCTCTTCCTGAATATTTTCAGTATAAATCTGGCTTGAAAAAAACAGCAGAAATGAAAATGTTCATTTTATCCCAGGACAGATATTATTCTCTGTTGGATGCTTTCATTTGACTTACCACCCCCTGAAGTTTTAATGCGTTTTGACAATTATTTTAATTCCACTCTTAAAAAAAAAAAAAAGGGAAAAAAAAAAAAAAGGAAGAAACACGATTTCACTGTGATTGACAGTGGAAACTTTGCAGTTCATTTCCTAACTGCAGCTAATTAGCCAGTCATTACAGTGTGCTTCAGCTGGACTGCAGAACTCGGTGCTGTTTTCTGAGCTTCCCAGCCATGAGGGCAGGACAACAATGCCTCATTTGCCAAGGAATGCGAAATGAAAGCTTTCACTTTGGCATGGTATGTGGAAAAAAAAAGCTGGACCTTTACAGTCAGCTCCATGTTTTAATGCTGGATCACCCCTGAAACTGCTCTCAAGCTGTGCTTTGACCACAGCAGGGAAGCGTTTGATTAACTACCAGCAAGAAAGAATGTGCTGAACAATGAGACATCAAAGGCAGCAGCTCCCTGACAGCAGTTATTGAGCAGTGATTAATGAGTGACACAAATGAAGGATGTATCACCTCCAGTATATTTAAGAAGGCTAATAAGTATCACGAGGTGAAGTTCAAAAGAGTCATTAATTGGTAAAAATAAAGAGCAACAACTTTAAAATATGTTGGAAATTTCACATTTGGTCTGGTTTAAAGATCAGGGTGTAGGGTGACATAGCCAATACTCACATTGCAACTTTCTTTTTTTAATGCAAAGATCTTCTTAGATTAGTTTAATTGGGGGGGAAGATTTATGTGGATTTCAATAAGCATTGCAATCTGAAACTCTTTCATGCTATAATAATAAACTGTCCTTATTTAATGCTCTTAGTTTTCATGGTAGCTAATTACTGCTGAATTTTCAATGGCAATACTGGAGAACATAAGGAAGAGCAGAAATATGACAAACATCTGTGATCTGAAATAAGGTGAGAGGTAACTGAGCATTATTAGCAATTCAGAAGTGTTTTTATGCCTTTGGTTTATGTCACTTAAAGCTAATGGCTCAAATAACACATTTCATTGCAGTCAGATGCAATGGTCAGACCAGACTTGGTCTTCTAGCTTGCTCATACTTCTCTCAAGCACTGCAAAATCCCACTGAGACTGCTGGAAGGGTGGTGATGGCATGGTGATGAGGTCAGGGACTCAAAAGTGAGTGAAGTTTGCTGGTCCCTGTGCTGCTGCTGCAGCCTGTGACCCTCCCTGCTCACAGCATGCTGTCAGAGGAGAGGGCTCCAAGGAGACCCTGGAGCATCACCCAGAGCCTAAAGGGGCTCCAAGAGCTGGAGAGGGACGTGGGACACAGGTGTGGAGAGAGAGAGGAGAAGGGGGTGAGAGAGAGCAGGGTTGGATGGGATATTGGGAAGAAATCCTTCCCTGTGAGGGTGGGCACAGGGTGCCCAGGGAGCTGTGGCTGCCCCTGGATCCCTGGACGTGTTCCAGACCAGGCTGGACAGAGCTTGGGACAGCCTGGAAGATGTCCCTGCCCATGGCAGGGGGTTGGAATTAAATAATCTTTAAGGTCCCTGCCAAGCCAGGCCATTCTCTGATTCTGTGCTCTGCCATAAATAAAAATGTGGCTTCCACCTTTGATTGCAGATTGTGCCCTCTCCATCCAGAGAGCCTCACACACCAGCGTGCTCCTGGTGGCATTCCCTGCTCTCAGCTGGGCACACAGCTCTCCTTTCCCAGCGAGGAAGAGCTGGGGTCAGGGCTGTGGGACCCACCCCAGCAGCAGGGAGAGGCACAGAGGCTCCACTCAGCCCCAGCCAACTCCTTGGAGCTGAGCAAGTCACCCAGGCACGGCTGGAGGGAGGCACAGGCAGCTCTGCTCTCACAGAGGAGGCCCTGGAAACTCTCTGCTCCCCTTTGCACCAGAACAAAAATGAGGGCAGTGCCTGGGATTAGAAGAGATCAGATCCTGCTCCCTCCTCTGCCTGCAGGGATTGTTAAATCTCTCAGAAGAGCCCTAATTAGTGTGCTATGAGGTATTCTATGGAAGAATGCTCTTGGTTGCTCCTGATGTTATTGCACTTGGCATTAAATAATTAAATCTTTGCTGGAGAGAAGATGTAAGGGAAAGGCAGGGGATGGGGGTGGAGGGGGAGAGAGAGTGCACCAACATGACTTAAACAAAATGTGTGAGAAATTCAGACTTGTATTCTCATTCCTATAAATACAACCCCACTTCACATTCAGGGAGGGAACATGTTATGTCCCTATCTCAATAGCCTTCAATCCACGAGACAATTAAATGTGCTTTTACTGAAATGTTAGGAGATTTGGGGGAGACTCAGGCTCTGTTGGTGCACATGCTGGCAGCACTTCTTTCCTGCAGGGAGGCTCAGACCCCTTCCCTGAGCAGAAATGCATTTGTGTCCCTGAGCAGCTGGACTTGGAGATAAATCCTTTCAGCCAGGCTGCTGAGGAGAGCAAGGTGTGGAGCAGGCACAGATTTATGGGTGCGATCTTGGTGCCTCTGAAGTGAAAGTTTAGCCTGTGATAAGGCAAATGTATGGCTGCAGTGTTTAATTTGGTCAGGAAGCTGTGACACAGGTTTGGGTGAGAGCCCCTCAGCCTCTGCCATGAGGTCACTGTGCTGCTTTATTATTTTGGGACGTGGCATCAGGTGGAAAAGGGCTGCTCTGTTTCGTGTCACTTATGGTGGTGACTGAACAGCCCATGCAGTTCTGCTGACACAGCTGCTGAAGCCCTCAAACTGTACAGCTCAGGGGCAGGGCTCTGCTGTGAGGGAGATTTTTTTCTGATTTTAATGCTGGGTAGAAATATATTTGTGTGTGTGTCTACACATACTAGAAAGGTGTGCCTGGGAAGTTATTTCTGTGGTAACAATTTTGGTCCTTGCAGGTGACAGCCTAAGTATGTATGGTTTTCAGAAGCTGCATATTGAGGCAGTGATGACCATGTTCATTAATTGTTATTTCTGGGCTTTTTGTAATGCTTTAATAAGACAAAGTTACACCCGAAGTTAATAATCTTCTGTGTGATACTTGAGTATGTAATCTAGTAGTGGGAAGTTCTTTTGTGTCATTCCAAGGCAGCAAGGTTCTACATTTATCGAAAGTTCTGGGGCTAGAAAAGAGATATCTCTTCTTGAGACTTCCAGCATTGCCCCAGTCAGGCTAAAAGCCATGTTTCACTGCTTTTAAACCTATAAAAAAGGGAGTTATAATTAGTAATGCTTGCTAAAGGATTTCAAAGGCTGTTGCAGTCTGAGGATGCTTCAGGGGTCAGGGAGGGCAAGGTCAGAGTTTCCAGCATTATGATCCCATTAGTGCAGAACACTTAAATTAATCTGGGCTAAGACTGAGTTAACCCCAGAGCTCAGAAATGGAGCCAGGAGTGCAACAGGCAGGACTCAAGAGCTGCTGCATGCTTGGAGAAAGCCTTCCTGGAATCACAGCTTTGAAGAGAACTTGCTGTCAGCACTTCTGTTTGTGCTGTTCATGGCTGGATTTCCAAAATACCAAATGTGCTCTCTCCTGCTAAACGACCCGGCTTGGATCTCTCTGGGAATCCAAGTCCCTGCATCTTGCTAGACTTGCAAAGATTTGTTTGAACATCATGATGTTCTTGATTTGGTGTACACTCTTCAAGCCCTCAGTACCCAAAGAAGGATTTATTTCAGTAATGAAGGAAATTATCTCTTTATATAATTGATTTTTTTAATTATTCCTCTGACTCAACGTGTTGTAAGTGCAAAATAGAAATTTAGTATTTTGATACCAAGTGACTACTGCAAAGGAAAGTTATTAAACTTCCATTTATCTGAATTCTGGCAAAACCTTTGGTGCCTTGTGGTGATATTTTCTGTCTGCAGCTGTGTTGTGCAGACCAGATGGCAAAGCTTTACACTTTTGCACACTCTTTAGCTGAGATGCTGCATGAATTAGGCTACAGCTACATTATGAAGAGTAGGAAGCTTCCAAACTTGAAGCAAAAATGAGTTTAAATGCTGTGTCTCCAGAGGGTTATGATGAGCCCTTCCAGTCTCAGCACTGCAAATTATCTTTACTTTGAGACATTTGTAGAGTGGCAAAAAGGGTTTGTTTAGATGCAGCTGGCACTTGTCACTCAGCGTGGTCACTGCAGAATTTACTGTCCTTGGTGCTTGCAGGCTGTTACTCTTGAGAAGGTTTGCATCCTGTGCTCACCAGAACCTTCTTCCCTCTCTGCTTCTTTCTAATTATTCATTGCCTTTTTTGGATTGAACAGCAGGATCTTTGCATCATCAATCATTCTTATCTCTTACATCATACCTTGAGCACTGATAGGAAAAATATTAGGGGAAAAGACCTATAAGGGAATTTGGTAAACAGAGTCAAGATCAAATATATTTCCTCCTTACTCCACAAATGGAACCACTGAGCTCAGTCAGGCATGTATGTGAAGTTCTGTTGTGCTGAGTTTTGTTATAAGCAGATAACGAGGCTGCAGCAGGTTTTCAGTGACTGGGTGAGCCATGGAATGGTGTGCCAAGCCCTGGCCCTGCTCTCTGCTCCCCTCCTGGGTGTGAGGCTCTGAGGGCAGCAGGCTGGAGGGGGAAAGCTGCCAAACTCTGTCTCAGCCCTCTTGGCTCTGTGGTTTTGGACTCTGCAGCCATCTTGTCCCCTCAAGGATCTCCAAACTTATTTTGCTTATTTCAAGAGTTTATTACTCTTTGACCAATTTTCTTTCTATTACTTTTTTCTATTGTTACTTTTCTTTCAAAGTATGGGGATTTCACCTCAGTTAAAAGTGGCTGGGGCTTGCACAAAGGTGCTTGTCTCTTCTCACCTAAATATGATTTATAATCTAGGTATATAAACATAAGGACACCACATGAAGGCAAAATTAAGCTTAATACTGCATGAAACTTATCCCTTTGTCTTCATTTTATCCATTTATCCTGCATAAGTAGTTTCATGGCAACTTTTGAGAAGGCTAATTCTCAGCAAAAGCTATGGGTGTTTGCTGGAGCAGTAATGACACAGAAATCACTTCTCTTCCTTCTGCAACCATTCCTTTGCAACTGAAAGTTCAAGGCTCTGCTTTTTCTACTTGTGTGACAAGTTGCACCAGCTGAAGCTGGGATTTGTTGATAGAATCTGGGGAAACTGATTTTGCTCAGGACAAAAGACATCAGCTATTGAATCCTGTTTCCCATCCCATTGTGTTTCTGAGGTTTTCTGGTCTGTGGCTCTGTCACAGTGCAGGATTTCTGATTTGGGCAAAAGAAGCACATTCTTCATTTTATTCCTGCCTATAGTTTCCTCTGTTATCAGTCTAGGACATTATTTTCTTGTCTGTTCTGCTGCTCTCTGGTGCTTCCACATTTCTATTCACACTTCATCCACATCCCTCCCCGTACTTCTGTCACGGGCATTTCAGCAGTGAGCAAATTAAGTTGCATTAACATATCAGCGTTGTTAAATGCATTATACACCAGCCCTGAGTTAGAGAAATTGCCCTCCAGGACACAGTAACAACAAACTGAGCTGGATATGTGCCTCTCCCTAACCAGACTGGGGCAGTTTTGCTTCTCCTTTCCTTCTGCTATTGCCGTTTTCACTCTGAGCATTAAAATCCCAGCTGAATTTTTTTTTTTTTAATTTTTTCTTTCTATGCTTGTCAATTCTTTGTGATGAGGACTTCTGGAGTGTATGGACACTTTTGGAAAAACACATTTATCCAAATGGTATTGAAAAGGTAGTGCATGAGTTCAGCCTCCTTCATTGCTGCTTCATTTACCCATGACATTCCCAAGCTTGCTCTAGTATCTGTGAGGAAGGAAGCAAACTTAATTGCAAAGTCAATGTTAAATGAATTTATAAGTCATGCACACTTTGCACAAGTATCTTCTTCCATGAACTTGAATTGTCACATTAACTCAGTTTTCTCCTAAAGGGCTTTGAGAGTGATAATCTTATTTTGTCATCTAGTTTCACGTGAAACAGAAATGAGGAAGTACTGGCCTTGAGCATAAAATCCTTCAAATGCATAATGGTATTTTAGGAGTCTCAAAATATAGTGAGCTTGATGTTTTCTTTTAAAAAATACACTCGAAATGAATACCTGAAAAATATGCTGCATAATGAAATGAGATATGAAGTGATTGCCTTGAGAATAACTTACAAAGATGATTTTTTGCCCTTCAACTCCTGCTCTATACTGAGCATTTCTCTCACATATTAGTTTCCAAGTGGATTTCATTGCCAGTAAATAATGAGTCTTTGAAATAGCTAGAAGTCAAGGAACTTCTTCTCCCAGGAATAAGGAGCACTTTTCACACAATCCCCTCCACCCTGCAGCCTTATCCTGGGAGCAAGCTGCAGCTCCAGTGGATAACCCACTCGAATTTGAATGGGCAATCAGTCCTGAGCCTGTCTGAATGCCCAGGGGGAGGAAATGCTCCTTCCTGAGAGAGAACCAAATAGAAAAATTCCACTTTTTCATTTCACATGGCTGTGGCAACAACAGGAGTGGAGTGCCTGGTTCTGCTGGGTCAGAGGCGCAGCCACAGCGACAGAAATGTGTTCAGCACACCCAGGGCTGTTGGTTTGCTGCTGCTCTCCTCACCTCTGGGGAGGCACAGGAGCTTGGGGTGATGCCAGGCTCAGGAGGAGCAGGTCTGAGTGGTTCCTGAGAGATCTGGGAGTGAGAGAAGCACCGGTGGCTGTGCAAATGGGCACTGTGAGTGCACAGGGGAGCTGCAGGCAAGGAGTTATCCTGCTGTGGNCAGCACTACTTAAAGGGATTAATACAGTATAACTTTTCAACATAGCACATATAGTATTCATTTTAATATTTGAGAAAAGCTAATCATAAAATATGCATTTTTCACACCTGCCACACAGGTTTCTGCTCCAGCAGTGCTTGTCTGTTTCAGTGCGAGTTATTGCCATTGTGACACCCTGGAAACTCAGAAAAGTCCTTGTGTAAGGGCAGCAAATCCAGCCTGAGCATCAGCTCTGCTGGAAACAAAGCTAGGAATGTGTAAACTGAGATTTCCGTTCTGAGAGAGCTGGGTAAGGTGTCCTCAAGAATGTTTGATAGCACAGCACAGAGATAAATGTGTGTTCAAAATCCAGATCAGAACTTGTGGCCTTGGCTGTGTCTAAATTCATATTTGTGGCAGTAAGGAGATGGTGATCACAAGATCAGTGAGACTTTCCATGCACTGTGCACAGCAGGTTCTTCACAACAGCTTTTGCTCACGTTACATGCTGAATAAGCCACTACAGGAAAAAAAATTGTAAAAAATGTGTAGGCTCTCTATCAGCAATAACTAAAAAAAACAAAAAACAAAAAAACCCCAAAAAACAAAAAAAAAAAAAATCCAAAAACCAAAAAACCCAAAACAACAAAACTGCTTTTGGGGGTTTTGTAAATGTGCTGGGAGAACACTGAAAAATAAGCTTGGGTTTTGTCCCGTGGAGGAAGTCTCCTGTTTCTGGCCTTCTGGCCAGCAAACTGAAATGATGGATTGAAAGAGACTCCTTTCCTGGTGGTTTCCTCTGGTGTAACAAACAGCATGGTTGTGCAGCTTTCTTTTGTGATGAGGAACACATCTCTGTGTTAATGGTGGAGGAAAATGATTCTCCAAGTTTCTATGGGTCAGCTTTAGCTTGCTTTTTTAAAATTTATTTTGATACTTATATAATAATGTTGTTTATGTGCAGAATACTTACCAAGGCTTGCCTACAAAGACCCAGGATCTCTTTTCAGATGTGCATGTTTTAGATACCACGCTATTAAACCTAACTAGGATTCTGTTGCTCTGAAATAAATAAATAATTGAATCTACTGCCCTTGTATCTGTCTCTTCCAGCCTTTTCCTGGTAATAAGGAGTGCTATAAATGATAGCTGAGTCTGGTAATTAGACAAGACTTCCCTTTTATTTTTTGTTTTTTTTTTGCTGTAATGCATTTTCTGTTTACTGGCTTGAGGTCACTTCCTCCTGTGAGACTTATCTTTTTAATGGCAGTCATTTTTAACATGCACAATTTTTCTGTAAGCATGACATTCACTATCTCTATAATAACAATCATTTGGCTTATGATTTAAACCATTACAGCACTGTACCATGCTGTGAGACTCAAATGCTGGCTTCACTTTTACATTGTTTATTTTCCTATCAGCATGTTGACAGTTCATAACTCTTGGCTACTTCCACACTGACTGCAATTTCTGTAGAGCTTTAGTGGAAATGAAGAACTGCATCAGACAATTGTTTTTTTTGATTACTTGCCTAAGCATGCTGTAAACTTGGTATCAAGCTGCTGAGCTGGGCAGTCACTCTATAACATGGCACAAATTTGCTGGGAAATAGGTGTAGCACCACTCTAAAATGTAGGTGAAGTGTAATAGGCAAGGATCAATGAAAACCTTTTTGCAACCTAAAGCCAAGCTGGGATATATAAAGCACTAAATTAATAGACAGATTTATTGCCTGGCTAATTTTGTTTCCTTTCTCCACCCCTCTTCTCTCCCTCATTTAAGGAACACCTTTTTTCTTGAAAGTTTAGTCATGATGGTCTGTGAGAGTGAAGAAAATTTGTTTTACAGGTGATGGTTTTGTTTGAATTAGTGGAATTTATTTTGATTATCTAAAAGTTCTGGAGAGATCTTTGCTCCCTGCAGTCATGTCACGCATTTTTCCTGCTCCTCAGTTTTCTGAAGGAATCTCTGCAGCCAACAGGAGCAGGAGAGGGCATTGCTGGAGAAACTCATCTCAGGACAATCAGGCTCTGGAAACTCAGCACAAGTTTCTAAGTTCAATAGGAACAAATGTCTGGGGTTTCTATTTTAAAGTGGCTTTCATCTCAGATAAATAGAGTGGGGTTTTTTACAGCTGTTTCCCAGGTTGTATCTCTGCCACAAGATTCTCAGACACATTTTAAGTCCTCTCTTATTTCAAAGAAAATATCTAAAGAACTTTTCATGTGGAAAGGAATTATTTTTGCAAGGTACCCAACCTGAGGTGTACATACATTTAACTTGGTCAATGTCTTATGATGCAGACAGTTTCTGATCTGCGTGTTTTTATCTCAATGAGCCTTCTCTTTTAAATAAACAGTAATATTCTGGTCTTCTATCCAAGTGTAGGTCTTGGTATTGACCAAAAATATACAGTGAAGCCAAAAAATGTCATTGCACTCATTTTATTACACTTTTATTTATTTTCTTGATCAGAGTCTGTTTCTTTTGTGCCAGCAGTTTTGTTATTAAAATGAAAAATAGAATGAGGGAGAACTTTATGTCTTAAAGATGATTGAAGCTGCCTCTCATAGGCAGTGCAGAGGCAGAATTTGGTTTATGCAAAGATAAATTTGTTTAATAAAATCTCATTTTCCAGGCTTTAATACTAATGAGTTAGAGAGCTTCTACTTTCAGATACTCCCAATGACTTATGAGTATTTTACACTGCACACAGGTGTGGTGTTACCTGGGTGTACAGTTACACTTCAGGTTTGCCTCACTTATGTCAAATCTTCAGGAATTGTGTGATTATTCCCTTTTCAAAAAAACATTTACTGTGTCTAGTTGTAGATAAAAAGCTTGACATTGAGTTTTGAGCATTTAGTTTAAAGGCTTGTTGTCTGGAGAAGCTAGAGATATTTCAAAATGGTTTTTAATAAATATGATGTCAGAAAACACAAAATTTCAGAGTGAGTGACTGCAGTTATAGTCCAGTTTTTACATATGGCAGGTATTTCATAAGGAACAGACACATATTTGTATATTTTTTGGAGAGGATTGCAGGGGCAGCATGTGGGGAGTTCATTGAGTCAGCTTTTTTCAGATGACTTTTTGTGAGCTGACCTCTCGAGGACACACTCAGTGCCTGCAGATGAAAATGTTTGCTTTTCCCCAATCCCTTATCTTCCTTGTAAGTGTTTACTGAATTTGTACAACATAAATTGATGTGTTTGGAAGAATATTTTATCCCATTTTACACTCTGCATCATGTTGGTGTGGAAACACCCTACTTCCCGTGTTTCTTGAATTCTAGCATCTGAACTCACATTCTTGCAAAAGTAAGCATGTTGGAATCTGAAATGCAGGGAATTCTCAGAACTTTGGGCCTGTAAGCCAAAGCTTAGAATTAAAGCCAGGATTTGATCTGAGACCTTGGAAGGCTCCCAAACTCAAGTGCAAGAAGCAAGAACGTGGATTTATAGTTTGAAGCAGAGACACATTGAGCTAAGTAGAGGAAAGTTTAGAGTTTAAGATATAGAAAAAATAAAAGTAGTTACAAGGGTAAATAAGGAATTTTGAATGCAGTACTGCAGCTTTGTGTGTCACAACATGATTGGCTAAGAAAGCTCACACTGTAACATGGATCCATAAGATGAAATACTTAAGGATTGGGTCAAAACCATAAATATCCTTGTTAGCAGTATTTTATTGGTCAATAAATCCTTAAAACGTCTTGTAACTAGAGGTCTTGTGGCCTTCTGAACCATGCAGTGAAGATGTGAGCCAAACTCACCCTTCCTGCCTATGTAGAAGATAAGAAAAATAAATCACATCATCAAAATAATTCAGAGTTCCTGCCTCTAACTCATTCAAAACTCCTTCACAAATCTTCACAAAGCAGGTAGGAGGTTTTAATTCTGAAACATTCTTCTTCCACTTGAGATTTGCCTTTGTTTTTCGTCTTGAAATTCAAATAGTTGGGCAGAGAATAACTCGTGTTAATGCAGCTGTTTCTCAGTTTGAGAGATCTCTAATGGGAAGAAAGTGCTCTGAGCTGGGGAACAAAGGGTGACAAATGTCATTCTGCACATCAAGTTTTCCAGCACTACCCCTGAAGCAGACAGTACATTAACTTTTAAAAAATAAAAAAGTGTTTGAACCAGTAGAGTGTCAATATGCTGTAAAAGTCTCCTAAACCTCTTGTCATTTGGGATAAAGACATCAATAATAGTCATTGTCAACCTTCATTAAACTCAGATCATCCATTTTTTTGTCCCTCAGGATGTTTTTCATTGATACTTTCCCTGGAAAGAGAAAAGGCCCTACATCAAGCTAGTGTATAAAGCTTGATTCCTTTCCTCAGGGCTCTTAGTACAAGAGAAACAAATTATTTTAATTACTCCTTTTCTGTTTTGATTTCTTTTATTATTTGTTTGTTCAGTTGGTTTTTCTTCCGAGTTCCTGTCGGGTGCTTAACCTGTTCCTAGATGCAGGAGGTCCCTTGCTTATTAATCCACACAAAAAAGCCCAAGAAAAGGGGAATCTTCCACTTGCAAGCACATAAAAAAGGGAGATGTTGAGACAATTACGTCCGTGCTTCTCTTTCACCAGGGATTTGTCTCAATGGTGTTGCTGATATTCTTTATTTTACACGTGTCTGGAGTTTGGCTTTTATGTCCTCATTAGCTCTGGCAGGTTGAGTTACCAGCATCACCTGAGTTCTTTGGGATTCTTTTGGAAAAGACAAGAAGAAAGATAAAACTCCTGGCTGTGATCTAAATTTGAGGTCTGTGCCAGCACAGGTGGCAGGTGTTTTTGGGCATGGATGTTGATATTCAGAAATCAGTATCTCAGATCTATTTGTCTTTTTCTAAAGAAGAGAAGGAAATTGTTTTCTACACAATGACTTATTTCATCAGATCTTGCTAGAGATTTTGCTAGAAGTAGATAAACATTCTCACAGAAAAAAAAATAAAAGAAACAAAAACCCAAGAGAAATAAAATCAAACCAACCAAACAAAATCCTTATCAGAAAACCCCTTTGGTCATATATTTGTGTGCCAGGCAAAGAATTTGGTGAGTAGAAAAATGCCTCTGCTCAATATAGGAGCTGGGGTACCTGAAATATTCCTGTAAAATATGCATCAGTGCAGTTCCCCATAATAATTAATTTCTTTTCTTGTTTCTGAGTTTTTATGGTTTGGGCTTTCAGGTTTTTTGGGTTGGTTTTTTGGGGATTTTTCTTGGTTTTTGTTGGGTTTTTTTTTTTGGTGGATTTTGACCAACCAATCCCACTCGAAGTTTCATTAGCGCAGTGTTTGCAGAGCTGGGGAAATTTCTTTCTCTGGTGTCACTTTTAAGAGACTCTTCAGGTGGTGAATGTACTCATCATCCTTCTTTTGTCAGTGCAAGAGACTTCATTAGAGTGTGCAAGCACTTAAAAGGGCAGAGCCTGCCGAGGGAGAGACCCGTGCAGCTTGCGAGGGAAGCTGTCCTGGAGTGTCATTATCAGCTGTCAATGCAATTGTACCTCAGGCCATTCCCACAACATCTCTAATTCTGTTCCCCTCTGACCCCTTTCATGCTGGAAAATGGGAGAATTGTGCAGTTGTGTCTTTGAAAAGTGGTGGAGAGCCTGGCACAATGGATTCCTTATAATATCATGGAGCATATTGAGCCAGACCCACAGGGATTTTCAAAGGGGTGAAATTATGCTGATCATCATCTGGGGCAGTTAAGTCTCATCTTCAATCTTACAAATAAAACATGGGCATGCCTTTTTTTTCTTTTTTTTTTTTTCATTGAAAGCCACTCTGTAAAATGATGCATGAAATGAGTGTGAAAGTGCTGGCCTGGAAATACACTGCATTTTTCAAAAGAGCTCAAACGCTGTGGTTCTCTGTGAGCCTTTCTAACACCAGGGCACCCTCTGACCCAAATCCTCCAAAAGGACTGAGCTTTGTGAAACAACTTCAGGCTCTCTGGCATCTTAGCAGTGCAACACTCTGAGAGTTTCTTGTGGGTGTGAGGAAATTGGAGAGACAATATCGCTCTCCAACACAAATAACACAAAACTGGTGGTTTTCTCCTAGAGTGGGCTGGAATTGGTGTATGTGACACAGCCCTTCCTCATCCCCAGCATGGACACGATGTCCCCCAGTTACCTGAGCCATGTTTTGATGGCAGTGCAGTCACTTTGGCACCTGGGCACGCCTTGCAGCTGCTGCAGGAAGGGATGGAGCCAGAGGTGCCTGGGAGGAGGGAGGGGCACTGCAGGATCCTGCTGAGTGTGAGTTTACAGTGACAGACGAGCATGTGAACCTGGAATTTATGTGAAGGTAAGCACTTCTCTTCCTCACCTCCCTTTTATACTTTGCTAAACCAGATTTAGGGCTTGATTTTCTCCTTGTGGCACAGTTGTGAGGACATGTCATTTAGAAAATCTTGAATCAGTTCACTTCTTTTTGCTCTGCCTACCCCAATTTGCAGCTGTAGTTACTGGGAGAAAGCACAGGGATCTGGAAGCAAAATTGTGTTCACCTCTTGGCTTTCTGTTGTAAGCACAATATTCAGAGTGGTTTTGCCATATTAATGTGTAGCTCATAATTGTTAATATTGCCAGTGATTTACTGATGAGCCTCTTAACTTTAAGCAATGCTGTGACTCAATCTCTTTCCCTGTAGCATTAAGAACTAATTTGACATTTGCTACAGGCAAAGCTGCAAGATGACTCAGATTGTCAAATATCCTTTGTCCTCACAAATGCAAAATCCTCCAGCCAAGTTTCAAATGCAATTCCATTTTATTCTAATTTATTGTTCATTTCTCTTCTTGACACAGCAGCTCCCTAACGAGTCTGTGCATCATTTCTGAAATGCTGGCTCACAAAGGACTCCTGTCAATCACTGGCACAGGGCATCAGGCAGGGAGGATTTCTGACCAAACACCCTTGGAGAGGTCTGCCACAACAAGGTGGGGAGCTGAACCCAGCTGGGGGAAGGGAAGGGCTAAATGAGACTGATTTGATTCAAGCAGATGAGATTATTTTAAATGGGCCTAAGACTCTGAAAATCAAGTGGAATTAATTCATTTCTATGTACTGCTTAGAATGCATGTTTTTAAAGCATTGATTATAAGGCAAGTGGTGGATAAAATACTAATGCCAATGAGCAGAGAAAAAATGAACCATCATCAGACCATCCAGGCCTTCCTGAGGCTGCAAAGAACCTTGGACTCAGGCTGAAAATTACTAAAAATAAAATGAGGGATAATTCCTCTGAGGGTAAATCACTCCTGGGTCATCTGTATTAAAAGTAATGAGAGCATTTTAAATAATCATTTTTTTCTTATGCATCCTTTGAGTCATGATCTTGATTTTATTTGTTTTAAAATACCCACAAGAAGAGAACATCTGTAGTTCAGTTTTACAAACAGTATGTTTGCTTTTAATTTATTCTAAAATATAATTGTTCTTTACACAATGTATCAAAGCCTCCATCAGTTCGAGGGGTAAATGGCACAAAGGAATTGATCAATTTTAAATTCAAAATACTGAAATAGATTTTTCATTTTGTGTACCTCAATGAAAGTAATTAGATTTTTTTTTTTTCCCTAATCTGAGAGGAATTTAACAACAGTGTATAGCCTTGAACTTCCCCTGATCTCTGCACTGTAGCTGCATACAAATCAATAACACACTTCACTTACGAGAGTTTGTGTCCTTGTCAGCTCAAAATTCTGGTCACTCAGGGCTGTCACACTGAAGGTGAGCTTTGCACATCTGCCTGGATTTCTCCATCCCTGCTGGGGCAGGAAAACAGCCATGGTTGTGATTCTCTGCCAGCCCTTCTTTACCCCAAACCTTAAAAACAGCAAAATCTTTCTCACAAGTGGGAAATGTTACCCTCCCTGAGGACCTTGAGGAATGCCCCTGCTCTGAGGTGTCCCAGTGGGCTGAGCTCCAGCTGAACAGGTTCTCACTCCAGGCACTGAGTCAGCAGACCAAAAGGAAGAACAGTGGATGGTGATCTAACACAGCAATGACTCCCGTGCACGGAGACAATGAAACGTGGCCGGTGTTATTTTGTCACTGACCTTCACGTGCCTCCCTCTGAAATCACCTTGTAAGTTATTTCAATATAATTCCCTATGCTGTGTTTTAATAAGAAAACCAAAAATCCCCATCACAGCCGTTGTCTGAAACTGCAATATTGCCATGGTCAACTATTTGGCTTTATGCACAGATTCTCAGTAATATTGATGATGATATCCTTGTCATCCTATTCTGAGGTGAAGAGACTTCAGAAAGTGAGTTCTTACTGAGCTTGGAAAGAGCTGTGGCCTCGAGCCCTGGGCTCAGTGACAGGATCTGGATTACACTTCCTTCTACAGAATGAAAACTGAAGTTGTTTAACTCAGGAGCCTGAGGGCTGCTCTGTGTTCCAGAAACAGAGTCGCAACAAGATCTAAATCCTTCCAATAATTTCAGAGCATAAGAACTGGCAAAAGGGTTAACTCTGTTAGGAAACAAGACTGAGAAAATGGTCAGGCCGAAATGCAGCTGTTACCATCAAACACTACATGTGCTGCTTGTAGAATAAATGGGTTTACTTAGTACACATTCTTCACCTCTTTGGAACTAAGAAAAAGCAGCAATTCTGCTAAAACCCAACTCTTCCCCTGTCTTGTTTCCAGGTGCTATTAAGGAAAAAAAACACAAAAAACAACAAAACACATTCCCTAAACTGATTGACTTTCGTCAAGAGCTCTTTCAATGTCACAGAAATAGATTTCATTGGTGTTGACAGCCTGGCTTGATGCTAAGCTTGTATTGAAACCCTACCAACAGGAAAAAGACTGCTGAGTTGAACATAATGGTCATATTAGGGTTTTTTGCAGCGCCTGTCTCTGTGGTGGATGCGATTTCCTCTATTTTGACCCTGAGAAGCTTTTACAGCAGCTCATTTAAAGTTCATGTCTCCAAAAGGAAAACAGTGGAAATACAAAAAGTGAAATGATCAACAGCACTTTTATTTCGAGCAGCCCTCCCACCGGCCGTGAGCCCTGCGGGGAGCAGGGATGGGAAATCAGAGCTGCCCTTAAAACAGAGGCAATGTCTTTTCTAACATCATCTACACGGTACTCTCCCTCTCTGTAAACTACTCGAGGATGGGAGGTGCAGATCCTAACGATGTGGAGAGTGCCTCTGAATGCCTGCCCTCCTCAGGCCTCCCCTGCTGCTGCTGTCTGTGCTGTGCACTGAGCATTCCGTGGCCTCCTAAGGGGCTGTGAATAATGCATCCATCAGCAACTTTCACATCCTCTGAGACCATTCCCATTTTCTCAAGCCGCTTGGTTCAGGGCTGTAATTGAAACCATGCACTGAACTAGTATTTTTATATTGGCCACTCTGGCAGTCTGGTCCCAGCTTTTCCGTGTGCTGTCATCTTATTTTTCTACCCAGTCTTTGGAAAACCCCCTGGAAACAGTCCAACATCTCAGCTGAAGCCACGACCACTCCCCACCTTGGTGTTCTCCTCCTTGTGGTCAGTCAGCAATCTCTAGCCAGGCAAACCAGGGCAAGGAAATCAGCTGTGTCCCTCCTGCACTTGGAGTATTTCCTGGATGAAATCGAAGCAGGTCTATAGCCCCTCTTTCTGTTCCTTTTCCCCCAAAGTCTTGTCAAGTTCCCAGTCAGTAAATCTCTCGCAGCCTCCCTGTTCTATTTCCCTTGGTGGTGGCATCCCCTCAGTGTGGGGTAAGGAGAGGTGTCCTAGCACATCCTGAGCTGGAAGGGATCTACAAGGATCGTCAAAGTCCAGCTCCTGGGCAGAAAATCCAAGAGTTTCCCATTGAATACAGTTTCATGGCCAGAAAGGAGCCCTGGAAACACAAATATCTCCCAGGTCCACCTTCGACTCCCACTCTCCTTGGGCAATCCTGGTCTGGAAAGGGAAGGGCAAACCCAAAACTCTGCAAAATTCTGGCAACATGGGGAAAGTTGACAATTTATGGGTGTCAGCTGGGTAATGTTTATTCCTGGAGTTTGCTCACATTTTTGCCAGAGAAGCAGAACTAAGTTACACTTTTGTCCTTAGCTATGACTTTTTGAGAGTGTGACTCAGGCATGGTAGGAAACTTGTGTTTAATATTCCACTTTGGTGATGATGCGTGCAAATCTGTTCCCCTAACACCTTTTTAGATTTTTTTTTTACACTCTTTCCCCGCCCCCCCAGTTTGTGCAGATGTAAACTTGTCAAGTGGGATGTTGTTCAAACAGTGTGAAGAAATACAGTTAATTGTTGAAAAATACTTTTAAAATGCTGTAATTTGTTACAAATAAGTTGAATTATAAACAGCAAAATTAAGCTTGGTACTAATTTCTCTTGTGTTCCTCCCAGTTGGCAAAAATAGAAAATGGCTAGTCAGCTTTCCCATTGTTTACATAGTTTTGAGTTTTTAATTAACATAATCTGCTTATTGCAATGTAGCTGTTAATTGCAGCCAGTTGAAGGAGAGGGGTACAAATTGCTGTTTATGTAGTAGAAGAAGGAGCCAAATAATTAGGGAAACTGTTTCCCATATAGGAAATGACAATATTTTCTTTCTTTACACAGAAACATAAATAAATCTGTGACCAACTGTTTAGACACCATTTAAAAAGCACTGTAGCACGGCGAGGAACTTCAATACATTCAAATTGGTTCATTTCTCCATCAACTTGCCTCAACACATTTTTCTTCTTAATGAAAATGAAGCTTCTGTTAAAAAGAACTCCGTGCTCGGTTTTGGGGATCTGGAGGGGTCTGTAAATTCTCTCTGGTCAGTCCCAAGATTTTCAGGAGCACAGCTCTGAGGGTGCTGCAACACCAGCTCTGGGATTTAAATAGCTGAGACTGGCTTGAGTTTTTGTAAGAATGAGTGTCAGGGTCTGTGAGTGTTCCAAGACTATTTTAGTGTCTTCATTATTGGCAATTAAAATGATGACTGTTTAGGCACTGAGTATTTCTATTTGTTTTCCTCAAAAATGATGGGGTTTCAGCAAGGAAAAAAATAAATAAATGGTTTTGGCAAATATTCATATGATATGCCTGTCTCTAAGCATGCTTAATTACTGTATGTGACTCTGCAGGGGAATCTTAGGCAAAGAACCATTAATTTTGACTTTTCCTGCAAACCTAAGCAACAGAACCAAACCTAATTACAGAGCTGAGTTTTGTCCCAGCCGTGTAATCCACTGGGTGAGTTTTACTCTTCTCCACACTTGCACTGCAGCCAGATATGGCAAAGGTTATTAAGTATTCTAATCTCATAAAATAAAAAGGAACAAAAAGGGATGCTGTTAAGATGACTTGGTTCTCTTTAAACACAGCAAGCTGTGCTTTATGCTAGAATGAACAATGATTAAGAAAGTTCGACTGCATTATTAGAAATCTTTAATTGCAAAACGAGGAGCAGCTATGTATTTTGTGAAATGTAATCGAAATCACTCGCAGGAGCAAATTAAATATATTCATGAGTAAAAGTTCCAAATATTTTATCTGTTGACCTTTACCGTGCACTGCAAAATTGGTGCTGTTGCATAACTTTAAAAACAACAGTGCTGCAAAGCGAGGGCCCACTTAAATCTGATGTAGTTTGGAATTTTGGATGCCACCCTAGACTGACAATGCTGGCAGCTGAGTGGAGGCATCCTTATGGCTCAAGTATTGTCCTTCTGCCCACAATAATACTAATATCTGATATTAATAACAGGGTTATTGATGGTTATTGATCTATTCCAAATTACACACTGCTTTTCTAGGCTTGGCACCTGAGTCAGGGAAATGGGTGATGAATTGATGGCAGGATAAAATGGCTCCTTGGAAGTAAAATTTATACTTTGAGTCTTCCAAATCATTGTTGCCATGATAATCCATTTTACTTTGTGACAGAACGCTGGGGTCTGCAGTGAGATTTAACTCAGACTGATGCTACTGCAGAATATCCTGATGAATTGTGTACAGTAGTTCAGCAGAAGATAATAGATCCCGAAAAAACCCAAACCTAAAATGACCATTAATGCTGTTTTTTGGGAGAAACAGCTTTCTTATTTACAGGGTGTGAAGAGGGGTGATGGAGAGCCTTTAGACAGAAAGTGAAACAACTCTTAAAACATCCTAATGCCCTCAGAATGCCACCTTACCCCCTCTTCCTGGTTCTTTATGATTCCAATCTCTGAGTGAGAATGCTACAATGAAATATATTATTCCTTTTATTGTAAGGAGAGAGCTAGAACACTTACAGAGCAATTTAAGAGATGCAAGTGAACCTAATCACTCCTGAAATCAAAAGAAGTAAAGAGAAAATTCTTTTTGCCCTTCTTTTGCCTGGTAATGAATGTCAATACTCAGTTTTGGACTCCTTTCACCATTCTGTCTCAACAGATGAGCACAGGCAGGGAATAGATCTTCACATTTCTGTGCTGCTGCCACTCCTTCATCCTCTGCTCCATCTCTCTGCTGTGCCACCAACTTTTCAGGTGGGATTGCAACAGTGGTTATCAATTGGTGCAGTCCTCAGAGTGGTTCTTCTGTAACTATGAGAGTTACACATTTAAAAGTGAATGTGAGGAGAAGAAAACCTCGTGGTTTGTGGGGGTCGATATTCCTGACGTGCAACAGAATTCCGTCAGTTCTGTCTCTGTTTCTTTCTGTCTGCATAAGTGGGTCATTCAGCCTTTTGCACAACAAATTCTTGGGATCACGACTGCTCTCCTGCCCCCAGGGTAGTTTGCAGTTTAAGCATCAGCTGGTTAGAGAGAGCGTAATTTAAGCAGGTCAAAACTGCTCCTAAATCAACGTGGTTGAATGCCTTATCTAAGTGAAGATGAAGAACACAATGGATTTTTGCTGAAATCTGAACCATCCATGGACTTTGTTAGCCCTGCTAGTGCTGGGACCCTCCTGGCTGGCACTCACAGGCAGAAAATTTTAACAAAGATTGTGAAAAAGTAGAAATATATTCAGCTGGAGCTCGTTCCTGTGCAAGGCTTTTTGTTTCCAGTGGCTGTGTGGTGGGTGAGTGAGTGACAGCCACCAGCAGCCCCCTCACAGGGGACAAGGAGGTGACAAGGGGTGCATCACTGTTCATTTTTTTGTGGGAATTGGTATAAACCATGCCATTGACAGTTTGGAGCAGACTAAGCAGCACTTTTATAGAAAATTGTAAGAGCTTTTGGCAGCTTGCAGGTGAGAAGGAAGCTATCTGCATGTGCACAATACACTGTATTTGATTAATTCAAATTGCTAAGGAATCAGCATAGGGTTTTTTTTTTTTTTATATCCCAAATCAAGGGAGTGATTGAGGTTCTGTTAATAAGATTTTCTCAAAAACTCAGGGGATAAAGGAAATAGTTGCTTGATGCAGTGGCATCTTTTCAATTCCAATGGATTCTGATGATGAATAGGAACATCCAGAAACACTTATTTTGTTTTATTTTCACTTTTACCATGTCTTGGTAATAAACAAGCCCTGTGGATAAATATACCTGCTAAAAGAGTGAAATGGGCTCTGTGGCACTGAGAGTGCTCCTCCCCTTGCAGTGCAGCAGCTGGAAAATTATGATCCAACCACAGTGACACAGTTCCCCCCCATGGAGCACTTCTGCAGCAAGACATGGTAAAAGCAGGAATAAGATAAATGTTATTATGGGGCCATTGATCCTGTGTTGCCTAAAAGGAGTGAATACAGAGTGGTGGCAGAGTGCTGAGCTATCCCAGCCTAGGCAAAGCTCAGTACAGAGCAGTGGAAAACAGCCTCATCAGATCTTTGCCCAAATTATGGGAGGAAAGGAGAGCAGCTGACCTTTAGAACCTTTTAGGACTATAAAAGCTGCCAGGCTCCCTAAAAAAACAAAGCTTAGACTACAACTGTGAGTGTGTTCTCTATGAAAATAGCAATTTCACTTAAAATATAAAAAATTGCTTTTGAGCATCAAATGTCCCTGCCAGGTAATATCATGGAGTCTTATTTCCTAGTTTAAAGTCCTAATACAGGTTCTGGAACAGAAGTGCTCACACACAATTGTCTATGGGGACTCCAGCAGGCTCACCCCAGTCTGGTGACAGACCTGCCTGGGTGACACAAACCCTAAGCATGATCTTTTTGTTTCTATGCTACTCAGTGACAACAACAACAACAACAATAATAATAATCGATTCTTTCCCTCTGCAGTCTAGCAATCATTCTTTTTCCTCTTTTCCCCCTTCCCATCCCCTGCAGGGTGGAGTCCTTTCCACCACGGGTGTTTTCCTGCAGAGGCACAGCAAGTCAGTCCAGCTCGTCCCTCACCACCAAATCAGTGGTAAGTCTGTTAGAATCAGCAATCTTTCTGTTTTGAATAAAGTTTTAAAATATTTAGTCTGAAGCTTGAGCACAGCACTTGTGCCACATTCAGTGGTGACAGTCAGAAGCAGAGTAATCCACTGACAGAAATAATTTGGAAGTAAACTGACAAATTCTGTCTGGTTTGATTTCTTTTGTTTTCCCACCCATGAATGATTCAGGAACTGTCTGAATATTCTCAGAACACACCTTACTTTCTCTCAGACAGGCAAGATTCTCTTTCTGCCTCCTGCTCGGATGTCTTGGTGCCATTGGGTGTGATTTTGATGAAAAAGTGGGAACTCTTGGCTCACGCAGCTCTCCTCCTCTCTCCTCTGCAATCCTGAGCTTGCAAAGGGGATTCTCTGTTCTGCCAGTGATTTGGAGTTGCTTATCAAGAGACTGGTCTAATCTAATCTAAAAGCTCTCCAGTGACAGGGAGTTTATAGCACTGCTGTCTGGGAAGAGCTGATGCTCAAAATCCATATTTGGTTGTTTTATTTACATCTGTCTGGCAGCTCACTGAAGGAAGTGTATTTGGATGTGATTTTTCAGCCATTTTCAGATCCAAAATGAGACCTTAGACAAAGGAAAATGCATTTTTTTGGGATGATGAACATGTCATGAGAAAATGAGCTTTCTTTACTTGTTCCTGTCTCTAGCATTTAATATCAGATATAAAATGAAGAAGGTTCCAGTTAAAGACTGATCTGAGGTGAAACTCAGTGTGAGACCCCCTCCATCACTCAAAATATTCAGGATAAATCAAGCTTGTCCATGGCCATGGGGTAGGAATATCTGTACAGCTTTCAGCTTTAGTAACAGATGACTTTTATATTAACTCCAGAAATCCAAGTTTTCCATTTATGTATTCTATGTGTTTTTCAGATGCTGTGGTTGTGGTTAGGTTTAAGATTTGGGTTTTTTTCTCTTTCCATAACAATCCATGCTTTCTGGTCAATGAGATTAAGCAAATTGACACTAAATAGAAACTAATTAAATAATGTGATTGTAAATTGTTTATCCTCAGGGAATAGATTATAAAAAAGGTGGAAATAAATGGTGTCAAGGTGCAGTCTGAATAGTAACAACAACAAATAACAATATCCAAATTCTTGTAGCTTTTGGCTGCCAGCTACCAGCTGAGTCAAGATGCACCCTCATCTCCTGCCCATTGCCTTTGAGCAGCAGTTATGGATTAAGTCTGACAGAGTGAAAATAAATGGGAAAGTGTGGCT
The DNA here is from genome assembly GCA_013397155.1 of Irena cyanogastra. Taxonomy (NCBI): domain Eukaryota; kingdom Metazoa; phylum Chordata; class Aves; order Passeriformes; family Irenidae; genus Irena; species Irena cyanogastra. The sequence goes on along the minus strand of VWZV01013367.1, from coordinate 190,441 downwards.
GGAGCCAAGCATTTATCAATCCTGGTTGTACTCTTTGCAAGGCAAGCCTGATACAATTTAATAAGATAACAAAAAGCTTAACAGTGTCTTCAGGATGTCAAAATATGGATTTATGCCCTGTGTCCGTACTACTGCTCTTAACTGGATGAATTTTAAGCTGTTTCAGGTTTTGGATTTAGCATCCATAAGTCAATAGGTGCAATAGGAATTATTTTTAGGCACTGAAGTGAATACCAGTGCATGCATATGGCAGGGGTACTCAAAACTGCCAGGTATCATGAAATGGGGGGAAGAACCAGGGAAAGCATTGGGATAACAGGTCTGCTCCCCCATTAGAGGCCATGCTGGGCTTTACATTCTCCAAAAGCTTTGTTTCAAGCAGTTTAGGGATTAAACCTGTGAATGCAGGAAGAGAGAGACCCACAATAAACTGAAAGAACATTTCCTTACCTTTTTTTGTTGCCCTTTTGGAAGTGGAGATGTTATCATGGCCTGCCCCTCTTTTCTCTGCTCTTCATTACATTTAAAATGAGCAAGCAGGATGCCACCATCAGCAAGGTTATTTTACTATCCCTCATTTAATATCCTCACTGGTTACCAAACCTTTGACCCCAGTGACATTCCACTATGTGGGTTTGGTGACTTTTTGTCCAAGAACCCTGTGAATTTTCACAGCACAGAACATATGGGCCTATCTGCTGCCTTAGCATTTCTCTCCAATGAGAGAAAATTAAACAATTGCAGGTGGGTTTTGTGCCTGTCTGTAATAAATACTATCAAGATATCAATTGTTGGTTAAGGTAACCTTTTGGACTACACAGAAAGAATCCCTGTAGTCCCTCAATGACCATTTATCATTCTTTTCGAGACTGATTTTGATCCAAATCGATTCTTTTCTTGTGCTGCTCTATTTTTATGCCCTAGTCCATCTTTAATATACACCATGGCACTATCTGCTCTTGAGCGTGCCAGGACTTTGATGAATGTACTCCAGCCACCACTGCTTTTTCATACCAGGTGTCTATTGATCCTCATAATATCAACTTTCACCACTGGCACCATTTGTTAGGATTGCTCTGGTTAGCTTTAGAGGCCCTCTGTGTTGGTGCACAAACAATCCAGCTCTTTCTCAGCAGTTCTTTCCAGGGTTCTCCATGGGTTCTCTGCTCAATCCCATCTGCCCTGCTCAGCAGGGACGTGCCCCAGCTACTCCAGTCAGGCAGGGCAGGACTGGCCCCCAGCTCTGCCAGGTCAGCCCTTGGTGCTGAGCCCAGGGAGATGCAGGAAGCAGGCTGTTGAAGTGTGTCTTTGGGTTTTATGCAGGTGACATTCCTGGGCCCAATCTCCAGAGCAGGAGGGGGTGTTTAATGCAGAGAAGCTGGTCAGTTCTTTTTGTCAGAGAGGAAAGGGATGGTTTTGCCTTGATCTATTTCAGAGGCGATCAAAGAACAGATTAAATGGCCCGAGAGCTCTGTTCAGCCATGCTGCATCTGTGTGCTGATAAAAATGCTGCCAGGCCTCCTCCTGCCTCCACCTGCCTCCACCTGCACCCAAACCAGCTCCTGTCCTTCCTTGGGATGCTTCCCCACATCCACATCTTTCCATAACTCCACGCCTAAGAGCTAACTGAGTTTATCTGGTAGCAAGTGGGTTTAGGCTGGGGGTTAAATGAAATAGGTGCAGAATTTCCCCCATGTGCCAGGGCTGCTTTCTTAGGCTGGGGGTTAAATGAAATAGGTGCAGAATTTCCCCCACGTGCCAGGGCTGCTTTCCTGCTCCACATGCACTGCCAGGGAAGGAAGGAGCCCAAGGACAGGGGAGGTTCTCAGGGCAGCAAAACCACATGCAGTTCTGCAGCACAGCTTTTCCTGTAGTAAACAACTGCATCTTATGCAGCAGTGAGCATTTTCCTGTTTGCAGAGCACCTGGAAAATACCTTGGAAGCTGCAGTAGAAGGAACAACCTTTAGTGGGGTGGTCCACAGCAGCCAAAGCTTTAAATTGTTTAAGAATGAGGCAACTGAGCAGCTGGAACGTGCAGGAACTGCACTTTCAATTTAGTTCCTCTGTTCTTTGGTTGACTTACAGCCTTCTTGGCCTACTAGTCCCTCATTAAAGTTGTTAGAGTATGATTTTCCAGTCCTGTTTTGTATAATAAATTGTCTGTTATAAACCAGCTTTTTTCACCACCTGCCATTGTGATGAGTGCTCCTCTGGAGTTTGATGTATGAGGCACGAGGCTGTGTTTCTAAAATCTATTTTAATCCACTGAAATGAAAATATTACTATTGTTAAATGCAATTTTTACTGACTTACAGAAATATTGCTAGTTATTGAGGAGTTAGGTCAAGCCTTTCCACTTCAGTAAAAGTGCCAATGTATCTTAGTGATGTGAAAGCTGATAATCATCTTTTCTTTATTACATTTATGCAGATTCTATATTCATTTATCATTTCATCAAAACATATGTTTTTGAAAACAAGTTAAGAAAAGGAATGTCATGTATACTAATTCACTTGCATTGTAATGAGAAAAAAATTAAGACCAATGAGGTCTACAAATTTTTCATAAGTTCAGCACTCTCTCCCTTGGCATTCATTATTCAGTGGGTTAAAAAAGCTTTTCTCCAAAGCAGGTGCTGATCTGGCTTTCACTCTTGGTGAAGAAACGTCTCCACTAGAAGCCTGTAAAAGTTGTAAGGAGAGCAAAGCTGACCAAAGGTCAAGGACAGTAAGTGGTGAAAAATGGCATTTCTGCAGAAGAAAAGAGAAACCCGGGCAAACCAGCAGTTTGGTACTGAATAACAAGCATTGATTGCATTAATTCAGTCTTTTTATTCTTTTTTTTCAGGTGGAGCTCTTTATGGATAGCATGCTTAGAAGGAAGCAAACAAAAATATGTTCCATCAACAGGCTTTTCCTTCCTCTTTTCAAGCTTATTAAAGGAGCCAAATCCTTCCATTGAGTTTGGACTGACCTTTATGTATTTCATTTTAGTTTAAAAAAGCCCTGACTTCGGTTCACTGGGACTGTGCACTAAACATGAAGGTAAGCATGGAGAGAGTCCAGTTTTAAAGAATAATGAGCTAATTACATCTAGTTCTGTCTCAAATTATTGCTTTAAACCCATATTTCTCAATGGTGTGCAGTGCTTTCTGTCCTGCCTGAAATCCTTTTTTCTTCCTGCACAAGAGCAGAAAAGGCAAAAGTGGCTGAGGTCACCCGATCCCTTAATGAAAAATGGATATGGTCAGAGTTCCAGGCTGCTGCTGGAAATGTGACAAAAGCTTTTGACAGGGAACAGGAAGGCAGGAGCAGGCAGGCCCAGGGGACAGGCAGAGCTGCTGGGGCTCTGGTGACATGTGTGCACTTGTAGGAAATGTAGGGACCACGTCCTCTTGCTCCCTGTAAGAAACGGGGCTGGCTCTGAACTCCCAGGTCACGGCTCAGAAACCTGCAAGCACCTCAGGGAGCCAAGAAAGGTCCTGGAAGGAAAAGAGGGTTTGAGGGAGGGTGCTGCCATGCCAGTCCAGGGCTGTGGGTGTGTGCAGGCAGGGAGGGAGGGGATGCAGAGCCGGAGGAATTCAGAGGAATTCACAGCATTGCAGCAGGAGTGATGCCTTGAGCAGCTGGAACAGGGACAGACAAAGTTAAGGGGAATAAAAGGATTTATTAAAGAGCCTTCACAGGCCACACCCTGGCAGTACCAGAGCCACAGCCCTGGCTCTGCCTGGGTGGCTCAAAGATGGAAGCAAAAAGAGGGCTTGGTTGTAAGATCTCACATTTTTATAAATTTTGGTCAATTAGCATAGTGTAGCTAATTGTCCAGTTACAGCCCCAGCCCATGAAGTCCCATCCTTCTTGTGTCTCTCCCTTCAGCCCACATTGTTTATACTCTTGGGCCTGAGGTTTGGCTCAGCTATCCTTGGTCCCCAGCTAGAGGGGGAATTGTTGTGTCTGCCCCCTCTGTGGAGAGAGCTCACCATCCCCTTCCATGAAAACCCAAACCCACAAAGCAAAGCAGCACAAAATCAAAAAGGAAAAAATAAAAGCTAGAACCCAAGGTGTCAGGGGAATGAGGAACTGGAATGAGGAATTGGGGCTGCAGAGGAGGGAGCGAGGAGCAGGAGCCAAGGCTGAGCATTGTGAGGGGATCAAATGTGCCATGAGATAATTACCTGAGCAGCTCTCAGGTGAATAGAAAGCACTGTTCTGCTGCTTGGGAAGTCAGAGAATTTAAAGGACACCCGTGAGAAAAGCTCTAGTAACAAGAGGCTGGCACTTGGACTTTTTTTGTTGTTTGAACAATATTAAGGCTGAGCCAGCACCTCATCATTCACTGAGCAGTGAGTCACAGGTGTACACCTATTGTTAAGTCACAGATTACAGCTGAGAGAAGAAAAGAAATACAAATAGTAGGATTTATAGAAAGCAAATAGTCATTTTGTCTATTAAGGGAGAGTCAAACTCAGTGCAAGGGAAGGGTGAAATCAATATGCTGTAACTCATAAATGTAAAGGCAGTATAGAAGAAATATGAGATGATTTGAAGGTGAACTCACTACAATGATCACTTTATTTTTAACACAGTAAGTAGGCTAGTGGTTTCAGCAGCAAAGATGAGAAGTTTCTAAAATGTAATAAAGCTCTCAGAAGTCAGAGCTTTTTCTTAGGTCACATCACAAATTTTTTTTGGAAAGAAACACTGTCAGCTGTGTATCAGACCCTTCACTGATCTGAATTTCTTTTCCTGTGTGTCTTTCAGGAAGAACCAGAATATTAATAGAGCCTTCTTCATTTGATTAATCATTAAAATAATGGCTGTGATTTCTTTTGTTCCCTTCACAGGAATCTGTGCAAATGTAGCTTTGCACCTTCCTTTTCATGATTAACAATTTCAAAGGCATGGTCTGTCCGATTATTTAATTTTTTTACCCTGAAATGCAACTCAACAACAACATTATGCACACTGAGGAAATTTTACTTCAGATTTACTTCAGTCTGGTCCCTGGGACTAAATTCCCATTTACAGCTGGTGGTCCATCATGTGAAGTAAAGCACAGTAAGTGGGGAAAACAAGTTCCTGTATGTAGGTTCCTTAAGATTGAAGTACTTAAAATAATAAAGATCTTGAGATCTTAAGCTACTCAGATTCATTGAATTTCATGTATATTCTTTATTTCAGGTTATCTGTTGTTTTTTCCTTTGTGAAGCTGACAGGTGTGAATAGTCTGCTTTTAAAGGTAACACTAAATTATAATATCGTATTTATATCTCTTTTAAACTATTGCAAAGCATTCTTACAAAACTGCAGCTTCTCGGTCTTGCCTTTGAATGCCTTTCATTTCTTTGCCAGAAAGAGGGAGTGAGAAGCAGGTAAGAAAAATGTGTTTATTCTCCCTGAAGAAGACTGAAATGGCCTCGTCTGTAGAAAAGACCTTTGGACTGTGAAGAGCAGCACAAGACAAAGAATGAATCTTGTCCCTAAGTGCAGTGAAAAGCTGAAGAAGCTGAGAGCAGGAGCTAATCCATGGTGGCACTTGATGTATCAGTAGCTCATGTGAAATGACGAGTTGGAGGAAAGGCCATGAAGGCACGTGAGGGGTCACCTGGGAAGTGACAGAAATGGGGAAAAAAATAAAAAATAAGAAGTAAAAAAAAGGGAAAGATACAAAGAGAGGAATAGAGAAATGTTCCTTGCAGGAACATTTCAGATGGCTGTCACTGAACCAAGTCTGGACTTGTAAAATCTGCAGAAGGTGCTGCAGGTGTGAGATGAAGGGCAAAGCTGGTGGGTGAACACGGAGCCGGGAGGTCCCAGCCTCTGCTTGCCAGGTGAGAGACCTCAGCAGGGACAATCCTCCTGGAGGCACCTAGCTCGAGGTCCTGTCTTGGAGAATAACAAGCTCAGATTCTTCTGGGAGATCAGCAGAATCCCAGAGACACAGAATATTCTGATTTGGGAGGGACCTGCAAGGATCACCACGCCCAGCTCTTAAGTGACCCACACCGGGGAAGGAAGGGATGGAAAAAGTGACCACAGAAATGTCTTGGGGACATCTGGGGACAGGAGGGGCTGGCTAAGAGCTCCCAGCTCAGCCAGGCTGCTGGTGGATAGCTTTTGCCACCTTGTTTCTCACAAGAGTGCAGCTTGAACAGAGAGTCAATAGCCCTTTCTGCCTTATCCCTTCACCAAATCATCTCAGAGGAAAGTGCAGCTCTGTGATTCCATAAAGAACTGCCTGGGACAAATCAAGGAATGCTAAACTTAGCTGAGATAATGTTTCTGAAAGCTAATGGAGGAGGGGGAAAACCAATCCCAAGAGCAAAGCAGAGCTTTTCACACACACTGCAGAGCAAGGGGACAGAGATGCACATCTCCCATCCTTGCAGGTCACTCCCCAGTGCTCCACCCTGACATGAAGAGATCCCTCAACAGTTAATTCAGCCGAGGGAGATTTCAGATCAATCCTCCTCCCTGCAGCCATGCCTCTCTCCAAATCAATAATGGCTGATGAATACTCTGTCAAGCCCCCAGCACAGACACGGTGAAAACCCTGCTCTTTTCCAAAGTGCCTTTGCAAGCCCCTTGGATCAGGGGTGCTTTTCTGCTGCTCTGCTGAATCCCAGCACTGAAGCTGAATTCCTGATGATGCTGCCACTCTGCAGAGGCAGCACTGCTCTGCTAAGCTGCACCTTTCTGCTCGTGGAGGGTTTAGTGAGAGCTTTTCCAGTTCATTTGAGAAGGAATTCAAACACACGAGCTATACAGCTCTCATCTTTAATATAAAGTCTGGGGTTTTTTTTATTTAGACTCTGCTTTCACAGCAGCTGCAAAGTTGTTTTCCAAAATAATGCTCTGATAATTGGATACTTTTTCCAAGTATAAAGTTCTGTAAGCAGTACAAGCTATCTGAATTAAAACTGAGTTTTTCTGCAAAAGCTAGGAAAAATTAAAAATTTGGGAAGATCAGATGATTCACATCCATAAATGTGAAATCAAGTCTCTTAATTACACTGAAGTACTAAAAGGTGAAACACTTTTGTTAACTTGAAAGTTAGGATGCACTTTTTTGGGAATTCAACCCTTTTTGATGTACATATTCCCAGTAAATCTATGCCTGATTCTAATCTCCAGTAGCATTGTCCATAATTAAAAATATCTTACAAGATGCTCCTTCAAAAATCCCCAGTAATTAATAATAAATATCTCTTTTCAACAGCACATGAATCTACAATAATGAAATAAAAGTGAAGTTACAAGCACAGCACTCCAGCCTAGGCAAACAGACTTGGCAGTTCTAAGTACAGATTTATGTCTGGAAGGATGAATTCTCCTTGAAGATGTTTGTGCAACCTACTTATCAGGAGAAAGAGATTTCCTGGAGATTTCCTTTAATTAGCTGGAACAAGTCATTAGTAAAACAAGCAACTAAAACCATAAGCATATAAGCTAGCATGGTTTATTAAAAAGCAATAATTAAAAATATATCCTAAAATTCAAAAAAGGTGTGACCAGGTTCAGTAACAGCTCTTTCTGGGGACAACAATGAGAGTGTAGGAAGAGAAAATTTAGCAGTCTGCCTGGAAAGATAATGAGAGGAGAGGAAATGCATGATCCATGCTAATGTGGTTTATGTCCCTCCCCTTCCCAGTTTCTGAATCCTCCATTTATTTCTGTGGCAATTAGGAGTCATCATCACTGTCAATTGTATTTTTGCACTGAGCGAATGCAAGGTCATTTCCACAAAGTTCTGAGTCAGATAAACCCAAAGTTTGGAATGCAGGGATTTTCCTGTGGGTGTTTCCTGCAGTAGCCATGGCCTGGTGTGGTTTGAACACGAGCCACAAGGGTCTGTTCTAGGGGATTGCAGGAGGCAGGGGCTGTGTCCCCTCCCTTCCCCACAGTGAGAATTGGGTGTCCCTTCCCTTCCCCACAATGAGGATTGGGTGTCCCCTCCCTTCCCCACAGTGAGAATTGGGTGTCCTTTCCCTTTCCCACAATGGGAATTGGGTGTCCCCTCCCTTCCCCACAGTGAGAATTGGGTGTCCCTTCCCTTACCCACAATGAAGATTGGGTGTCCCCTCCCTTACCCACAGTGAGAATTGGGTGTCCTTTCCCTTTCCCACAATGGGAATTGGGTGTCCCCTCCCTTCCCCACAGTGAGAATTGGGAGTCCTTTCCCTTTCCCACAATGGGAATTGGGTGTCCCCTCCTTTACCCACAATGAGGATTGGGTGTCCTTTCCCTTTCCCACAATGAGGGTTGGGTGTCCTTTCCCTTTCCCACACTGAGAACTGTGTTTCCCTTACCCACAATGAGGATTGAGTGTCTCCTCCTTTACCCATAGTGAGAATCATGTATCCCTTCCCTTGCCCATAATCAGAATTGGGTGTCCCTTGTCCCTTCCTTTACCTATAATGAGAATTGGGTGTCTCTTGTCTCTTCCTTTACCCATAATGAGAATCGTGTGTCCCTTCCCTTACCTATAATGAGAATTGGTGTCCCTTCCCTTACCTATTTTGAGAACTAAGTGACCCCTCTCTTACCTACAATGAGAATCATGTGTCCCTTCCCTTGCCCACAATGAGAATCGTGTGTTCCTTCCCTTACCCATAACGAGAATTTGGTGTCCCTTCCCTTCCCTTACCTACAATGAGAATAGAGTGTCCATTCCCTTCCCCAAAATGAGAATTTGGTGTCCCCTCCCTTACCTACAATGAGAATTTGGCATCCCCTGCCTTACCTACAATGAGAATCGTGTGCCACTTCCCTTGCCCATAATGAGAATTTGGTGTCCCTTGTCCCCTCCCTTCTTCACAATGAGAATTGGGTGTCCCTTCCCTTGCCCACAAGGAGAATTAGTGCCTCATCCCTCTCTCCCCAGGATGAAAGGCACCCCTGCAGTCCTGCACTGTGCAGATTGACTCAAACAAAGCTTTGTGTCATAAGATTTAAATTGTAATGGCTCATTTTGCCAGCCTTTTCCTGCTGTTATTTTACATAGGAAGTGTGCACAGAGTCCAGGCTCCTACTGCAGAGAATCCCAGCAAGCTGGCAGTGGGTAAGTGTTACAAAAATCTACTATGGGAACTTCTCCCAAAATCTTAGCACGACCAGAGGTCCAGATGATTTGTGTAAGTGGCCTTATTACAGCCATTACCATCAGTTCCAGATTTTCTCCTGAATCCATCACATCTAGATCCAGATCCCCACTGGCTTCTGGTGGGACCAGACTGTCTTTATATGAGCCTGAAGTGAATGACTTCAAAGTATTATTTTTCAAGATTGTTTAAACATTCAGCCATGCACACTCACACAGAGAGCTATTTTCTAATAATCCTTTTATCAGCCTGAAGCTGAAACAACTTTCTTTCTTGCAAGGATCTGTTATTGAGAGTTTCTTATTAGTAACTAGATGCTGACATTGATTTCATTAAAAAATAAGCACAGTCCCCAAGAGCTTTTGATTTATTTTTTTTAATTGCATAACATGTAGAGTATAAACACAAACTGCTTTGCTCAGAACTGTACCTCTTTAATTGCCTGAATTAAAAGGCTTTCTAGAGCAGCAGTTTCTCTCATTTTTGGTACACATTGGTGGCATGTTACCAAGGTACCTCTGAACTGCTAAGTCTGGCTGGGGCTGAAAGTGATGTGGAAAAATTATTTTTGTGTGCTCTGTAAAGAGTGTTCAAAACCACTGTTTTACAGTACCAAAGTAATGGCTATTCTGTGCAAGATCAGCTGTGGATAAATAACTTTTCTTCTCACAGTGAAGTAAAGGAATAACTGTGTCTTGACACATCATTTTGTGTCCAGTGACTGCAATAGACAAATTTTGTAAATTTGCACCAAAAGGTAAGCTGGTTCCAAGCCCAGAGTGTGACTCTTTTGTGTCAGCTTTTTAAAGACAGGTTAACAAAGCTCTTCAAACACACCCTACACTCTTCTCTGTATGATCCCACATCAATCTACAGAGGACAATTCTCTGGCTGGTTTCTAAATTCTGGTTCTCCCTATTTAAATATCCATAGGAAATACAAGCAGGCTTCTCTCCTACTCATTTCTCATCTGAGAATTTAATAGCAACAGTTAAATGACTTAATACTATAAGAAAGTAGGTTGGGGAAGTGGGAGGAGGATGAAAAATTGACAAAGGAATGGGAAAGGGAGCTGAAGCTTAAAGCCTCTTGCGGGACATCACTGTAGTTCTTCTGACTCTTTATTTGCACTCTTGCTTCTCTTAAGAATCCAAATATTTACAAGGCTGTAATTGAAAGCCAGAGAAGTGGTAAATATCAATATGTAATAGCTGCTATCCTTCTCCCTGCTCTCCCCTAGTGCCTATTTCCTAGGAAATGCTGCCAGTGAACAAACCCACCTCAGTGGCTCCTTATTTCCCCAGCTCCTCCTTGGATGCCCCTTTCTCATCCTCACAGAAAACTCTTTTGTATTTCAGGATTGATTGGCTTATCTTTTTTTTTTTTTTTTTTTTTTTTTTTTTTTTTTTTTGGCTGGCAGCTCTTCCTGCTCTCGTTAGTAGATGAAAGTCTAATTGTGCTGGGCAGCTCTGTCCTGGCAAGCAACTTTGAAATTATATGTGAAATGGAACTAGACATCATTAATTCTACTTTCTAGGTAAGTTTTTCTCATGTGAATGAAGTGTTTTGCTCCTTACCTCAAAGCCTTTTTAAGCCTTCTGCACTGTGATATCAATTAAGGTATATAAAATATATTCTTACAACTAATTAGAAATCAGTGAGAAAATCCATGTGAAATTTACAGACATTAATACAAAAGAACCAAACAATTAATTTATGTTCAATCCAGTATCCAGCTTGTTTCCTCTGTTTATTTTTATATCAGTGTCTTAATTCAGGAGCAGGCAGGGAATACATCTATATGTTTTACTTCTTTTGTAGATTTAGCTTAAAGAAAAAGAAGAAAAACACCAAAACTTAGGATTGCAGACTTGCCATTTTTTTACCTGAGAGGTTCATAAATTATTTAAAGTTTCTTCATCTTCAGAATGCCCAGATGAATGTTCTGAGATATTCAAAGGCTAGAAGCTGAAAGATTATACAGGTGATTCAATAATTCTTGGCAACAACTAAAATAAAAATTGTGCTTTATTTTTTATATTTTAAGTATGAGGGACTCATTTTTCACTCTTAATTTTCCTCTGCACCAACAAATAATTCAAGACATGTCAGTATTAAATACAACCATAGCTGAAATGCAAATGTATGGGATCATTTTTAGTTTCCTTGGAAATACTTTCTTTTTCTTTTTCCACTTGGTCCTTTACATGTGAAAAAGCAAAATTCCTCATGTGAACACTACTAATTAAGTCAGGCATTCACATTTTTTTTTCTATTACTACTTTTCTTGGCGCTTATTTAAGAACTTTGTTTGCAAAGTTGAATGCTCAAGGTTCCTTTTCAACACTTGTATTGATTTTCTTTTGTCTTTCAACAAACAGGCAGCAATCTGTACTTAACATGGAAAAAATAACAAGCAGGCAGTGCTCAAATAGCAAAATCAACATTTTTATTTGTCTTGTAATGAACAGTGTGAACAAGCCAAGCCCCAGCTGCACCCCAAGAGAAAAGCAGAGGCCTTTCTGTTGAGTAGCAATGATATCACCAATAGGTGGGGAGAGAAGGTTCCTAAAAAATAAGAAATAAATCCAAATGGAAGCTGTTTGGGATTTTCAGCTTGCACGAATTACTTCAGTTTGGGTACCTGTGCCAAAATTGGCTGGAGCTGTGTTAATCCAGCAAGATGTGGAAAGTGAATCCTGGTCCTAAGTGACCACTGTCCCTTCAGGGCAGAGCTGTGAATGTGCAGCCCAGCCCTGTGTGCACACCCTGGCAGGGGACAGGTGACATGTCACTGTCACACAGAGCTGTGTGTGTGTGTCCCCAGAGGGACAGGTGACATGTCACCATCCCACAGAGCTGTGTGTGTGTGTCCCCAGAGGGACAGGTGACATGTCACCATCCCACAGAGCTGTGTGTGTGTGTCCCCAGAGGGACAGGTGACATGTCACCATCCCACAGAGCTGTGTGTGTGTGTCCCCAGAGGGACAGGTGACATGTCACCATCCCACAGAGCTGTGTGTGTGTGTCCCCAGAGGGACAGGTGACATGTCACCATCCCACAGAGCTGTGTGTGTGTGTCCCCAGAGGGACAGGTGACATGTCACTGTCCCACAGAGCTCTGTGTGTCCCCAGGGGGACAGGGGACATGTCACCATCACACAGAGCTGTGCGTGTGTGTGTGTCCCCAGAGGGACAGGTGACATGTCACTGTCACACAGAGCTGTGTGTGTGTCCCTCAGGGGTACAGGTGACATGTCACCATCACACAGAGCTGTGTGTGTGTGTGTGTGTGCCATTCAGGGGTACAGGTGACATGTCCCTGTCACACAGAGCTGTGTGTGTGTGTCCCCAGGGGTACAAGTGACATGTCACCATCACACAGAGCTGTGTGTGTGTCCCTCAGGGACACAAGTGACATTTTTGCCATCACACAGAGCTGTGTGTCCCCAGGGGAGTTCAGGGGGTCTCAGACCCTCGGTGGGACCTGGGTCCAGGGCTGCTGAGGTGTGGGATGGACAGGAAGACAGCAGAAGGGAGGCTGAGGGGATGTGGAGAGAGAATTTTTTAGCCTGGAGAGGAGCAGGCTCAGGTCTGACCTCTTCTCTCTCCACAGCTCCCTGAGAGGAGGGGACAGGCTCTGATTCCGGGGGACAAGTGACAGGAGGAGAGGACATGGCCCCAGTCCGAGCCAGGGGAGGTTCAGGCTGGACATTTGGGGGAATTTCTCACAGCAAGGGCTGTCAAACACTGAGAAAAGCTGCCTGGGCAGGTGGCGAGGTCATCACCCCGGGAGGTGTTTAAGGAAAGCCTGGACGTGGCATTTAGTGCCAAAGTCTGGGTGACAATGAGGTGCTGGCTCAGAGGTTGGCCTGGTGACCTCAGAGGTATTTTCCAACCCAATCGATTCTGTCAAAGCCTTCCAAGGTCTGAGAAGCTCTGGGGACTGCCTGGCTGAACCTGCAAAAATGGGTAAAGCTCCACGTCTGCCGGATTTATCCAGAGCCAGCAGCATTGAGAATGGATCACAGCCAAGGGGAGGTGGTGGCTGCTTTATCCAAACACAGAGCCCCGTGCCCCACACACCCCTGAGCCTCTGCCACGCTCTCCTAGAGTGGCTGGTGTCCCTGTGGCTCTCCACGTGCCTGGAGTGAGCTTTCTGGGCGAGTGTATGGATGTGTAGTTATCTGTAATTAATAAGAAAGGCTGTGCTCTATTAGAAATACCAGTTTAATAATAATAATGTCTCATAAATATTAGTTGTTATCTGTATCTCCCCCATCTTCATCCTTTCCCGGGGAAAAGGGTATTTACAGTACTTCAGCAGGTTTTTCTGTTTGGAAAAGATGAAGGATGAAGCCCTCCATGGGTCCTGCTAACGTGGCTGCAGAAAATCCCCCTCTCACTGAGGGGACTTCATTTCCTGGCCATGGCCATCCACTGTCCCCTACCAGCAATAAACTCCTGGGATTTGGTTTCAGTAAGAGCTTTGTGAGCCTTCAGTTCATGTTGAGAGTAAAAGGGTCACATCCTTTTGTGTTTATACAGTGCAAAGGATTCAGATTTTGTTTTGGGGTTTTTTTTCCCCTTTTAAATCTTAGCCTGAATCAGAAGGAAGGCAGGATCATCACTGGATATAATGCATTGCCATTAACTTCATGAAGCAATTTCTCTTCTACAATTTTGCTAGTCCAGGCATTCTAGCTTTTAGTTTAATTGAGTTTGTTGATAAATCTCTCGTGGCATGCTTTCTATATATGATCATCCCATTAAAAAAAAAAAAAATTCTACAGAATAAAATTCATTTCATGAATAGGATTAGAACTAGGTTTGTGCATTGTTTAATCATGTAGTCAATTGGTTTCTAACAAGCAGGAATTGTGACTTAGATTGGCCCTTTGCTCATTTATGACTTTCACATTAACATTTGCAAAACAGGCCATGAGAAAAAAAAAATGTGTTAAAATCACACAGTTCAGCAAACATTTTCATTAAATATTACCAAGCACATTCCCTGTTGAAATGGAATACTCTTATTCAATCAATGAATCCAGTGCATAAACACACAATTGGCTGTTTTGCAGCAGAGTTTCAGTTCCCACACTTGTCTCCAGAGCAGGACAGAGCCCAGCTCCATGCTGGGGATGTGCTGTGCTTCATCAGGTGCTGTCTCAGCACATACTTGTCACTCTGGGTGTGAGCAGAGGTGACAGCAGGTAACAGAGCACCCTGTGCTGCTGCACTGTCAGCCCCTGCACCAGGGAGATTGGAAAATGCAGAAAAAAACCAGAGTAACTGCTAATTTCTGACAGGGAGTCAGATAAATGGAGTTCACATGCTCCTTCACTGCAAGAAAAAAAGAAATTAAAAAATCAACCCTCTCACTATCATGAGAATAATAATTATTTGCCATTCTTTTTGTTTTGGCAGCAAGTAATTATCACCTTGTACAGGTCTGAGGCAGACAGAGACTCCAGCACACAGTAGAAAGGAAATAGTGACTACAGGTGTTAACTGCATTTAAGGCGTTTTATTCCTACGTGCACTTTTATGGATTTCTAAAGTGGGATCAATTTTCCCTTCTTGAATTCAGACTACAATATATATATTTTTATTTATTTATTTATTTTCAAATGAGAATGCTACTGGCTTCCTTTGGCATATTTCTTGATAATATTTCTTGACCAAATGCTTTGGTTATTGCAGTGGTACCTTTCATGTCTCTGACCACAATACAAGATGTTTCATTTACTTAAAGCTTTCCTGATGTTATCGAACTGAGAAAATTTACTTCAGTAGCCCTAGAAGCAATTCCAGGAATAAGACTTGATCCTCCACTCAATTATCTGTCCACATTCCACCAAACATCTGTAGCCAGGCTAAACAAAATGTAAGGACGCCCAGGCCTTAGATCAGCCAGGAAATGTTATCCTGGAATTGACTTTTTTCCTCCTAATAGAACAAGAATTAATGCCAGCAAGTCTCTTGGCTGTATGGAAGCCAGGCTCACCTTCATGATTGCCAAGCTGTTTTACAAACTCAATTATCAGTCATTTTAATTTCACTATATTTCAGGAAAAATGCAGGGGAGGACTCCCATCTCAGCAGAGGATGCAATCCCAGTGTGGTCATGCAGAACAGCTTTGTCCTTAAAAGTTATTAGAGTCAGTCAGTGGGAGAAGGGAAATAAAATTAGGTTGTCTTAATTCAAAGCTCTATTTTATTTTCATTGTCATTTGGCTTTTTGCAATCATCAGCCTTATCCAACCATCACACTTGGATTATCTCTTTCACTTGATTTTGCAAACATGGAGAAGTTTACCTGTGGAAGTTTTTAACTAGTGAGCTCCTCAATTTTTTCAAGTAGACTTTTCCACCTTCTTTTTGACATCAAATAATTTGGAAAAAGATATAGAAATGTAGCAAAAAAAAATAGAGTTACCATAATTTTTATGTTACCAAATGAGGCAACATAAAAAGCTAAAATTGGAATGAAAGAAGAGACACGCAGTTATAAATTTGGTGCTAGGTATTTATGACAATTTCTGAGGCATTTTTAGCATAGCCTGAAACCAGCCTGGCAGATTTTCTTCAGCCAGGTGTGCCCAGGTGCATCTGTAAGCACAGTAGTGCAGGGGAGAGGGAGCATAAGTGCCTGGATGAGTGAATAAATAACCTGAAGGATTAAAGTGCATCAGATCCTTACAGCAAATGACACAGCCCTGCTGTCAGTCACAGGAAAAATCCCTCTGTGCCTTTCATGAAGCTTTCTCACTGAGGATTCAAGGACAAAATGAAGAGGGTTGGTTGTTTGGGGTGGTTTTCACCTGGTTGTGTACAGGCATGAAGGAAATCCAGGCTGCCTGTGAGTTCTGCCTGTGGTTTGGTGCCCGATCAACCCCAACACCCCAATCCCTCTTTGGGCTGCATAATAAGAGGTGAGAGACGTAAAATAAAAGCCCACATTGGGTAAAAGGGTTCACAAATTTGTTGGTTTAGTGAAGATATGGAGGTAGGATAGGATGATCTAAACAATATGAACAAATCTAGTACAAGGAAAAATAACGTGAGAGAATTTAAAAGAGGAAAAAATCACCGAAATTAAACAACTCTTGATGTTTCTTCATCACTACAGAAATCTGTGTGGTCATTCAGAAATATTATTGAGGAAACAGTGAACCTAATAATGCTATCTCTTCCTAGTAGAAGGAATTTGTGACGTGTTTTGTCCCATCCTCCCCAGACATAAACCCCTTTTCTGGATAAAAAGAGTAAAACTTGTAACATTGCACTGGCTCTGGGATTTTTTTTTTCCAGTATTTTTAAATATATGAGTCCATCCATGAGATCTTTTTTCCCTTTTTTCAGCAGCTTTACAATGGCTTGGTTTCATTTCTGAAGAAGAAATTATCCAGGCCTCGAGACAAAGCTGTTCAAAGCCATGTTTTTGATCATTTAAACATCAATACCACTGGCTGCACAGAAACTACTCTGAATCCTTTCACAGGGGTGGCAGGAAGCAAAGATAAATATTTTTCACAGCAGTGCTATCCATTAAGACTCTTGCCTCCCAAAGGCAAGCTCATGTTTTGGACTTGTCCTGTCCCAAAGAGATTTGTTCCCTGTCAGCCTCAAAAAGAAGCCAGGAATGTCTCTTGTGATCTCAGCTGTGTGTGTGTAGAGTGATATTCTCAATGTAAAAATGGGATGAGGCTTCATGGGGAGGAAATACCTCATTTTTTTCTCCCTACGTGTAAGGTCCTGCTCTTGCTTGCTAGTTCCAGCCCTTTACCTGTGGTAAACTATTAGTTAGTCTGAGACAAATTATTAACTGACCCTGTTTGATGTCTGGGTGAGTAACAGTCAGGTCTGTGTAGGTGCAAGGCCAATCCCAATCAGAAATGTTCCAGGAACTTCTGTAAGTGAAATGCCTCTGCATTTAATGAACAAACAAACCCAAGAACTTCAGCAAGGATGGTGGGTAATAGTCCTGTAAAGAAAGAACTTTCCTTGCTCCTTGATTTCACCTAGCAAAGACAGGCAAACCAGAACAGGAACATTCCATGCAGCATTTATTTCTCTCATGTAAGTGGTTTGAATTCCTCCATTTCTAAAATCAGGAGAAAATGGAAAATCAGGAGGTAAAAAATGGAGCAAGCTCTGTGAATTTATTACCCAAAGTTTCCTGCTTGTCCAGGGAATGTCACTGTACCCCCACCCTTGTTTCCTCCTTAATTTAATAACATATTCCTCCCTTAATTTGATGGGCACCAGGTAGCAGAGGCTTAATAAAAGCTCCTCTGAAGAATTTCCCTCCCTGTCTCCTGACACATCCAGACAGCCTTAAAGCCCAACTGGAGCTCATCCTGGTCTTTCAGTTTAAAAAGCAAACAGCCATTGGTATTTATAAATAAATAAATAAATAAATAAATAAATATATATATATAGGTTTTCATTATAATTTCATGTATTTGTATAATATATATGCATATACTACCATTAAAAAAATACATTAACACATTAAGTGCCCAACGTGTCACTGTGGTACCAGGAGCATTAGATTTAATTAGGTAGCAAAAATAGAAACTGGAGTCTGGTTAATAACTTCTAAAGCTGATCATAATTGGCTTATTAGTTTGAGATCAAGCAAAAAAAAACCACATTTCAGACATCAGTTTAAGCAAAGACTGAATAAATTATTCAAAATAACTTTGAGAATCAAATAATTAGACAAATAATATGTAAAGTCAATAAAGTGTGACCATCAACAGATGACAAATGGATGAACAATGGAACTGTATTATTCTTCTACTTCTACTTAGCTACAGAGAGTTCCTGTGTATCCATCAGATTAATTGTTTATTCCAGTTATTACTTTCATTCAAATGTATGAGAAAGCAAAGCATTGATTTACTGCTGTCACAGGGTACTTAGTGCAGCAGTTTAAACAAAGCATGGCTGTCTCCATATATAATTCATGTTTATTAGAAATGTAAAGGAGAAGGAAAATGCTACAGGAGTTTGTGTAGGCTCAAAATTTCTGTTGCTTTCTGAATGTAATAAATACAATGTTTACCTGCAGAAATAACCCAACAGAAATTTCCTGCACTGAATAGGTAATTTCCAGAGGGAGAGACAATGTTATTAAAGGCATTCTCCAAACACTGATTGCTTCATTCTAAACTAAATCACAACATTTGGTATTTAAAAACTGTCTGGATTTGCTGCTTTGTTCTTAATATGCTTGACACATTTGCCTCCCACATCTTCCAATGGATCCAAAAGATGTGCTGGATTATTTTTTGCTGGGCTAGCACTGATTTGGAGAATGCACAACGAAATCTCCCCCTCTCTCAGAGCCCTGATCCTCCCTTACTGAGCTGCTGAAATTCCAGGAGTGCTCTGATATAAGAAGGGAGTTCAGGCCCTGTCACTCTCACAGCCCCAGCTGCAAGGCTGAGTTATATTTTGGTTTTAGGCTAGTAATATATCAGTGCTTATGTCAAGACTTCTTTAGAATTTTGAACTTGTGGTTTGCTCTGTTTCATTAGCTGGGTTTTTGGGTTTTTTTCCCCATGTAATAGCAGTGATCTCTCTCCTTCCAGCAGTCTGTGGTGCCTTCACTGGATGCTCCACACTACTCTCTTAGCCTAATAAAAAGTAGAAAATCACTTGGGTTTGTTCTTCAGTTACTAATTCACCATGCCACTCTGAAAAGTGAAGTTCTAGGTATGTGATTCGAGTTAGAATGCTATTCCAATTACTAACTTGGAACCAGAATCCTGCTGTGCAGTATTGTAATCTGCAATGTACCCAAAGAAAGCAACAGAGGACAATGCAGAGTCCCTGTTTTAAGTAACTTCAGCAAAATAATAGACCCAGAACTCCAAGCTAGTCAGACACTGAATATCAGGGTGAAGGAGAGTGGGTAAGTCCCTTGAAGGCATAATAATGATGGTGCTTGTTAAGATCATCATTTTCACTTCAAACTACAGCAACAGCCATTTCAAAAATAAGAATTCTTCTTTTATCAAGAAGAACTTGGAAACAGCTCAGTGTATTTACAGATGTCACGCCATGTCTGTATAAAGAAAACCAACTCCCCAAGTAAATAATTTCAGCTACCTAAACCACAAAACCTCATTTAGGCCATAGAGAATAATTGGCCAGAAGTCCCAAATATTTTGGATAACAGAAGGGATCAATCATCATCCATGCAGTATTGTATGTAGGATGTGTGCTCTCAAAGAAATCGTTGCTGTGTTAATTCTTGTCTGTTTCTCTGCCTGCAAGGTCTTGAAAAAATAATAAATCTGATCTTGAAATAAATAAGGTTTGAACTTCTCTTATGCTTTATTATAATTTTTAGCAGCTTAGGCTTGGTAAGACTCTTAGCATTTTAAATCTTAAAATACTGTCTTTAAGTAAGCATGTCTTTGCTGACCTGTCACCTTTAAGTTATTTGCAGGGAACTTTGATTAAGTAGCATTAACTAAGTCTTCTCCTTAAATTATTTGAAAAATGTAACTTTAAATAGGTCATTAAAAAAAAAAAAAAAACCCAAAAACTTTCTGAGCTGCTTTCCCTGAGTGTCTCCCCTACGGATTGTCTTAATAGGTAAAGCACTGTCTGCATTTGCTGGAGGTTGCAGCCTTTACTGGCAACAAAGTCAGAGTGTTCAGCAGACAGATTCCTACAGAGACCTCGGGCCTTTCATGTGGGACCTCTGTCTCCTGGAAATGATATTGTATTTTACACAGAAAAAAGCACCTTCCTCGCTCCAGCTGTTACAAGCGCTGAAAAACGTTGAGTTCTGCAGAACACAGGACTCTGCAATCCTGTTTAATCAGTGGCTGAGGCAGCCCTCCCCAGCCTGTGCTGGAAGGTTTCACATTACTTTTATCATTCTTGCTTGCCTCTAAGAACATCCTGTTACATATAAAAAGATTATTTGTGAATCATGGGAAATATTTCTTTTCTGTATGACCAACCTGAAGCTCCATTTCTGTGTTTCCCCTTGTGGTTGGGGTGAATAGCTAGTTCTAATAATTAGAGTGATAATATTTTTCAAGAGCTTGTGTTTCCCAATCTCTGTGACAATTTACAAGCACAGAGCATCATCCTTACTCATTCCATGTAAAATAAATCTGCAAACTTGGCCAGGTCAGCCTGTGAAGGACATCAGTAAACCTGCTCTGAATGCTCTTTCCCAGCATGGTGGGACAAGCTTAGCAGCAGAGTAGCATCTCTGTGCTCTCACATTCTCATTTTTGAAAATGGAATGGATAAAAAAAAAATCTCTCACGCTTTTTTTTTTTTTTTAATTTACAGAGAAATCCTGGGCTGAAGACTTGAGCTTCTGTTATTTTTGTCATGTTACTTTTTGCCAGTCACCACTGGCAGACTACAGTCACTGCTAAGGTGAGCAGATATTCATGTAGGGTTTCAAAACTGCCTGAAATCAGGTCCCTGCCCTGCCAATCTGGTGACCTGGAACTGAAAGGCTTTTGTGACATTTTGAAGTCCCTCAGTCCCAGGATCTCCTGAGAAATCCCTGGTAGCACAGTTTCATTTGCAAATCCATTTCTGCTCCCTTTGAGAACTGCATATCCAGCTGAAATTCAGTTTACAGGGCTGGTATATCACAGGCACTCTGTTAGGTCATGCATTGGGAATAACCTACAGCAGAAACAAAGCCACTGGACATATTTACCTACCAATAAAACACCCTTCTCCCTGGAATATTTTCAGCTGACCTTTCTGGTCTCGTTAGCTGGAAAAGGGGATGTTACTGGGATTGTTTTAGATGCTTGAACATGACATTTAGGACTCGTGTAAAGGTGAGACACAGCCAGGCACCTTTTTCCCATCAGTGAGCAGTGCCTCACATTTCCTCCCATGTTTCCTCCCATGCTCCTCATCCTCAGCTGCTCCCAAACACATCTCCTACCCAAGAACCTCTCCAGGGGATGCAGCAAATTTTCAGGCTGTGGGAAGTTTGAGCTGTTAAGAAGACTAGTACAGCACTAATAAAATCTAAACACTTATAGTCAAATCTTATTCCTGATGCTGCTAAATGGGAGCTTACAGCTTAACATAATAGGCAATTTAGCATACAAATGTGCCCCATAAAAGCAAGGATGTTGGCAGTGCAAAACCATAAATGTTAACCTTTGGGCAAGCTGTTACAAATGTGCTACAGGCTCTTGCAATTTTAATGAACTTGTTTGCACACACGAGGTTTATATTGTATTGAACACTGGGATGCACATCGAGGAACACATTCAAAAATTCAGATATGTGGGAGCTCAGCATGTCCCACTCATCTGCTACCAGAGGTTTACAGCAGCAGGTGAGGAAAATGGCCTTTTTGCCCTCAGAATTTGATGGGGAAACAATGCATAACTCTCCTGACAGTGTTGGAGAATATAGGAAGTATTTAATAAGTACAAGAGTTTGCGGTCAAGATGTACTCTGGACAAGCACAGATGATAATGAATGTGATTTTCCTGAGTCGTGGTTTCATTATGTTTTGGTAAGTTTCTGGAAAGGCACAGGTTGTTGAAAATGTGAGAAATCCATAGCAATTCCAGCCCTAAATCAGGGCTAATAGTTATCTTATGAACTAGTAGGCACCTGTGACCTTTCCTTGTAAGCAATTTGGGTTTGATGAATCAATGTCTAAGCATCCTCACAATCAAATAATCCTGCAGAACAACCCAATTAAGTTGCTCCATCTCAGGGAAGCATTTGGGGAAAAAAAAGACACATTTTCAAGCAGCTTTGCTAGTCCTGAACACTCACAATCCAGCCTTGGTGGTGGGCATGTTTTCAGTCCAAGTCTCTCACGTTTTTTGGCATTGGAAGGCCACTTCATTCCAAAGCAGAATTATTCAGAGCTGCTCTTTCAAGTAAAATGTGTGAAAGATGAATCATTAAAAAAAAACAAAACAAAAAAAACCCCACACAGATGGTATCTCAGTCTTATCTGACTCTACTGCCAAATTTTCTTCACCTTACACCCTAGATTAGGAGCTGGAGCAAAATATGGAGATTTCAGTTTGCATTCACAGAGTTTAAAAACGTCTACTGGAACATTTATAGCCAAGAACCTTCTCACTTGCTTATTTCTTCAAGTAAAAAAAAAAAAAAAAATCAAAGAAATCTCTTTTAATTGGCTGTGAAGTTCTTTTAGTTTGGTTACAGCATTAACTGCCAACAAAGCATGGAACTGGATTGTAAAGAGAATTCATGCAGAGACCAGAAAGTACTTAGCAGGTATTTCTCACCTCACTAACAATTCATTTGCTCCCCCATTGTTAATAGATGTATCTGTATACACAGGTAACAATCTGAGACTCGTTAGGATATAAGACAAGAAGAAAATGCAGATTTTCATAGAAGGTGCATTACTATAAATTACTAAAAAATTATAGATATGCATTAAATGGAAAGTTAAAGCATGAAAGAGAGTAAAAGAGAGAAAATATATGGAGTTGAAAATAAAGGAGGTTTTCATTTTCAGGCATACAGACAGTGAGAAAAGTTTCTCTAATATTATCCTTCAGTATGCAGTGTATACTAAATTGGGATCTAAAATATCAAAATATTCCATTTCATTGTTACTTACATACAAGCTCAGAATCAGAGTTTCATGTACAGTGTAAACTGAAAATCAGAGGTTCATGAAAATTCATGAAAAAATTAATCTTCACTCATAAAAAAAATATTTCATACTAGAATGATTAAATTGAATGAATGGAATTAATATTATTGTACCTTACTAGGTATGAATAGCACTTAACACACACAGGTCTAAAAGAGCACGTTAGGTTTGATTGGAAGAACAGAACTTTACCTGCATGGTTGGTTGCTTTTGTTCCTCTGTATTATGTCATCTCACATGCTGTAAAACACGTCCTTGACATTAATTTTCTGTAGAAAACAACCAGGAAAACTATTTGCATGACTGTAAAAACAAAACCCCTTTGAGTCATTAGTATTGAAAAATATTCATGCGCATTTAGGCTTGGCCTGAGAAATGTACAGTTCAGTGCTCTGCAGGTCCAATTTCTGAGCTTAACTTAATCAAGTCTAATGGTGCAAAGGTGATTATCTGTCTTCTGCTAAGTTCAAGAATGTAATAAAACTGGTTACATTAGGAAGACAATTTATTATCTGTACAATGGCAGAAAAAGGTAAAGAAAAGGTAATTTATGTGGAGCTTGCTGTGCTTAATGTATTAGTTGCAGCAGAGGTTAAAACTTTCATCTTCTTATACCTAAACTTGGAGAAATGAGAAATACGAGACAGAACACGTGCAATAACACAGAAATTACACTTCTTTATTTATTCAGCAGATGGGGATTCATTCTTTAGGTGTTATCCCAGTAATATTTTGATTTATGGTACGAAGAGTTACCCTGAAGTACAGGAGGAAAATCCTTGGGGTTGCATTTTCTTTTTCAGGTTGTTGCCTTTTATGACCCCTTGGGAAAAACTGCTCAGCTGGATTGTGGCTCCACTTATGGCAGACGACAGAATCAGGACAGGGATTTATTTCTCACTGCTCTTATTGGTCTGGGGGAGAGAGTCAAGGCCAGCAGGACTTGGGGATAACAGGGAGCACACAGACCTTGGGTGAATGGCACAAGGAGCACGGCTTCTTCCAGCCTCATTGCCTCTACCTTTCCTGAGAATGACCAGCAAGTCAAACAAAACAAACAACAGAGATATTTTTCAGCCAGATATTTCTGTAAATATCCCAGTACTAACAGGAAAAACACATTTTCCCTTTGCTGGTTTAGGAATCCAGCAGTTCCTTGCCACATTGCGCCTGTTGGAATTGCACTGCACCAGCCCCACAGGTCAGGGAGGAGAGAAGCTGGAATGCAGCAGCCAAACCTTGGCTCACATTACACTAAAATTCACAGGTTTGTCTCTTTTCTCCACATGTGCCAAAGTGTATTCCTGCCTTTGACCCTGTGGTGGTTTTGTTTTGCTAATTTGAGATTTTATTAACTTTGAGATTTCTTGGTTAATGGAATAATGAGTGTGGAGGGTTTAGTGCAGGTTAATTACCAGTGTACTTACTTTTTGTTGTAAGGTAGGATTAGGAGAAAGGTAAAGTAGGCTCAAGACTTTAAAAGGGTGTAAAGAAAAAGGATATACCCTTTAAAGAGTATAAAGAAAAAATTATTAACAGTAACTAAAAGAAAGAGTAATAACACTTAGAACAAAACCTTCAGAATACTTCTCTCTCTACATCCTGTCATTTTTCACTGATAATATAAAGAAAAAAACCCTAAAATTTCAGTTAGTTTACTACGTCTAGAATGGTATTTTTAGTTTACTTAGGGAGAGAAGTCTTTTGATGTCATAGGGACTTCTTTACAAGAAAAAAATAGTTCTTTTGTGAATAGTATTCTCCTGCCTGGCCTGACCCCAGCCCCTCTCACCCTTCTGATTAATGAAAATTATGAGGAGACTGAGGATGATTCCAGACTGGGCTTGATTGATCTTCACTCAGGTTTTTAAATTCATTACATTTTGTTGATTATCTACAAAGACATTTTCTCAATTTCGTTTCCTAAGTTAGCAGAAAAAATCTGGCAAACTCTTAAAAATGTAAGGTGGTTGTCAACTGTGAGAATTCTCTACATTCACCCCAAACATTTCCATTCCAAATGCAGCCAGTTTTGTTTGCTATTAAAGCAGATTGTGTGTTTGCACACTCAAATCCAACAGCTCTTTGACAATATGATTTTCCTTTTCCATTAAAATATTATCTCTTTGGTGTCAAAACATGTCAATGACAAAATTAAGAGGAAAAAAAGAAAATAAACCAGCCCACTGTAAATTTGTGTGATTTCATACTGAAGTGCAGCAAAAAAAAAGTCCATGGAGTGGGCTGTGCTTTAAATGACATTAAACTTGGGATGCCATTTCCCGAATATTACACAACCTTCAGCAACACAGCCACTTCTGCAGTGGAAAATGAAATTTCCACAGCATGCAGCACCTCACTCCACTCAAGATGCATCACCTTTCCAGCCAGAAATTCACCTGATTGAATTAGGTCCATTAAGAATTGAATCTCATGCATGGTTTATTAAATCACTTGATGAAATCAAGTTGTGATTGCAGAATAATGCACTGACATGCTTGCCTGGATTGCCTGCATCTTTCAGGAAGCCTGATTGTGGGTAGTTTCCTTACTGGAACTTTAGAATGAAGAATCTATGCTTCTCAATGGCACTGACAGAATTGTGTGAGTTTCCAGAGCCATAACACTGCATTCACCTACATATATTCAGGAATACTGGGTTAAAAAAAATAAATTATTTTGCCCTGCTTACCTGCTTTACTGCCAAACATCCCTCGATGACTCCTTTCCTAACATAACTCGATTTTTTTTGCCCCCAAAATTCTGATAATCACTTGCTGAGCTTCCCTATCTGCACTTTGGTCCCATTCAATCAAACACTTTCATTTTGCTCATGCAAAAACCTCGGTGAGATTGGGCTTATCAGAAAAAGCCTTTCTGAATGTGCTTGGCTTCACTTTTATGGTCCCATTTCAAGACTCGTGTCCGTGTCCAGATATCCCAGAGCAGTGATAAATAGAGCCAGGGGTTGTTTATTGCAAACATTTGCTATCTGGAATGTGCTGCCATCTCACTACAACGTGTTTCAGCTTCTGCATGGACAGGTCTCTTATTTACACTCAGCTTTATTCATGGAGGGAACACTGATATTTGAGGCAGTGGGAAGCAGAGTGAAAGGACTCCATTTGTAATGCTGTTAAAATAATCCCTTTTCACTACTTTTAACATCAGAAATTGATAAATCTGTATCAAAAATTAAAAATTTAAAAATTTCTGATTTGAAGATCCTCAGGTAAAGATGTTGATGGTGAAAACCTGGAACTAAGATGAAAATTGATGCTAGTCTGGGTCATCTGAGCTCCTGGGAGCTGTCAGCTTACAGAACATACAGCCAGGGAGAAGTATGGATTGCTTTTGACTCAGACTCCCAGAGCAAATCTAGGGACACTACAATACCATAAGGACTGCTGGACTCAGAAATTTTGGGTTAAAAGGTACAATGTTATTCTGCCCTGGTCTCTCTGATGTCATTATGTCATTTGTGATATAAATGAACATGACAAATTTTACCTATACAGCTCTAAAAAGCCTCAATGGAATATTCCCAGGTAGATAATCAGGATATTTCTGTAAGCAACTCTTATTTTAGCCGTGCTCTCAGTGGGCCCTGTGAAGAACTAATTTTACTATTGCATATAAAGAGCAATGAAATGATACTTAATTTCTGGGATTCCTTAAATAGATAAAGAAATTACTCTAAAAATAAAGTAAGAGCAAAATTCAGACCTGAAGTGCACCAGCTTCGTTCTCTGCTGCATTTGCAAAAGCACAGCCAGCAGCTCAGAAGGGATTATTCTCTTTTACCTGGCATTTATTGGGCCACACTTGGTCTGGTTTTGGACACTTAGTACCTTGCTAAACTTTTTTTCTGGAGGGATCACCAGCGAGTTTTTCACAGAGAAGACAAAGCCAGACATTTGTCAGAGATTCCCAACAAGGCTCGTGGCAATGGGCATAAGTTGGAGCAAAGAAAGATGTGATTAAAGCTAAGCAGGAGCTTCTCCATGCTGAAGGTGGTCAAATATTGGAACAAGGGCCCAGACAGGCTGTGAAATTCCCATTACTGGAGATATTCATCACTCTAAAGCAGAAAATGCTGAGCAGCCTCACCAAACTAAGTTTTATTTTAAAGTAAGCAGAAGATGTTCAAAGGTCCTTTCCAATCTGCAATAGGAATCAACATTCCTGTGGTCCTAGAATTCTGCATCTACAGATAATTTGGTTGCTTTATCTCCAGATAAAGCAAACTGTTCTCACCAGTTACAGATTTTTCCAGAGTTGCTGGTTTGGGTTTTTTCCCAGGGGCTGTGTGCTGACTTTTCTGAGAAAACCACACTTAGAATCTGGTTTTCAAAATAAGAATCTAATGACAGAAACATTCTTCACAAGACACCAACTGACTGATATTATTCTATATTACAGATTCCCAAGGAGGGTAATTCATGGCAAATACAATGCTTTGCCCATACTTCTTACGAGCCATTTCTTCAAGATCCAAATAAATGCTGTCAGAACATGGAATAAACTGTTCTTCCAGAATGTGAGAAGTGCAATCTGTTCACATTACACTATCCTGCTCTCCAAGGAGGAGAAAGGATTTGCTTCAGTAAAGAAGGCACTCTGCTATACAGCTTTTTCTTTCCTAGTCTCATAGCTCATGTTTCAATGGGTAAACTCTGCAAGTCAGATTTATATTCAAGTCTAAAGTTATGTTTTGTTGCAGTAAAATCAGAGGAAGCAATGACAGATTGATCCATGGAAGAACAGGTGGGAACTGAGCAGACCTTATTAATCTTTTTCTCTACTTGGTGGCACTCAAGGGCCTTTAATACACAGAGAGAACTTTATCTGTGCCATGTGAAGTTAACCTTGAATAGGACTTGGATTTCTAGGAGTCAAATTTTTTCTGAGTTAATAACTTGCACTTTTTTGATAATTCAGAGATTTTGGTAGCATCCTCCTGTCCTAAGGGTTCTCTGCCCAGCTGGGCATTTTTAATAATTTAATGTGGATCCCCTTCTGAGACAGCTCTTCCCACGTTTTACATCTGAGGCATCTTCCACTCCCCATGGTGGAAGAGAGGCCTCTGGAACTCAACTTTCAGGCACCTCACTGCACTCCCTAAGGCATTTTAACAATTTTACAGTGCGTGACAAAGAACTTCATCTTCCTCCTGAAGCAACTTTGTTTCCATTTAAGGCATAAAAATTAATT
Organism: Irena cyanogastra; assembly: GCA_013397155.1. Lineage (NCBI taxonomy): Eukaryota > Metazoa > Chordata > Aves > Passeriformes > Irenidae > Irena > Irena cyanogastra. The sequence continues at coordinate 162,459 of VWZV01013367.1, read as the reverse complement.
GAGCTGAATAGAGGCTAGTTTAAGCATGTCTCTGAAATCTTATAGCTAAAAAAAATGGAGGGTGCTGTGTTCAGGCATATTGAAGAACTGCTCTGTGGGTTTTCTGTGGCAGGTTTTGGGTAAGGTACAAACAGACACTGATGTTCTTCTGCTGGATCTCTCTAGCTGTCCATCCAAGACACCTGAGAATAAAACTAAACTGAAAATGGTGTCAGAAAGTACAAAATTCCCATTACAGGTATGGCATAACCATCATTATGCATAACTATGTCCAGGAGAGGAAATGCCCCTCCAGAGGTAGCTCTAGCTCGCTTTTTATACCAGATCTGCTTTTCTAACTGCATGAAAATGCTCAAGAGCAGGACAGCAATTGAAGACCTATGAAGTCACTGATTGTTGTTGTTGTCTTTTGGACAGAGTTTTGAAAAAACATGCATCTACTGCCTTTAATGCCATTAAAAGAATTTAACAAGTTAATGCAATAAAATTTAATCATCTTGATTTGAGTGTGTCTGTGGTTGTTGCATTTACATTATCAAAGTGCTGTAAGGCTCATTATCTTAAATAAACTCCTAATTTTCTACTCACGGTCGCTCGGAGTGTTGTTCCAGCATCAGCAGCACCAAAATGAGCATTTCATTCACTTGCGCATGGTGCCAGGGCTGCAGGATCACAGCTGGCATCTTCTGGGCCTGCAGAGGAATCACATTTTTGTGTTCACAAATTCTGCATTCATCAATCCCCTGCAGACAAGAACAGGCCACAGGTTTGTCCTGTGTGGTGCCCACAAATTGGTCAGAGACTGAGAAAACCAACTTTCTCAGATTCTGCTTGTGAGACTCTGAACTATCTAGCCTAAATAATGATAACTTCCATTCTAAACAAGCCTGCAGGTGCTGTTCTCTCTTTTTTCTATCTCTTTGTGCTAAGATGTTAAGCTAGCTAACCAACCAAATAGAATGTAGTGATTAAGTGACCAGTCAGGTCCTTTTGGATCAGAACAGTGTATATAAGAAGTAATACTTGTAGCAAAAGTAGATTTTCTGCAAAACCAGCCTTGGAGTCAGCGTCTTTTGTTTATATGATGGCAACAGTCCTGTGCTTGCAGGGTGGCAGGGCTGGGACACGTCAGGCTCTGCCCAAGCTCTTCATGAACTGCCCAAAGGTTTGGTTCTCATTTTGTTTTGCTGGAACAGCACCCAGATTTCTTAACCCTGCTGTCCAACACACATCAACTATTTTGTTGTTCTCTCTGGAAAGTTGTGCCCAGCTCCAGGTCTGCCTTTCTCTAGCTGAACATCAGAATTTTATTTCTTAACTGCAGAAATGAGGATGAGATTTTTAAACCAACCAGCTGGAGAAGGAGTAGGTTATCCTGAACTCTTTTTTTTTTTTTTTTTTGGCAAGTCAAGAAGAAACATTACAATGAAAAAATACAAACCTGATTCTCCTGTGTATGCAAGTCTATCAAAGCAAAAGACTGACTTTTACTAGATGAGAAAGCAGATTTTCTGCTCTCAGATTCCATTGGTGCAGGTTGCACACCGGGGTGTTGCATTGCAGCAATCACTCAGCTGTGTGAAATTATTCTGAATATCTGACAGAACAAACTCAGCACCCCCAAGCACCCCCAGCAGCTCAGGAATGGCTCTGTGCTTTGCATCCCTCCCAGTAATTGTCTCTGCGAGATGAGGGGCACAGATTTGTGTTTCCAGCTACCATCACTCATGAGCAGCCCTTCCCCTGAGCCCTGGGTGCTGCTAAATATTAGTGGAGAGGGTTTCATTTAGTTTGTTGTGTCAGAAGGTGGACACATTATTATCTTTGGTGGCAGTAGCCAAGTTAAATTTAGTCCATGCAACATTTTTCAACCTATGTGGGAGGACTGTTAGTCTAAACAAAAATGTGTCTTTTTTAAAAAGAAAATTGGCTTCTTGCAATTCTCCCTCTGTCACTTCTTATTTGTATGCTGAATTATTTCCTTTTAAAATTAATGCCATTAAACAACTATTGCACACATAGGACACACAAATTTCACAGGATAAAAACAAAAAACAAAAAAGAAAAAAGAAAAAAGAAAAAAGGAAACGAGTGTGTTCATCTGTCAATCAATAAACTAAACTGATGTCATAAAACTTAAAGAGAATAATCTTTTTTTACTGTTGTCTCAACCACACTTGGGCTTGTTCTTCACACTTCTAACAATCATATAACAATCGATTGTATAAATTTACTAGAACCGTGGCAGGCAAAAGCAGTCTCAAGATCTCAACAATTTAATTTTAGACAGCAGCCAAATATCCTTATGCTGTTATCAAAATCATTAATATGCTACATGAACACAGAACAACAAAAATTCCTCATTTATTCTCCCCACATATCAGCAGGATTAATGTCAAACACTCTCCAGCTTCCCGAATAAAAGGTTCCTTGTTTTTCATGTGACAAATGAGAAACAAATCTCAGCCTGAACTTTTTCATCAGCTGATTATTTCACATTGTGATTTGTATTTTTTCTGACAGGCCTGAGTTCCAGGTGGACCAGAGGTAACACCAGTCACCCATCCGTGCTGGCAGGGAGGCAGCAGAGGAATACAAAACTGCACTAAATGCTAATTCTCATTATTCTGCAGAATTCAGCTGTTCCTTGCCGTGCCCTATGAGTTCCAGTTGTGACCTGATTCCATTAAAATAAAACCAGGATATGTGTTAAAAGGTTTTCTGGTGCTCTTTAGGATATTTCTTTTCTGGTGCAGAGACCTGTGGAAATGTTTTCACTGTCAAGTCCATGGATGCACATTTGCAGGGGCTCTGGGGTAGAGCACCCACATCTCAGAGAAGCCACTGGGGCCTGTGTTTGCTCTCTCTGCAGAGGATAAAATCAGCTCTCTCTCTCCAGAAGCCTGCAGAGGCACTATTAATACATTTTCTCTCATTCATTTGGGGGTTTCTATTCATGCCCAGAGTCTCAAATTTTGCAGAACTGGACCTAACCCCGGCACGAGCAACAAAATAAAACCTAGAAGCAATAAATTGTGATAGAAACTCAGATCATTAACCCAGAATCAAACCCATCATTTATTGCTGTGTAAGAGATTCTCTTTGCCAGAACTGGGAAGCACAGCCAGGAAAACCAAAAAGAGCCATTGCATGTTAAGCAAAAGACCAAATCCTTCGCTCCTACTGCCTTACAAACTGCACTGCACAAGAATATTTTCATGCAGAAAGAATCCCTATCTAGAGTAAAGGAAATCAATTATTTATGCAGAGGTTTTTTTCAGGTAATTTTGCTGTTCTTCAGAGATCAGAGTAGAATGGTAAAGAGGAATAATTTTAAGCTAAGGAGTCTTAAGGCTTCTCTGCTATGAATTCCCAACTTTATGCATTTTCTCTTGCAAGCAATAGAATTTTGCTTTGAAATAAATTCCCCTCTACTGTCATCTTCCTTCTTTGGGGAGCGTTTAAGGCAGTTCTAAGTCACATTCTGCATATTCACTGGGAGGAAAAAATTTCTCTGTGAATTTACTAATGCTGAGCCTAACACCTCAAAAATGAAAGAAAGCTTATCTACCAACTATTGCCAGAGACAAGGCCGCAGATTTCAATTCAGCTCCACCAGATAAAATGCTGTTTACAAGCTGGGTGCAATATTTGGAATAATTAGAGAAGCTACAACAGTCTGAAACAGAAGTGGAAATTTCTTCCCTTCTCACCCAACAGCAAACCTCAAGCCACAATTCCAAGCTGACCCATGGTAAATTTTTCATGGCTAAATATGTCAGGATACAGCCCCAGAGTGACCTTCACCCTAAGGAATCTAAAGAACTCCCCTGGTGATAATGGACATATTGCCTTAGGTGCAAATGGTAAGGTGCTCATGACCTTTGGTAAAAATGTCCCAGACAAACCTCCCGAGGGAATCTCACAGAACCTGGGACAAGACCTGCCCTACTGCTCGGGACTTTCTCTGCCCCAAATCAGTGCAACGATGTGGTGCCCACACCTCCTGAGCAATCTCAGCTGGTTTTCAATCAGCCAACATGCAGTGCTGCAGCGTGCCTGCTCCCCAGGCAGCCCTGTGTGATTTTACATTTCACTCTATTCATTAGACAGAGGTTTTGGATTCTAATCTCTCCCCAGAGCAGCAGTACTGACAGACTCGTGCAGTCACCTACGCTGTCTTTGCCAGTGTGAAGAGCCTTGTTTTCTTCTAATTGTTTTTTTCTTGAAGTTATTTAGTGTTTCTGGAAATGCTTCACCTTTGGCAGAGATACAGAGATTCTGAGTTTTTAAACCACCAGTGCTGTGGTCTCTCAACTCTTTTCCTCCTCACATCTCTGGAAAAGGCTTTCTACAGCCATTCTAGTGCTGGTTTGCCCAAGTGTGAAAATCCACTGCAGAGCCAATCTGTATCCTAAACTTTAATTTATATTAACTGTGCTTTGTGCACATTTAGAGACCATTTCCTGCAAAAAGAAGTACCAAAAGAGGAGTGCTAGGAAGAGGACTTCAAAGGCATTCAAGGTATCCTCTCCCACAGGAAGCCACTCGATCTATCAGACAAACTACCCTAAACAGATTGTACTTGGAAGCAGCATTTATTGTTTCTGTGGTACAATATACTACTGACTGTATCGGTCTGCAATTAAATAAATTAAATATTGGCCCCGTTAAATTCACAAGCTGAAACAGATCAGTTACATCTGCTAAACACGAGAGTCTCTATGACAAATAATTGGATTGTGTCTGGAATTTATTGACCTGTAATTAGGCTGTATTGGTTTGTGTGCAGCAAACAGCTCACAGCACGTGAGGCGTGTGCCGAGATCAGGGATCAGCACATCCAGAGCAGATGGGGCTCCACGGAGAGCACATTGGGATTTGTGTGCATTGTAATGCATTCTAGCAGTTTACATGCCCAAATGTACACAGGGAGTTCCAGACATTTGTTAAATAAACCTCCTTTTTATATCCTCCAGCAACACATCCTGTCTGCTTCGAGTAGTCAAGCTATCAGAAATGTTTGTTTATGATTCTGGTTAGTCTGTTCTCATGGTGTGTCCAAACGAAGGAACTGCATCCTCCTGGCTGTTAATGAAATGAAGATTCTCATCATGAATTTAACATGATCACCTTTTGCCTTTGACATCTGAATTTACTCCTGTTTGTTCATCCAGACAATCTGGTGCTCGAGAGTCACCGGGAGGAGCTGGGAAGCGGCAGGGGGTGACATGGTGGAGAGCTGAGGTCACTACCTTCAAAATGGAAGTTTTGGTTTTTTATCATATTTTTCATATCATATCAAGAAATATCATATCAAGACTGTAACAACATGGGCAGTTCTATTGTAAAATGAGAGACAAATCTGAGATTCTCTAAGAACAAAATTAAGATGTTTTTAATATTTTTCCTGTATGATTAGAACCAGCACAGTGAGCTTTGGACTATTTCCACTCTCAAAACTGTTTAAAATCCCTCTGAATAAAGTGGTCCTCAGTATTGACAGGTCAATTATTAAAAGTGTATTGATCAGTACACAGTATGTACAGGATTATAATTACTGAAACAATTAGGTTTTACTTTATGCTACTCTATATATAATTATGTAGGTAAGGTTTAGTTGATTACTTCTGAAAAAAAAATTATTTGAGTGCAGGGGTTATATGAGGCTGATTTCAATTAAATACTCAGTGCCCTCAAATTTTATGGGAAGCACCTGATGCACTGTTAAAATAAAACAAATTGATTGAGACTATATATATGTACTGTAACAAGTTCTTAATGAGGAACTGCCTGCTCATCCGTGCTGCTGGGGAATCTGTGTTTTATGGCTGTCTCTGGTTTTTATGGGCTTCTCTGGTTCCCCTTTTGGTCTTATTCTGGAGATTTGCAATTCATTAGCAAAAAACCCTGTAAACACCTTCGTGCCTTCTCTTTGCATGGGCAAACCTCCTCCCCTCTTGGTGTTTGCCATCACTATTCTCAGAAATTTGCTAAATTCTCAGAAATCCTTCAGACCTTAATATCCAAGGAATGGCTACATGAAACACTCTACATCTGGCAGAAAAGCAGTTTCACCTCACCTACAATGCTTTGAAGAATTCAGAGCATTTTAAAAACTATTCTGAGCATAATTTTGTCTCCTTTTTCACACAAGTCTATTGAAGTGGAATTACCTCTGATTCCAGAGGCAAAAAAGGGGGCAGATATTAATGTAAACCCTTCAGTTTCTCTCTGGTGAGTAGAGAGGAGATGGGAAGTCAAAGACATTTTTGGTTTGTGCGTATCTTTGCAAAGTCCTGGGTCTTTGGAGAGTTGGGGATTCCAGGATGGAAGCATCTGGCTGGTACCACAGAGATGCTCAGAATGGAACTGGGCAAACTGAGCTCAGATGCTCCAGCTGGAGCCACACCTGACAAGTCAGCTGGTGAAAATCAAGGGCAGTGGGCAGCAGAGGAGGATGTCCTGCAGCACTGGGTCATTCCTGGGGCTGCAGACACGACAGTTCACAAGGAAACAGGAAAATGAAGCTGTGGAGTTCATATTGAGATATTGAAATTAAACGGAACGGAGATGGAAGGGATCAGCTAGTTCATCCTGCTGACAATTCTGTAAGGTTCCTCTGAGGATTAGCAAATTGTTCAGCATGGTGTTAAATATTCCCTGCTAGGAGCTGGTTTTTTTTTCTTTTCTCTCCTTGAGAGACCATTTAAGCTAGAACAGGTCTTAGTATCAGGAAATAGCCTTGTCTGTAGCCTAAATATTCATATTTCTTAATTTCATCCTATTATGTCTGCTGAGACTATGACACACACTGCTCTGTCAAGCAACATCTATCTTGTTTAACTCCTTCAGCTACTGAGGGCTGCTCCAGCGAGTGCCACAGATTGCTTAGTCAGAAATCATTCCTGTTAAAGAGCTCTTTCCTCTTCACCTCTGGTTCCATGACTGAATTATTCTGCTGCCACTGCCATCTATTATCATCATTTCAGCACCTCACGTGCTGTAAACAAAACAGACTATCTGAAATTCATCACTGAAATAGCAACAGTGGGAGAACAAACTCCAGTGTGAGTTATTTTCTGTCAACTGTCATTTGCTTTAGAAGCTCTCATCAGTCTGCCACAATAAAGCATGAAATAGAAGACATACGTTCCTCTGAAAACATCCCCAAAGGTTCAGACTCAGAGATTCCTACTGTGCCAAATATCAGGCAGTCTGCCAAGAAGCTCAATTAGAATCTTTGACTAAATTAAGTAGCTCACAATCAAAGCATACAAATGAAAAAAAAGCCCCCGCCAAAAGAATGGCTTTCCTGGAGGTGTAACAAAAGCTTTCCTTCGCTGCTCAAAATAAGTCTCAAATTATAGTGATGTTATTTGACTTGAGGAAAGCACAGATGTGTTAAGTATTTCATTGGGAATACAGTGTGGTTAGTTGGACAAGCATAAAACATACATAATTAATTTCACTCTTACTGTGCCTCTGCTCTTTAACATGATATTTGTTACTGTAGCAGAAGCAGCTTACCAAGCACCCTGGTTAACTGACAACATTGAAAGGAATTGTTAAATAAAAAAAAAGAAAAAAAAAAGAAAAATCTGGTTTCATTCCACTCTCAAAAATGCAGACTGGATGTCTGCATTTAGGGTTTTAAAGCAGACCCAAGAATGGCAGGTTCCTGCAGAGAAATATGTCACTGGTGATAAACAGCCCCAAAGTCAGTGGAGCAGATAATGCATTGCAGGTCAGAAACTGCACCCCTGACAATACTGCACACGCAGGTAATACACCAAATGTCACTTCTGAAGGGGGCAATGCTTTTTCTACTGCTACATCCTCAACAAATTGTACTACACAGCTGAGTTACTCGCTGACACGGAAGCATGAAGGAGTTTTAGGTAACAGAAAATGCAGTGAGAGCCTGAGCAAGACAGACCACCAAATCACAAACATCCAGTAAAATTAACAGCCCAGCTCTCATCAGCAATATAAACCAAACAGTAAATCATCTTAGATTGTAATGTAACTTATAAAAAGTAATTGTTCTTTATAGCTCTGTATTAAAAGATTAAGCCCTCTAGACAGAAAGGCATCAGACCTTAATAAGATTAAAAATAGCTTGTTTGTTTGTTTTTAGCCTTGACACATTTTATCCTTTATGTACAGGATATTTAACAGCACATTTCATTTTAATGCATGCAGTGGAATTCATCTGTGTTGTTCATAATTTTTAGTTACACACATCTTGACTTTAACATGACAAGAGCTGGCATTAACCCTTTCATTCCTATCAGGCTGGAAATGAAAGGAAGAAGAGGCGAACCTGCCTAGAATCACCCTGGCATTGCTGCAGCATTCCTGTATTTCCCTCACATGCTCCATCTCCCAGACCATCCTTCCTCTTCTTCACCACTCTCCTGGGTTATTGAGGGAGACCAGACTCAAGTACTACAAAGCTGCAAAGCCCTGATGGGAAGAAGGCCCTGGTTAAGTTTGTCAGCTGGCCCAAGCATTCCCAGCTGGGTGAACACATCAGAAGCCCCAGCCTGCATGCACAAGCCCCCATGCAGGGCTGGGGCTGATGCTGGAGCCTCCAGCTCTGAGCAGGGTGGGGTGGAGAGAAGCCCTGCCAATTAAACAGACCCCCTAAAGCCCCAGAGCAGCCTAAGGAACCAATTTTAAAGAATTTCCTTTTGTTGTACACGCCATGCAGCTTCCAGATTGGCTACCCAGGAATTCAGCAGACCGTTTTCGAGCAGAATTATGTTAAAATGTAGAAATATTTTCAGTAGTGGAGGATGGTTTTCTATAACGAGTCCCTTCTTGATGAGCTGAGATTTTTCCTTTCAGGTCTGGAGCTAAGGAAAAACGTGGAATATTTTTTGAATCATCACTTGTCTTAGCCAGCAGGAAACTACTGGTGACTTACTGGTCCAGGCTTGTGCTCAAAGTTTTGAAGATCGGAAAGTCTGACTGAGAGAGCAGCTTGGGAAATTGTATACTGCAGCACAATAGAGCACAGTTAGCATTTCTCTTTTCTATCCCATAATCAAACAAGTAGGAGCTCTTGCTTTCTCAGTGAAGGATAACAAAGTTTAGGTAGACTTTGTTAAAAATTCATACTATCATCCATAGACAGTTTGAGTGCTGACAGGAGTGAATCAAATCATATTGGAACCCAGCAGCCCACTAATTTTGCTGGGTTTCTAAATCCTTGCCCCACAAATCCAACACCGGAATGAGACCCAACACAAGGCATAAACACCCACATTTACCTACAAAACCAAAATGAGGAGGCAAATCTGACAGGGCTCAGCAGTGGAGGGCTGGTTTTTTGTGGATTCTCCTCTAATATTTTAAGAAATTTGCTTCAGTTCAATGCCATCATTTATGGTTAAGAGTTTCTTCCACATGGGCAGAACAACTTTCTGCCACACTCTTGTTTGTGCCACCCTTTTCTTACCTTCCCATGCTCATAAACTTTCCATTACTGAAAAAAAAACCTCACGCTCCTTAAGTTGCTGAAAACTTGCAAAGCCTGTCACGTCAAAATCAAATATAAAATCCATGATGTGACACCACCAGATCAAAGTGGCAAACTGTAAATATGACAGCTGTCTGTACCAGTGGTTCTGTCAATGTCAAGTGCTGAACTGATGGTTCATGGATATGGTGATGCAGGGCCAGCTAAAAAATCACTCTTCCTGACAGAAAATGCCTTTAAATTGCTCACTGTTAAAATCCAACTCTGCCTTAATCTACACGCGCTTAGCTGATGTCAACCTTTAGGAAAGATCTGAAATATTATTTTTCCTGCTCTTAAAAGCAGACACTATAAATTAACAGCATAGAAATAGTGTGACATTCTTCAAATGAGAGAGGAAAATTTCTGTTTTTCAGAGCAGGCCCATACCAGTGTCAGAGCAGTCAGGAATCCAGACAGAATCCTCCCAATCAAAGGTGTGATTGTGCAGTGGCTCCTGGCAGAGTATCCCAAAAGAGCTGGATGGATTTCTCCATCCTGTTTGGCATAGCCATGGACTGCTACCAGCTGATCCCTAAAGTGAAGGAATCTCGAACCCTGAATCCTGATCTATTTCCTAGTTTCCAATGGAATGTTTACAAGGTGGGCAGCAGCACTTTCTGCACAAGGTTCTAACAGTGCAAATGAGCGTGTGAGCACACACCGCGGGCTGGTTTGGTGTGAGACAGCAGAGAGCAGCCAGCTCCACTCTGCTCTTTGTGCCTTGCAGGGTAAATATCTGCCACCGCCTGCTCGGGGGCTCTAAACACACCACAGAGCCTCAAGGACCCCCTTAGGACAGCCAGAATTGCAAAGCAGATGACAAAACTAAGCCCACGTCGTCTTAAAGGAAGATTTGTGTCCCTTTGAAAGGCAAAGGGAGCGCTCAGTTTAACACCACGCGCTTACAAGCTGCCAGCTGAGAAGCGCTTGTCACCCTGATAAAGCTGTCTCACGTTGTGATGCCACGCTAATGAAAGCCAGAAACTTTCCCATCAAAATTGTTAATTCACTGAAAAATTAAAAAAAAAAAAAAAAAAAAAAAAAAAAAAAAAAAAAATTATGGGAAAAAAAAAAAAAAAATTTAGAAAAAAAAAAAAGAAGCAAAATTTACTGGAAAAAAGCAAAAATAATTTAGTGAAAAAAAATCACCGCCCTGACCAACCACTTGCAGCTCAGTTTCAGGTGAAGTCAGTGATGTTTTCTCTCACACAGATTCCAGAACGAGCTCGCACCTTTTCTGCTTTTCCAGGTCCTGGCCAGGATCAGGACAATATTTAGACAGAGGAGGCACCCGGCAGCCTGAGCTGTTTGTTCCGCGATGTGGAACCTGAGAAACGCTTTTCTTTGTTCACACACAGACTAGGTGATTGCTTTGATAGCAACAGTTCATACTGCTACAAAGAAAAAAACTTAAGAGGATGAGAAAGATTTGAAACATTCCTGAGTGAAGTCTGAAGGGTTTTAGCAGGATAACGACTTCTTTTTCTCACTGAGGGGAGCCTGGTAAGGAATCCTCGCAGTGAGAGATTTGTCATGTATCAGGAAAGGGAATGAAAGAGCCGGCTTTTACCTCCGGAAAAACTTAAAAACCTCTTCTGTCTCTAACCCCCGTTGCTATTTTCCCACCAAAACATTGATTTGTGCTCTTTTTTCCACGCAGCTTGAGATGCAGACTCACCGAAAGCGCCCAGGACTCTGCACGTGGACCTCGTGTGCTGGAACTACACCAACATTTTTAAATTTTTATGCGTTTCTCGAGCAAAACCTCTATTTCCCTCTCAGAGAAATGGGATATCAGCCTTGCATCTCCCTGGCTGTGAGTGCAGCTGACCTTTCCCAGGCTGGCATTAACCCACTGCTCCCCAGAGCCCCAGGGTTTTGGGCTCTGAACTCTGTCCTGGCTCTGAACAGAACCAGTGAGGGGATGGACACTGCACAGTTTGGAAAAACAGTCTTCACTTAAAAAATTACAACAAAGGTATCACGATGAAAAAACTCTGATCTTACTTCTTCGACCTGCTGTGCTAGCTGGAAACATTCCTTGGGTTAGCAATGAGGAGCTGGAGGTGAATGAATTAAGGGATGAGGATTTTCCCTTTTTTACATTTCTGCTCTCCTCCACTCTTCTCATCTAGAAGGACTCTCCTTTTAAAAAAGCAAGATCCTACTGCTACAGCAGTCTGATAAGATTCTTCAGGTGTCCAAAATCAGATGTCCAGGAGTGCAGTTTTGCATTAATCTACAAGCTGCCATTCCTAAAAGGGCAGCAGTGTGCTGATAGCAAGATGTTCCCCTAGAATTTCCTAATAATTTTGAGCTTGTAAAAAGCTGTGTCTTAAAAAAAAAATAAAGCAGAACTGTTTTACACTAAGATATGATCTCAAAATTTGCTCCATTTTTTACCAGCAAATCTAAGTGGAAAATTACCAAGAAGCCATGACCCTATAAATCTCTGGTTTTGGTGCCTGCTGCAGTTTAATCAGTTGGTACAAACAATATAAATAACACGTAGAGCACACCTGTTATTTATACATTGGGCATGCAAGTCCTTGGAATGATTGTCATTTCCAGGGATACTCCAGTATTGTGTGGAGCAAAGCCTGTGCAGAGGAGGGATGGGAATAGCAAGCACTCAGAACCAAGAGCACTGTGTGCTTTCTGAAGGTCATTTGGTTTCTTCTCTCCCATTATTAAGTTTAATAATTTATACTCTTTAAGCTATTTCTGCTTTCTTTTTATATCTCTTGCTTAAACAATGAGATTTAGGTCTTTGTTTAGGCTTTCTGAACATAAAACCATGTCTGATCTTCACAGTCCTTCTATTTTCCACCTGACTTTAATGCATTAGAACTTTTCTGCTCATTATTCTGACTATGGAAGGGAAGTACAGCAGCTTGAATTCATGCAGCCTGGCTTCTGGTTTTGGTGATTTGGAAAGAAGAGAGAAAATGCTCTGCCATGGGGAGAAGAAGGTGTCCATGTGTTTTTATTCTCTGGAAATCCTATAGGTGAATTATTAGAAGGCCATGTTTGCATTTATTTTGGTCCCCAGACTAAAATAATTTAGGGTTACTAAAATAATTTAGGGTTACTAAAACAAAAGAACACTGAGAAGTGTATAGCCCCTACACGACTGTTAAAATGTGTAGATACACTAACTCATGGATTTAGTATGCCTTTAACAGAGTTCAATCTGATAGAAAACAGCTTTTTTTCTGCCAGATCTGTAGCATTTGCTAAACCACAGCCTCAATGGCAATGGATTATAAACCTGAATTTACTGAAAGTGAAGTGAAGCAGGTCCTGGCCTTGACCTTCCCAGCTGCCTCTGTGGGATTGTTACCTGCTCTAAAGAATGGGGAATTCCCTCTTTTGGAGTGGCTGAGGGGCAGAGCAGTGAGCCTGGGGCAGAACAAGCCTTTGGGGCTGTCCCCTGGCAGGGGTGGCACCTCTGGGGCTGTCCCCTGGCACTGCAGCTCTGGCTCAGCATTCCCAGGGCATTTCTGTGTTCATGCCCCAGGTGGGAGGCAGGAGAAGTGCCTGGATGTCAGGGCAAACTCCCTGCTTCCCCAGGGGGAGCAAAGCCACTCAGCATGTGCAGATAAAGCCCTCAAGGATGACATCTCTAAAGCTTTTTAAAACATCTCTAAGTGCACATCCCAGCAATCCAGCTGATTTTATTACATGTGCAAATACAATAAAAATAGGGTCTGGTCAATGTAGCCACAACCAAAACTCAGTAGTCAGCTTCTGCAGAGAACATTAATGTACATTCTTTAGGTCACAGAAGACACAAGAACTGGAGAGCATGCTAGCCAAAGTGGCAGTGGCCTTTTTAGCTAATAAACTAGACTGTTCTTTCTCCTAAATTAAGGCATGGTCCAGAATGCATTTCCTCAACCTGTTTCTTCCCAGCTTCTGGGTTTTTGTCTCTATTCATCTTCCCAAGCTGCTATAAAAACTTCCATGTGTAGGCTGACAGTTAAATCAGAACTGGGGAACTGGCAGAGCAGGATGAAATATATCCATTCAGTACAACCATTATATTTTCTTATTCTTAAATCTTGCTCATCTTTCTATACATTTTTTCTTGCACAAAATAAAACAGAATATTCATTCTCCTGGGGAAATAAAGGGTTTTTTGCAGCAGAGTGCATTTGACACCAGCTGCAAAATTCACAGGTTAAAATTTGTTAATATCTGACAATAGAGTCAAATAAAGGAACTGCAAAGTGCATTGCTAGAGCAGAGTGGACAACAAATCCTTTGAGAGGAAGGTAATGCAACATTCTCACTCTTTGTGCTTCTCAAAGCCTGGCTACATCACTTTTGGTATTCTTAGGATACTTCAGTCTTTCCAGGCCATGCAGACTCTAAAGCTGGCTCCTAAACCCTTTTGGTGCTTCAGACTTCAGACTACAGTGAACTCTTCAACTAGATGAGATTATTGACACAATCATTGTGCTGTAACACAAACATTTTATTTTCTGTAATGCTTAAATGCTCCTTGCTCTGTTCCATGCTATTTACCCAACTACTACTCCCTAACAGCAATTCATAAATCCAAGCCATACCTCCATTTATGTTCCTGCTGGTTCCAGACATCCTGACACCATCACCTTCCACCAATCCTCCTTTTGTTCCCCTGGTGACTTCCTGAGCTTTTCCAGACCAATTTCTCTATCCTTACATCACAGGGTTCTTTTATATTTTGGCATTAAATGCCAAAAAAACCAAATTATTGGAAAATATATTTATTTTCAGTCTTCAGGTATCTTTTTCTTTTTTAATTCTTCCTTCATACTTGTCTCCAGAGAAAGAATTCAACCATTTTAAATAGATAAGCAAGGGACCTGACTTCAGTAATGTTTTATGGCTTCAAATTCCACAGATATTCCAGGTACTATGCTGAAGACTAACACTGCTAAACACTTCAGTGATTTTGACAGCTTCCCAGCTATCACTTGCTATTGCTTTCACAACCGAAAATCAAAGTGCTACCCATAAAATATGAATGATAAACAGAAATTGTAGCCTCCCACATGTTCTGGGCTTTCCTGGCTGTCTCAGACAGCACAGTGCACCAGGGAGGGGTCAAATCGCTGCTTGTCCTCATCCCTGGCCAGCCAAAACTGCACTCTGAGCAGCACAGGGATGCTGTCCTGGGAGAAGATGCAGGGAGCTGATGCCTGGAGAGGTTTTCTGGAGCAGAGGCTGGCAGAGTTAAGGAATAAAGCAGGGATTTATTAAAAGGCCTTAAAGGATTCACCTTGGGCAGTGCAAGAGCCTGGCTGAGGGTACACCCACAATGGACAATGAGTCATGAGTTTCACACTTTGATAAGTTCTGGTCCATTTTCATATTGGGGTTAATTCTCCAATTCCAGCTCAGGTGATGCAGTCCCATCCTCCCAGTTTGCTCTCCTCAATTCCTGCTGTTTGCATTTTTTGGTGTCCTTGGTTCTGGGGCTGGAAAAGGATTGTTCTGTGTGACTGAGCTGTGAGGAGAACTGCTGATACATTATATGAAGTTCAGAGTTATGCACTAATGCAGAAGGAAATCTGGAAAATATGAAAATGAAACTTAAGGCATCAGAGCAGGCAGAGAAAGACTCAGGAAGGAAGAGGCAAAGGCTCCTCCCCAACTCTCCCTTCTGCAGGGTGAGGACTGGCCCCACTGCTGGGCTCAGAGCTAGTGCAGCATTTCCTGGCATTCAGGGCAAAGCTGAGCTCACAGGATTGGTGCTGGATCTCACCCTACTTCATGGAGAGAGAAACCTGAAATATCGATTTCCAAAATTTAAATGGAAGAAAAACAACCTCTTTTATTTTAATAGGCACCAAGCATAATGGATTATAAAATAATCCCTGACTTAATGCAAGACCTTTAAAAGGCAGAAAATTGGAATACAAGACATGTTTCAGACCTTTTCTAAAATTCTAACAATTTATTAGTATTTTTTTTAGTTTCAAATTCAGACCATTTCTTGTTTTACTTCTGCTAGAACACAGAGTATTTCCCTTTCTTAACCACTTGATGACATACTAGTCCTGTAGACTTGCCTAAAAGGCAGCAGTGGCTTTGAGCAGGAGAGGTGAGGGAGGTGGTGTGGCAGAAACCAAGGGGTTTAGTACAAAAATATTCTAGAAATAAAATGTTTGTTTAGAATGAAATGTTCCCCACACACCAATCTCCCAGAAATCTTTACAGCTATATATATAAATACAGCCCTGCAGACAGATTTTTGTACCCATTTCTGCAAGTACTCACACAGATTCATATATATGTATTTATAAATATATATATTTAACTGGAGCTGTAGTTGCACAGGCTCATGTGGAAAAAAAAAACAAAAACAGATGCTGTTACTTGTACTGCTAAGAGAACATATTTTAAATTAATTCTGCTCCCAGGCACCTCTGTGAGGGACAGGTGAGACATGAGGCAGTGTCCTGGAGGACTGGTTGATGCTCTTGTCACCTTCCTGAGACAGGAAAAGTTTATAATTCATTTTGCTGCTGCTGGAACTTTGGGCTGAGCTGCTGTGTGGCACTGAGGGCTGAGCTGGCACACCCAAGGGCCATTCCAGGGCACAAAGGAGATGTCACAGTCAGTCCTGGTTTGGTCACTGATAATGGGAAAAATCAACAGGAATTCCAAAATAAGATTAAAGAATGTATTGCTGTACTCATACTTACACAGAGAGTGGTACAATCATATGGATTTGAGACTTCATCTTTGGAATTAGAATGTTTTTTTCCTTCTCTCTTCTTGTTTTTTTTTTAATATTTTGGTGGTTTTGCCAAAGCTGAACCACTTCCAAGGAGACCCAAGTATCTCTGAATGACTCTCTAAACCCTGAAACAACGTGTTGATACCAAGAGCTGCTACAGCAACGTCCCAATTTCTGCATTCCAGCACCTCTCAGGCCATGTTAAACTCATTTAACACCTCCCAGGACATTGTTTTGTTCAGAATGATGTGCAGAGCTGCAGAGGGGCATTGAAGGAGAGGACTGGCACAGAGAAATACCAGACTCCAGTCAGGGAAAACACTGACATGCACCATTTGCTGCTCTGTTCCAAAGCACATTTATACAACTTTACCTCCATATTACTCAATTAATCCAAAAATTAAAACTCTCTTCACCTATTCTGTTTGCTGTTGGGGGATTTAATATTATGATGATAAAACAAGATGCAGAATGAAACACCTTTAAGCATGTAAATACATTTTTGTAAAGCAAATTCTTTAATCTTTCCAAGGCTCCAAATGGCAGGACCAATTTTTTAATATATATATTTTTATTTAAAGACTGTAGGGAAGCTACTGTACAAGTCTGATAGTTTATTGCAGTTTTTAACATCTCCTGTAGAACTGCTGGAAGAGCAAAGGCTTTCCTGACTGGGATAAAATGCATATGAAGGAAGAGCAGAAATAAAAGGGAACAGTTCAGGAAGTTCAGATTAATTTGCTGGTTGAGGCTTTTAGTACCAGACACATTTATATGTATTTCATTCAGCTGTTGTGGGCTTGTCACTGATTTCTCACCAATTTTTTTTTCTCATTAATTTTATTGCCTTTTATTTTATTATTTATTGTATAAAGAATACATCTGAGAGTTACTAACCTCCTATTAGAGCCATTAAAGTTCAGAGACATCAAGAAATGCCTTTTATTTGTCAGAAAACACTTAATGAAGCCCCAAAACTGGTAGCTGCAAATGAAAATCTCAAATTTACTAATCTGATGTATTTTTTTTAAGAGGCAAATAAAGATTGATTTTTTTTTAATCTTTGCCTGCACCTGAAATGACTGACTCTGCAGTGAGAAAGCAATTAAAAAAAAGGAAAAAAAAGGAAGCAGGTATTGCTAGTGGATAATCTGAATTAAAATGGAAAGGAATTGAACACATTAGTGAAACACTTTTAAAACAAAAGTAATCCATTCAAACTGGCCATGGTCTGGGAGGGGGAATGGACTGGCAGCAGGATGGTGCTGGACACTTTGATAGGCTCAGGATACCAGATTTGATACGAGACTGCAGTTATTTATTTGGAATACAGACTGGCACACACGTGTTTGCACACATCCAAGGCACAAAGATAAAGTGACATTTAGAGAAGTTTCGAGGGTGTTGAGTGATTCCTACCAATCTGGAGCCAATGCTGCCCACTGGGCTGGAAGCTCTATCAGTCAAATGAAGCTCTCTGCCTCTCAATGGATGAGGTTTTAGGACTGTGGCTAAAAGACAAAACCATCTGTCAGAGTTGGGCACAAATAAGCTACGAAGAGATCAAGTAATGACCCAAAAATAATCACCTGAGCTCTGTAGAGTTTTAGCATCACTTAATCCACCTGTAATCTTACTTCAGAGTCTCTCTTCCTAACCCCAGCTTAATCCTTGGTCCTAATCCTTGACTATTCCCCCTTTAAATCACAAATACTGAAACCTCACACATTCCACCAGCACTTGCTCCAGTGAGGGGATCAGTTATGAGCTATTCCTGCACTCCTCACAGCTTCACAGCAAGCCCAAAGTCGTGCCCAGCAGAAAGCACCAGGATCACCAATGGATTCCATCCTCCAGCAGTGAGCCAATCCCTCCTGTTAGCAAGAAGGCATTGCTAACTAAATTTTCCCCAATTGGCTAGTTTGTTTTATGTCAAACCTAATATTAAACTGGTATTTCTGTCTAGGTATGTGAGTCTGGGATGCAGAGCTTGTTGTTAACCAAAATAACATAATGCTCCATGCCTGAGGAGCTATTTTGGGTAGGTTCTGACTAGAGATATGGACGTATGTTAGAAAGATTTGGTGCATTTCACAAATAAATAGCTGTAAAGTAAGCAGTTTTTAGTCCAAGTTAATTTAATCTTTAAATAAAGCAAAGTTGAATAAATATAGGCTTATTTTTCTTTCCTTTCTTCAAAGAAGAATCTCTTTATGAAGAAAATCCTGAACTGGCATTTTTGCTTCAATTGGAACTTACAGCAGGAAAGCAAATCTTTTGTGGCTTTAATCTGAAACATTAGGGCTTGAAGTCTGAACAACTGTTTACTATTCCCCTATCTGATAAAACTTCAGAACCCCAGGGAAACTAATTTAAAAGGAAGACCTGAGATCAAGATAAGCTTCAGCAAACCCAAAACCAGCCATCCAAAATGAAAGTGAGAGTTTCAGTTTACCTGATAAATCTCCATCTGAACAGCAGTGCTGTAATTAATGAACAATAAGGAAGGGAGGGCTGTGATGACCACTTCAGATCCCTCGACTCATAACTCACCAGAAATAAAGAAAACTGCTTTCAGGGTCATTTTGTGTTGTATGCTGCACTGGAAGGAAAAGAAAAGTGTGCCCAAAGAATTAGTAAAGGGAAAATGAGGAGAAAAAAAAGGCAGTCAAAGTTGCTAAATTGAGCTTTGATCTCTTTGAGTAACTTTAACTAATTGTCAAGGTGTTTGGGGGTAAATTTTATTCTTCTTAGTCAATACATTATCACTTAGACTGTGGGGAGTTGGAGTTATGAAGCCCCGATTCAGCAGAATATTTAAAGTCTCTAATTAAATCTTTCCCTATTCAGCAAAGTGCCTGACATTACATAGACTATTGTAAAGAAAAAAAAATAAAAAATGACCTTTTAGGGAAATCAAATTAAATAGCAAAGGAGAAATAAGCATATTTTACATATTCAAACACGCTTCCATGTCCTTAAAGATCTTACAAATGTTTCAGCCTTCCCTAAAGCTTCTTGGACAGGGTAAGGAACCCATTAAAAATGAAGTGCTGATAAAGCTTTGGGAGTCTGAACACAGTAAGTCAACCAAAGAAGAGTTTAAGAAACAACAAGCATAAAGCACAAAACTCTTTAAAATCTATAATGCCAATAGACACACTCCTAGAGAAACATTCAAGAAAATGCCAAATTATTGAAAAATGGTCTCTGTGTCAGAAAGAAAGATAATTCTTACTCCAGAATCCTCAAAAAAAGAAAAAAAAGGATTCCAAAAAGCCCCCAAATATCTCTGAAGCCAAAATAACTATACAGGAAATTCTGGGACATTTCTACATTACGAAAAGCATCAAATGACAAGAACTAAACCATACTCATCTGTGACTTTTAATGAAAGTCAAATAGAAAAATCACTCACAGCAGTGAACAACCATTGACTAAAATCACTGAGCACTGGGCAGGGACAAACACAGTACCAAATTTCAGAACATCAGGAGAGATGTAGAGAAATAACTTGTCTGGAAGTCAGACTTCTATAAAAACTGTAAGGAAAAACAAATTAACAGACATCTGGACAGAAATAACATACGTTGAGAGAGTTCTACCTGCCTTCTCTTACAGGAAGCTGCACCTTACAAACCCAAAAATTCCCCCTACAGCTCATGTCTATGCAGTGCTCCAGTTCATAAAAGTTTGAATGTATTTCTAAAAGGCTTTTTTTTTTTTTTAACAAACTTCTCCACGGAGGCTTTGCAGGGAACTGAGGAGCTGTGGCATGAGAGGAGGGAATGCCAGGGACTGATGAGGGCTTGCAGGATGGGCAGCAGGCTGCGGGAGTGGCTGCCAGAGGAGCAGGACAGCAGTGGCATTCTGCAGGGGGTGCTGAGCACTCCAGCCTGGCAAGGGCTGAGCTGGCAGGCAGCTGGGGGAGAGCTCAGCAGCAGAAAGTCACCTGGAGGGCTGAGGACAAAAAGCAGCTGTGAGGAGTTGGAGTTAGAGCAGCTGCACTCAATGACAAAGCCACAGTAAACGTATGTCGGCTAAGCACAGCAATCTTGATTTCACAGATTAAAGAAAAAAAGAAAGCCAGGCTCTGAGGTGACTATTTTAATTCAGGACCAAGACACTGGGGTGTTATAAACAGTGAAAATACCAGCTGAGTGTCAGCCTGAAAGTCAAACCAGATGTGAATGATGTTGTAACAAGATAAAGCCCCACAAGCAAACCACGACCCATGGACATCTTGTTATTGCACCCAGTTCAGATCCTCTCACCTCAAAGGATAGCCTAGACCTGAAAAGGTTCCAAAGAGGGCCAGAAGAATGATCAAAGCTGGGAAAAGGCTTCCTCTGAGACATGATCAAGTGAGGGAAGGCTGTGTGAATCCTTTGGCTACAGCAGAGCTCTGTGAATGGCACAGAGGAGGTGCCTGTGGATCAGTTTGCCATCTTCTCCTCTTTGTCTACCAAACTTGTCACAAAATCCACCACCTTCCTGCAACAGACATCTCTATTGTGTTCCCTTTTTTTATAAGGTACAGAGATATTCTGGGGACTGGCACAAAGTGGAGAGAGAATTTCTGTATATTACAGGGCCTGAGAGCAGACTGATGACAAAGACACATTATGAAGTATTTTCCTTTAGTAACACTCCCACTGAAGAAAAGCTGGGAGAGAAAGGGATTAAATAAGTAAAAATGCCCTAAAATTTTTAGAAACACCTCCACAGTGAGTGGGTAGCTCCTTCTGTGAGACTACTATTTGCCCTATTTCAGGCTCTTTGCTGAGACATGTATTGTATTAAATTAATCTTAGGGAAAATACAGCATCCCAGAAGACTCACACTGATCTCTTTTTGTCTTTCCAAAGCTCCTCCAGCCTTTTTTTTTTTTTTGGCAAAGATATTTCTAACATGATTTTGAGATTTTGCATCAACAGAAGAGTTGAGGAAGCTCATAACAGGAAATTTACAGTTTATGATAAATCTGCTCCTAGATTTCATATTGTCTATTTACCATGCCAGCTGCTGCATCAGAAACAAAGCACAATTGCAATGATATCACCCCAAGCTGATCTCTGGTCTCCGGCTTTCCCAGGACATAACCTAAACAACCCCTCTCACTGATCTCTCATATTCACAATGGGAACTGAACAGTGATCATAACAAAAACAAAAAAAAAAAACAAAACAAAACAAAAAAAACACCACCACCAACAACAAAAAAACCAACAAAAAACCCCCCGAACTTCAGTAAATTAGAAAAATCAACATTAGTAAATTTATAGTTTCCAATTAAGATCGGTTTGGAGGTCTTGGTTGGGGATTTTTTCCTGCCAGAACTGTTGAGAAATTCTTACAAGAAAGTATTTCCTGTTCAGTAAGGGGAATCATGAGCAGGCAAAACATGCAGAAAGAACTAGGGAAATGCTAAGCAGGATATTCAAATTTCACACAGCCTATTTCTGTTAATACTTTTATTCAAATCTACTGCATGTGTAGTAATGAAGAGATGTATTATAGGCTTACCAATAGGATTCATAAAATCACAGAATAATTCAGGTTGGAAGGGACCTCTGGAGCTCCTGCAGCTCAGCAGAGCAGGGCTCAGCAGAGCCCTAAGTCTGGCCTAAGACAGATTGCCCAAGCCCTGGACACCTTGTACCACTCACATGGTAAAACACTCTTGTATCCAACTGGAACATCCTTGGGGTTATTGCTTTCAGCTTTCTCCCCCTGCATTTCATAAAAGACTCTGGCTCTGCCTGCTCTAGATCTTCCCACCCAACAGCTGTTGACAGCAATAAAATCACTCCTTGGTTTTCTCTTCCAAATGCCTAATAAACTGATTTCTTTGACTCTCCCAATGACAGAATAGAAGTTTGATACTGAAAGAACACCCAATAACCAGAATTAAGTGCCACTCCTTTAGGGTGACCCTTCTGTTTACACAGACTTGTGTCCTTAACGCAGCTTTGTGACAGAAGCACAGCTCAGCCCAGCTTGTGAGGAACAAGAACAAAGTCAAAACCAGAGGAAGAAAACTCACCAAAGTTCCATCTCTGTTTGTTGCTTTGTGCCTGGCAGGAAGCTTGGCTGTTCTGGGTGCTCTCCAGGGGCTGCCTCCCACACCAGCCCAGCTGAGCTCTGCCACCCTCCCTGGGCAGCCCCACCACCCACCTGGCAGGTGGGCACCACTCACCTGGTGAGCACAGCTCCCACAGCACCAGGAGTCTGACCTGCAGCTCCTTTCATTCAAGCCCCACTCAGGAGCCACCCAATGAGCACAGCCTGCCCAGCACAGCCCACCTGGGGGCTGCAGAACCTTCTGGAAGCTCCCAGAAGCGACTGAGAGCAGCAGCCTTGTTCTCAGGAAAGCAAACACAGTGCAAACACAGAGCCAGAAGCAAACAGTTGACTGAATGAACGAGTTTTGATCAGCTATAAATAAAAATAATTCAGAGGGAGGGGCATGAGATGCTGGAAGAGGAGTTGGGTGAGCCCCAAGCAGCCCAATCAACCCTTAACTCTGCCAGGGATGGTGGGATGGCCAAATGGACTCCAGGTGCTCCTTCCAAGCAGCTAAACAATCCCTCTCTGACTTATACCAGTGCAAACACCCAGATTCAGCAGATTCATTGGCATGCAGACCTTTGGTCATAACCTGAGGGATGGGATGGCTGTGAACAAGGACCAGTAGGGAGGTTGTGGTGGCTACAAGCCACAAGTCTGACTCACCCAGGCCAGCTACAACTCAGAGGCACTAAGAAAATGCTGAAGTGGGTACAGCACCTCCTCCTGCATCTCTCTCAGGATCCAACCATTTGTAGCTTCAGCATTTGCTGAGCTGACATCGTGGTACATTTAATAAAAACCACAGGGGATTTCTCTGAGCATTTGCTGTGTGTCCCCTTGAACCCATTAAGCTCCAAGCAGTGACAGCAGCTGTAGGGAGGAACGCCAGACATGAACTGCAGCCTTCTGAAGAGCCACCTCTTTGCCACGCTCTGAACTCTCTGCTAGTTTTGTTCTAGTTCTTTGATGGGCAATTAATTCCTCTTCACCTGTCAGACACCACTCATCATTTTCTAATACACTTCTAATCACTCCACTTTTGAGTTTATTGCCACTTTGCCATTGCAGAGTGACAGGACCCGAAGAACCTCTGGCTGCAGGGTGGATGTAGGTCCTGAATTGATTTAAGCCTGGCTGGAGAAACCTGTGCTGCAGCTAAGTCTGCTCATGAGGAAAGATCCCAGTTTTTTAGCTCTTCTGAAAGTCCCAAGACAGCTGTCCCTCCTCTGGTCACTCAGGGAGATGGGTGATGCTGTTTGTGCCCGAAAAATGAGCTGCACTGTCAGGTGTCGCTGGCTTTTGAGTGTGGAACATCTCCTGCTGCTGATGTGACAGACGTTGAGCAGGATGGAGGACAGCACCCGTTCATATGGGACCTGGCATATGAGAGCTCTCAGAATTAAAAATAGCTGCCCACCTCAGACCTGGGAGACAGAGCAGGAAAGAAATGAGGGAGGACAGGATAATGTCACCCTAATGATTCGTGCCATGTTGTACAGCTGGGCCAATTAGATTTTTTGACTGACTGACAAGACAGGAAACTGTGATATTTTCCCCCCAGCATTGTCAATGCTTTTTGTTCTCTATATCATACTTAAACCATTTTTTACAAATTATTCTTATTAGGCTTTGAATCCCTCCCAAATTACACAATCAGGATAGACCAAACTCATCCTGGAAAGGAGTTCCCTGCCAGGCAGCCCTTCCTTCATCCAGCCAGAATTCCTTCTGTGCAGCTGCCAAATGCAGCCTGTACCAGAGATTAGATCCATGCTTGCCAGACACTGATCTCAAAATCAAAGCACGCCAAGAGAGCAGAGCACTGTAAAAAAATTGTAATTTTATCCAGAGGTGTTCTTGTATGAAAAATACACTACAAATAAAGAAATTGCTTGGTTGAATATTCACCCTGAATATTCTGACAGGAAAAAGGTGGTGTGAAAAACACTAACAACAAAGTACTGAGGACAGGAAGAAAAGTGGTTAATCTTCAAAGTAATCACTCATTTTAATAACTAGTAGTAAATACATTTTCTTTTTGATAGTAGTGAGGCATCTATTGAAAAATATAAAATAAATTAAGATATATTTTCATTGCTGTGAGAGAAACCCTATGCATTTAGTACATGATTCAAGGTCCACTGAAGGCTAATGAAAATCTTTTGGTCAGCTTCACTGGATATGGGTTCTGATAGCTCAGGTCCTGACAATCCCAGCACCCAGCAAAACATATGAATAAGGATTCCAGATTTAAAGAGGATAATCTATATTTCACTCCAAGTCATACTCAGAAAATAATCTGGATAAAGAATGTTCCTAACCTTTTATCTGCAGCATTCTGCCAACCCAATCATTCATCTCCCTGCCACGTCTGAAACAAGGAAATATTTTGTCAGACAGCTCTCAAGCAGCAGCAGAGGTTTTATCACAGGCTTGAAAAGGAAAGTGATACTGCTGTTAAAATCTAGTCCTGCTGACATAAATCTCCTGCCATTATTGAGGCTGCCCTTCCAGTGCATTCCAGCATGTTTTAGTAGATTTGTGATGAATACATGTAGATGGAAAAATAAATGAGATTGAATAGAAGATGTGACAAATACATTCCCTCTGCCTCTGCTTTGACCTGCTCACTCTATATTGAAAAAGAGCTTGTCTCTGTGTATATAAATATATAGAGAGTGTATCACTTATGTAGTACATAGCTTAAAACAGTTTGTAAAGGAATCTGTGAAGGCGTGTAAACATGATCAAAGTTGAGCAGAAAAATATAACAACACTTAAGTGACTCTCTTACATTTCAATTAAATCTGATAGAGCTCAGTGTGTGCTTAATGTTCCTAGATTAATGCTAAATTCTGAAGGAAATTGGCATATTCTCCAGGCAGAAGTTGCTTTTCTTCAAGATTATTGCAGATTTTTGCAATCTTTTT
Source organism: Irena cyanogastra (assembly GCA_013397155.1). NCBI lineage: Eukaryota > Metazoa > Chordata > Aves > Passeriformes > Irenidae > Irena > Irena cyanogastra. The sequence goes on along the minus strand of VWZV01013367.1, from coordinate 137,196 downwards.
GAATCACAACCGGAAAAATATCTTTATTCCAGAGACATGGCACATAAAGTTAATGGGAATATTGGTATTTGGAGACATTTTGTTCCTTCAGGACAGAACAAAAGGGGTTTGTAAATCCCGCAGCTCCAGATTGTGCCTTTTCTCTAAGGAAAATGCTATCCAAGATGAAAATACTCTCTTGCTTTTTACTCTTTTTGTCACAAAACACAAAACACATTTGGTTTCAACAGATGGCCAGTGAATTCCGTGGGAAAAAACCCCATTGATTTCAACAGGAATTGGACCAGGTTTGAGGTCTCAAACTTGCTGCTTGATTTGAGCATTAATTTGGAATCTCTGGTAATAGGATCACGGGTCGAGGAATGCCTGCCAAATCTCAAACTCCCAAATGGCATCTGCAGTTTCAAACCCTGTTCAGAAGTGTAATACTTCCACGTTGTTGATGTTGTTTAAATTAAACATGGCTGTGTGATTTATTGAGTAGCACAGAGGTTACATGGATATTAGAATACAGAAAATTTCAGCATTGGTTTCAGGCTCACATACAGGCTGTTCCAAACCATCCCAGCCCCAATGAATGAGGACAGGCACTGGGTGTCTGAAGCAACATACTGTTATTTTTTAGATTTTGAGGTGTTATTTGCATGTCCTCTTGAAGATATCTTTCTCCTCGCCTACCTGTCTTCTCCCTGAGAAGATTTTGTTTGTAGTGAAATACTGGGAAATCAGGAATTTACTGAATGGGCAAACTGAACTGAGAAGGGAGACTTGATTATCCCAAAAATTCGAAGCTGGATCACTGAACCAGTGAGGAATAGAATCACAATCTCTAATTCTTTCTTTACTTTCTTGTGAAGAGTATAATTGCTTTTACCAATCTGTAATTGTCCCCGGGCAGGTCTATTTGAATCCAGGAGAATCTTTTCAATAAAAACATCTAAAGGAAACAACAACCTGAACATGACCCAGAGCTTGGGTGCCCTCTGTTTGTAAGGACAAGATTTTGCAGATGCATTCAGAAATGTGGCACAGCTACTTTTAGGGTTTTTTTTGGTTTTTCTTGTCTTTTTTTTTCCCCAAAGAAAGCTGCTGGGGAGTGCAAATATCTGTGAGGAATATGGCATAAACAGCACACTGTGGAAAACAGGGTGCTGTAGTGAAAAATTCCTGAAGCAGCGCCAGAAACTTCATTGACATGAATGGATTGTAATAGGGAGGAAGGAAATTCTGGCTGCAGGAGCTGGTTTTAATTAATTGCCTGAGATCTCATTCCTGCCTTGCCCTTGATGCTGTCACTCACTGGTTGGAAGTGCTGCCAGCCCAGCAGTGCTCCCTTTCTCCCAACAAGTGGTGGCATTTCCCCTGTTCTTTGCACAGCTGTTCAACGAGTGCCAGCCTGCAGCTCCCAGCCAGTGAGACAGAATTCTGCTGCTCAGGAACACAGCCCTACCTGCTTCCTCTGAAACATGGAACACCTGCCCCAACAACAGAAACAGCACTTTAGGAGGCTGCTTAAGGGTAACAAAGTGCCAAAACCTATCCCGGACCTTTATGCCTTTGCAAAGTGGGCAAAATATTTAAAGTGATTCAAAAGAAGAATAAAAATCCCATTTCCTGTTATGAAAATGGAGGAGTTAATGTGCCTGGAGATTCTTTTTGTTATGTTGCGAATATTCTATTCACAATATTCAATTTGAGTACAACTTGCACTATTTGAGGTTCTTTGAATAATTCAGGTGCATTCATTTACTCTTGATTAGTGGATCAGCTTCTTCAAAAGGTAAGTATTTATTTTATTTTATGACATGTAGCATTAATAATGTATTACCTTCCTCACAAGCCGCTTTTAAAGAAAGCAATGAAAATTTTCAAGGAGACAAGAGTTCTGAATAGATATTAAAGAAGCATGGAGTCACTTAAGCTGTCATTTTGGAAATTGTTCCAGCTGCTATTTCTCAGGGAGGAAAAACGCAATCTGGATAATGCAGAAGAGTGAATAACCTGGGCTGAACAGATGATGCAATGACAGAATTACAGCACAGCTTTCTGTGCAATAAATGACAGTGAGGCACTCGTATTCTCTGCCTTCTCAGGCATGAGTATCCCTTTGGAGAAAATCTTCAACTATTCTTATGCAGCAGCACAGGGATTATCAAATCCTATTGGAAAACTGCAGTGGGAAAAGGCCAAATAAAATTACTGGGACAAGTAGTAATGTTAGTTATGGCAAATGCAAAATAAATCACATCTGCAAAGTCTGAGGACTTGGAAGCTTGCATTCAAAGGAGAGGAAAGCTCTGGTAGGGACAGCTGGACACTGGAACTTGACTAGAAAAGTTATCATGTTGATATAAATTTTAATGCTAATTTCATTCCAGTACAGAATTCAACTCCTACGACTTCACGGTAGCTTTAGAAACCAGGATGTGCTTTGTTGACAGTTTCCCTACTGACTGCATTTCCTTGAGCACTCAGCTTAACTGGCTTCTCTTAATTTCGCTTGTTGATAATTATATTAAAATTAGAAAGGCTCGATTACTTTTCCATCCCAATTTCTAGCATCCAATTTAAATTACTCTAGAATGCAAGCTCCCTTAAATAGAAATTGAGAGCTACATCTGTTTCCCTTTTTACTAAAATCATTTTATTTGTTGATGAAATTGTGGTAGTCGCATGGAAAGGCCAGGAAGGAACAAACTGCCACAGTATTCAAAGGTATTACCAAGAATTTATGATATTCTCCATCTTTTTTTACCTCTGCTGCTTAAGGACAGAAGTGTGGGATGTAACACAGGTTCGTACAAATCACCTTTGTCAGTGTTATTTCAGTACATATAATTTTCCATAGTAATAATAATACTATAAATTAACACTTTTCAGGAGTAAAATGCAATTTGACTCCACGATTTTCTGCAATAAACACGCAGTTTCCTTTTTTTTTTTTTAAATTTAAATAAACAAGGTTACAATAACCTTGATTAATTCACCTCTTTTATTAAGCAATATAGTTAAAATCTATTTCTTAGACTTATGCTGAACAGCCAAAGACTCTCTAGAGGGTCAGCATCCAATTGATAAGTTAATTTTAAACCCTTTATTGTAACTGAAAGTTAAGTCACAAATTCAGCCTGTTTAAATTAGTGTTCATAAACTGAGCAAAAATTCCTGTGCAGAATAATCTGTGAGCCTTTAGTTACTACAGCTGCCACAGACTCCACTTAAGAAAATGCCAAATAAAGTTATAAAATCTGCATGAAATACAATATGAATAAGGAACTTTATCAAGTACCTGCACTTCCAGGTAAGAAGTGTAATGTAGCTGTATAAAAGAATATTTTTTCTACTCTGGATATGAACTTTCTGCACTGAAACCTCAAGAAGAAGCTCCTTGAATTTATACCTGGTTTTATGATATTTTCATGTCACACCTGGTCTCTGAAGGTAACTGTGGCTGAGCAACTAAAATTTCAGGGAAAATTCCTTCAGAAGGTGAAAAACTCACAGTGACAAAATTTTGGGGTAGTTAAAAAGGTTTATGATACCAAGAATAAAGCTGAGAGAAAATGATTTAGAGATGTAAAAAACAGAGAGTTCACATTTCCTTTACTGTGCAAATTTATGCCCAGCTGAGCTGAGAACCAGGTAAAAGTAAGTCTGACATTATTTCCTTCATACTAACACTCACACTTTTATGCCTGTCCATATTTCCCATCTTAAACTTATATCTCAGGTCTTTTATCCTTGAAGAATTGGCTTGGAGAACACTACTAAAGATGTTTTTCAGACTGAAATCCTCATTGTATCTGTCACAAGCTCCCTACCACTGCTATTGCTACAGCTGCTGTTACTTTAATTAAGTTTTTGCCAACTGCAGCCAAAAATGACCTTATCTAATAGGTGTTCCTGGCAATCTCATGGGTTGAGAGCCTTTCTGGGAAGCAGAAATTTGCCAAATCTGGCAGCAACTCCTAATTTTAGTGCCACGTGCTGCAGCACGTGAGACAGATACGTTGGAGAAGGCAGCTGCTGTTGAGCTACAGGCTTTTGGCAGCTCTTTGCTGGCCATGTGGAGAACATGCAGTGTTGACACAGTCCAGAAAATAATGAATTAATAATTAATTAAAAAAAATCGTCGAAACTTAATGGTGCAGACTTTGTCCAAGTCAACTTGGGAAACTGCAGTGAGAAGGAGTTTGGGATGTGCCCAGAAGGGGCTGCTGAACATCGAAACCATGAAATGGAAAACTAGATTTGAGTACTTTTCCTGTTTGAAATGGCACTGGCAGAGCTGTGCTGCTGTACAGTGTGGATGATGGCATTCCAAGAGATTCCCAAGCAAAGGAGGCTTGGTGGCACCACCTGGCTCAGTCCAACAGGAGTTCCTCACATCTTCCTCTGTCTGGGTGACAAACCATGCTGTGGGAAAAATTTCAGTGACATAACACTTTTCTTGCCTTCTTGCAGCCAGAGGTAGCTCAAATTTAAGCAGTTAGCAAACAGATAAACTCATAAAAATACATTTTACCACTTCAGAAGAGCTTTCTTTTTTTTTTGTCATGGAGAGACAAGACTATTTAACAATTTCTCTGCGTTATGGCAACACTTCTCGCAGATTTCTTTCTCCCTCTTGATGTTTCCCCTGCACAAAGAGAACGATTATGTACTGTTTTTGTTTGGTTCCTCTGTGGTACAGGTGCACATGCCCTAAGCACAGTTGGCTTTCCCACAGAGCAGAGAGTGATGTGCCAGCACAGCACACATTGAACAAGGAGGGGAGAAAGGGAAGTTGTCCCTGTTAGGGTTGGGATTGAAAGTGTTTGAGCTGGTATTTCATGTTTGGACTTAGATGTTTATTATCTCTTATCTACATTATAGTCTTATATGCTGTGAATTTTACAGCATTTTACTAAGAAGCTACAAAATGGCTCCGTATCTATTTTTATAAGGTCTTTTAAAGAAGAATTATTTAATTAAGAAGTGACACTTAAATTATTTTTACTTTTAACTTAATAAATAATTACTCATGTCTCGTAAAGTGGACTTTTCTGTGTAATTATACAATACTACTCAAACCTATGAAGAAGGACTAGCTACTGTTTTAAAACTTCTATCTTAGTTTATATATATTACTATATTCTAAAACCTTAAACTTTAAGTTTCCTATTACATAATATTACACACTTCTATTCAAAGTACACACCCATAATCTTAATTCTATCATTCAATTTTGGAAGTTTTCTCTACGGCTTGAGGTTAAATGTAGTGTTTTCCTGAAGGTCTGTGCCTAAAACCACAAAAAGTCCAAAATTCCCAGCATCCAGGGTTCCAACAGGAAGGCAACCCAGCAACTGCACTCAGCTTCTTCACCAGATCCTTCTTCACACCCGGGAGCACATTTCTCTGCCCGGCTGCCTCTTGTGCTAGTTAAGCAAAACTTGCCACAGAGAACAAAAAAAAAATATTTGCAAAGTTGGCTTTAGCGCAAATCCAACTCTTTGTAATTTTGCACACATCAAATGCCAGCCTCTTGCAGCCCTGACAGGAACCTGGCAGGAGCACAAAACACACCCAGGTTTTGTGAACCTGAGAGGGTTCACCATGCTTGGTGAAAAGCAGGGGTTGGGCTTCTCACGTTTGGGATTCACTCCTCACACTCCTTTTCATAACTACAACAGAAACCTTTATGAAAATGCTGGGTTTGGACTTACCTGGTTTTAGCCATCTAAAAGGCAGACATCTTATTTTCCAGCTTCTCTCCTATTTTCCAGCTTCTCTCCATCCTCAGGTGAGGAGGTTCTGAAATTTTCCAAGTGAAGTAATTACCCCTACAAGTTCCTTTTCCCCTTAGCCTGGAGATTCTTTAGATAATGAACTTTGACAAAAAAGCTCCCTAAAATTATGTGATGTAGCTATCCTTGGCTATTGTGTCTAATTAAAAGTGCACAGATTTTTTTTCTCCCAATATGTAATAGGCAAATGTGTATTTATTTATTTTTTTGTTTGTATTCAGCCTGCTGGGTAGATTTCCTTTCATTGTAATTAGATTCAGGTACTCATGTCAGCTGTTCTACATAGAGTAAACATTAAGATTCCTGGATTTTCATTACATCTCTTATATTCAATGAATCATTTATATGCAAATTTACTCAAATTTTACAGCATAAATCTTCAATATTAGTGTTTTTGTAGTCCTTTCTTTGACTTTTAGTGGCATATTTTGTGGGAATTTCAGACAAGCACTGCCAAAACAGTAATAGGCTTCAATAACTGCCTTTTGTAGACTGAAGTGACAGCTTTGAGGTTGGAAAATTTTATCTTTTCTTTAATATTCAGCAGTTTTACACTGACAAGAAACACATTTTTGAGTCAATAGGCTGAAATCTGATAAAAAGCATTTAAAAGCCCAAGTAGATTGATTGTGTGCAATCATTGCAGGAGAGTGACTCCAGCTAACAAAAAGGCTCAATCTTCCCCTGCCTCACGGTGACAATTTTGCTTTATGGGGAAGGAGCAGTGCAGCACATTATCTGCAGCACATAAGCTGCAAATGTGACCCTTTAGATTCTTTCTTTCTGCATTTAAAACGCTTGTTTAGAATTTCAGAGGCTTGTTTTCTTTGCCAATTTCCCCAGCACCGTTTTTACGAGTCAGCTCAGACAGTCTTTACTTTTCAGATGTCAAGGCCTTGCGCTACATTCCCTACATTGCCAGGCAGGCACGGTGCTAAATGTCTCTGCTGCAATTAAAACAAACAAACATCTGCTTGGATCTGCCAAGACAGGAAGCTCTGACTCTGTGTACGCCTCCATAGCATGATGAATATTTTTAGATTATGTGCAGAAGCTAGCTTGATACCCAATGCTGACATTTGTCTCTCATTCAGAGATGAGCTTTGAAAACAATGATAATTACATTTGGAGTGTCTCTACCTATATGTAGATTGATGATGTATCTTTCTTTTTTTCATCAGATTCCAGTTTTTAAACCATTCTGCTCCATTCTGGTCTCTCCAGCTCAAATCACTTCAAAGCATTTGCTTTTGCACAGCAACAGCAAGAGTCCCTTTATATTTTCTAGAAATGAGCCTGTAAGATTTCCCGGGGAAAGAGCCTTTTTAAATAGACCTCAAAGTATTCCAAGTAGGACTCCTTTGTCATTACAGATCTTGATTATATTGATTTTAACAGATATTTCTATGCAAACCAAAAATTTTACATATCTATAAAATGCTAATGAATAAAATTAGCATTGCACTGCAGACAGCCCAGTGTATCTGAGTGTACCTGTTAGCTGGAAAAGTTGCTCATTTTCCCTGCTTGCCTGTGTCTTTTTTCCCCAAAAATATTCAAAGTATTCACCTTTCCTCCCACCTACTCACCCCTCTTATAATCACTCCATTTTTCAGACTGATTTTAACTTCCCTCTGTACACAGAAGCTTGATCTACACAGCAGAGAAGAAAAACTGCACATCCTTTATAGAAGAGCTGAAATTTGGAAAGTTTAGACAAGCTCTTGGGCAGAGCCTTTTATCATCTCTGGTAACTAAACAACTCAAGCTAAGCACAGGTTAAAAGCAATTTCTCTTAGCTTAATCTCATTATGTTAATCAACTCTTTTATTACATGCACAACAGCTGCAGTGGCAATGAATAACTTCATTTCAGTGCCTTATAAAATGTCCTTTTTTTCTTTGCACATCCTACTCATCTGCTCTAGAACACATCACAGCTGGTGGCTTACAGCTCTGGGTGGAAATCTAGCACAGAGCTCCCAGGCACCTCGTTCATCTGTCTCTTGGACGGATGTGCTCAGTAACTTCCCTTTTTATAAACACAGATTTAATTCTGGTGGAGAAAAAGAGTGAGAAGAGGTAGCACCAATTCCATAGTGAAAAACAGAAAGCCTGGACCCACAGATTTTCATTTCTGCTTTGAATTAAATAGGAAGATCTAGCTGTGACACCTACACACACCTACTGTTAGAGCTTTAAGCATTAAATTAGAACTAACAAAAGACATCTAAATCACAAAAATAACAAAAATAAAAGTGGAAATACATTATTATTCTCATTGTAGTTATCAGACATGTCATGTTTTCATACAGGAATAGGAATGCAAGGACCAGGACACAAAGGATGCACCTTGGAGAAATACTTATTTGGGAGCAGAGTCCACAAATACCTTCTGAAAATGTGACTTTCATGACCATCCAAGGGAGCAGAGCTGTTTTCTGGCTGCTGCAGGAAGCACCTTCTTGCTTGTTTTCTCTTCTGCTTGGCATGTGGCACTCCTGAGGAGGAGCAGACTCACTCCAACTGCAGCTCAGCCCTAAGGCCACACCGGGAAAAACCTGGGGAAAAGGCAAAAAAGCTGAAATATCATATGGGCAGCACATCTCCACACAGTCTGCTGCTGGGAAACAATGTTCTGTTTTAACCAAATCCACGTGCATGTTCCAGCAAGCCCTTACCTGAGCCCAAATCACCTTGCAGGAGCTGGAGCCCATCCTACAAGCAGGAGATGTTTTTTGAACACTTTGGTGGAAATATTGCAATTTGTAGGGCTGGCCAGCAAATCCCTGGAATTCAGGAATTTCTACCTGGCCAGAGCAGGGCCCCAGGTGCTCCCTGTGCCTGCAGGGAGGAAAGGAGAACCATGGGAGCACAATTCTGCAACTCCCCTGCAGCTCTGCAGTGCCACCAGTGACAAAATTCTGCCTTTCTTCAGGTGCTACACATTTCTGCCTTGCTCTGTTCTTGTTTGGCCACATCTCTGTGAAATTCCACACTTTCCTTGCCTCCTGAGGTGCCCCTGCAAAACATGGCCAACTCCATCCAGACCAGGGAAACCCTTCAGCTTCATAAATTTTCATCCATTTTCTTAATTTGAAGGTTGAATATGTTATCTAGCCTAGCAACTGATATGTCAGCAGTTATTGGCTGTAAGGGAATATACTTGTGCACAGTTCTGATGCCAAAATAAATAATATTTTCCTGCTTGAAAGGGTCCTGCAGACATAAAAGCCATAACTGCATCAAAGAATAAGATATTACTGCCTTAGTGTCAGGCCAACAAGAGCTGCTCTTTAAATATGGGCTAAAATAAGATAGAAAAATGCATAAAATGTTGTTTCATTAGTTCCTCGTTTGATGGTTATTTCTTTATATGACATTCATGGGGAGAGGATAATCCCTTTAGCTCAACAACAACTCATTAACCATGTTCTCTCAATTAGAATTAGCTTATTTTCTAACAAAGCAAACACCATAAACACTGCTGCCTCCAGCTCATAATGATTTTCTATAAGTAAATGTATCGGAGGCATAGTACAAGGAGGGAGCTTGGTACAAAGAGAAATGACACAGAAATGGAAGGTGTTTCTGATCATGTAAAGCTCAATTGCTGTACACATTTTGTGTGAATACTTTTCTTGCTTACCAGAAGCCTGCTACTCAGGTGCATGAAGTAACTGCAAATAAAGTTAAATGTTCTTGACTTTCTGACAGTTTGGGGCTTACCAGTAAAAGTAAATTTGGAGCTGAAAATGGGAAAAAAGTGTAGCTGGGTGAACGCTTTTAAACAATGTGTGTTTCAGAAACTCAAAGAAAACAGCGCAAAGGAGAAAACTGCTTTTGTGGATCTAGTTTATTAATAAGCATTGTAATTAACAAGACAACATGCTGTACAGAAACCTGAAATAGAACTACTGCAAATTGACTGGACTTTAAATGCTGCTGGACTGTAGTATATGGTGTCCAGCTGCGTTGTTTGTAGAGTGTGGTTAGGGCTGTTTCAATACACAGACATACACTGCTCACTCTCAGATCCTGCAGTATGCCACAGAGCAGGGAGATTTCCCAGAAATACGAACTCAAATATTTACAAGAAATCATCAATCTCTTTCCTCACTAGGGATAACATAAGTTATACACAATTTTCCTATGTATACCAAATAAAATCTTTGCCTTCAACTTTACTTTGTGTCTGCACAAACCAATTCCTTCCCGTTTATTTACCCAGCTAAATCAGGGTAGCAAACTGCAGTGTGATCATTTAATTGCTTGTCATTGATTAAGGGTCGGTATTCAACCTGCAAAAGGAAAACATGAGAAATCAAATAAAGCCAAGCGTGAATTTTCCAGCTTTAAAACCTCGGCTTGACTCGAACGACCTTGAGCTGACCAACCATCACCAGTGGAAATATTTAGGCTCTGCCTTAGGCTGGGCCGTGCTGGAAGCAGGGGAATAGTGCTGGCTTTGGGCTGGGGGAGCTGCCCATGGGTTACAGCGTGCTCGGGCTGCAGCAGGGCCAAATTCCCTTCTCTGAGGCCAATCCTGAGCAGACCCAAGCCAGGGGTGCCAAGGCTCTGCCCTGCTCCAGGCTGGGCTCAGCACCCCAGAGCTGATGCTGTGCTGAGCTGCCCTTCATAAACCCTCAGGTCCCGTTAGCACGGGCTCATTGCCATGCTAATTAGCTAAATGGCCCGGCTCTGCCTGGCCAGGGAACCCTGCTTAATTATTCTTCAGAATGAAGTTACACTTCAGACTACAGCCCAGCTCAGGACAGCAAAGAAACAGCACATTTTACTCCAAACTGTTTGACTGGGTTCTTTCTTTTAACAGTTTTTTTGTTTGCTTGGTTTTTATTTTAGCACTGACTGCTTTACAATGTGGAAATAATCCTTTTTTTTTTTTTTTTTGCAATACTCAGGAGTGCAACAAGCATGAGTTTGGAGGGGGAATAATCTAGGCTCGACTGTGTGACACATCGCTTTGAAGGCAAAGGTTTTCCTTTATTGTTACAACGTATGGAACAAATCTAATCATGTAACTAGCATTTTACTGTATATTGTATATAGAATTGTTTTCTCCACAAATTCACACGAGTAAGATAAAATAAGTTAAATGACTAAAAAAGAAAAAGAAAACCCACAAAAATATACAGTCTATGTACTAGATAAATTATTTATATATATGGCAAGATGTGTAACGAGTCTCTAGTAACATTATTCCTCTGGATACTGACATGCTACTCAGAAAAATGTTGCCTCAATGTATTTTTTTATATCAGAGATATAATATATAAAAATGAGGGAACAATTTATCTCCTGATAGAATGTATTTTTACAGTTAATTGTTCTGTATCTTGTTGACTGAATTTTAGAATATCAAACACATTTTCATGGATATAATGTTTAGTACTTCTTATAATCAGACTCAATGTTATAATGCTTTTTGTTGAACTTATTTTTTATTGTTTAGTTTGGGTGTTTTGTTGGGTTTTTGTTTGTTTGTTTTCAAGAGAAGGGAGATGGTTAAATGCTTCTCTGCCTTAGGGAAAAAAAATTAAAGTAACCCCTAAATACTTAAATTAAATGAAGAAAAAAGCCCCACTTATTCTGAGTCCTTCACCTTTTCCTATAAAAATCCTAAAATTACAGAAATGAATTCTTTGCCAGGAAATTTCAATTACAATTTTCATCCCCAAAAGAACTTTTCCAGGTAAAAAAAACACCAAACAAACAAAAAAAAAAACCAACAAAACAACCCCAGGAGAATTTTCCAATGGAGCTGCCAATTCTGTATTTGGTATAGCAGCATCTGTACTAAAAATTAAAGACTGCTCTGCTTACAATAGGAGGAATTACTGTCAGCATTATTCTAAATTTGCACAATTAGTATGTTTGGTAAATCTGTGTAAACTACAGATAAGCTCATTTTTTGCATATCCCTGAAAAGAACTGCCAAATTCTCTCCTCTCTTCTCCTGAAGCAAACAACAAAGGGCTTTGTATACATTAGGTATGAATTAATTTGTCAATTTTTTAATTGTCCCAGAATTGGAAATGAGATGTGTCAGTACCCAAAGGATTGTGACTTTTTTCCAGGATTTACATGCAACTGGAAGCCAGTGTGCCACAAATTTTCTAAATATTATTGAAAACTACTTTAAGAAAAAAAAAAAGAAAGTAAAAGAAGTACATCATTAGATAATCTGATGTCCATTAATTAAACCCTATCAGTAGGTTAAAAGTGAAGATTTTTATTTATTTTTATTTTGCACATAAAATCTAAATGTGGTTTGAATAGATTTACAGTGGGGACAGCAATATATAAAGCTACTTATACCTGCTGGGCACATAAGAGAAGCTCTTTTAGCATTCATTGGAAACCCTCAACAACTTGAACTTCTGTAAATTTTACAAGCAGCTAATATTACAGCATTTTTACACACAGTTTTGTTTATAAATTACAGATTTAAGTTACATTATGAAGCCTACATAGAGTTCTACCCATAGGAAATATTCACACACTGTTTTTCCCCTCCATACAGCTTCGATTGTCTCACTTAATGTAGCAATAAAACAAAAAAAGTTATGCATTTTCTTAAAGGAAAAATTCCTTGGTATGTACATACTGCAAATGATGAAATGGCTAAAGGCCAACAAGGTACTAGAAGAAAATACTAGAGAAAATGTGTTTTTTTCATCTAAGAAAAGAATCTCCTTTTCATCCACTGTGGAATTTACCAAGAGAATATATTCTCCAGTACATAGCACACTGAAAAAAATCCTTCCTCTTCAAAGAGAATCACCTTGAGAGTTTTTCAAATGATATGATTAGGGTTTGTTTGTATTAATCCAACTTCCATTACCTAGATCCTTCCTTCTTTGCTGAGCACTACCAGTCATTCTCTAACAACTAATCCACAATGACAAGTACTTCTCAATCTAACAGGTTTGTGATGAAGTAACTAATATTATAGTTAAACTTTTACTGGATACTTACAATAGGTGAATATAGCTGTAAAAAAAGCCGTACACATCACTAGTAAATATTCTTTAAAACACTGGTAGCTTGCTGCCACGACATCACATCAGCCAAAAAAAATCTACCCCACTTCCTACTGTTTTCAGCAGTGCCCATGTAATTTTCAACTAACAGGAACAGTAGCCAAGCAAGCTCTGCAGGATGAAAAAAAGAGAAAAAAAGAGAGAAATAGACTTATGGCTTAAAATCATAGTAAGCATAATATTTTTCCTTGAATTATTATAGAAAGGAAAATCTTAGAAGTTAAAAAAACTTGTTTGTTATTTGTTTCCATTTTTGATGTTCTCATTGTCACGTTGTTTATTTCACACAGAAAAACCTAGTTGAGAGCTTTCTATTTCATCTATTGCATTCTTTCAGAGAATAAATACCTGTACATTGAGCCAATAAAAATTAAAATAAAAATCAGCTGTCACGTACATTCTCCTTCTTAATTATATAAAAGATAAATTTTGGTGGGAAGGTATACCATCCTTCTGAAGAATTAGATTTTAGGATCTTATTAATTCTATTATGTCAAGCAATCAAATGAGAAATTGCTCACTTGATCTCTAATGCTAAGCAAATGGAAGATGAAATCTATGAATATGCTATAAATTATAACAACAAAGAAGAACTTGAGTAAGCTATTTTTAGACTGCAATATTCCCCAAACTGTACTAAGGAATTGCCTTCAAAGGGAGAAAGAACTGCTGGCAGATATTTGCACTACATGGCCCATGTAAGAAAACGAACAGGATTTTGTTCTTCTGATTGTTTCTGGGTTGTGGGTTCTCTTCCCCATTTTCTGGGTTTTACCGAAAACTACGGTAAACACCTTTCAGCCAGGTCCTAAGGATTTAGGTTTTCAGTTTCAGCTTTAGGATTCTATATACACAAATGCTCAGAAGCCTAACGGGTTTGGAGGCGCACGAGGAGCGGCGTTAGGCCGTGCCTATAGACAGTCCCATTAAAGCCTGAAATTCGGGATTTCTCAGCGATGCATCTACAGCTGGTGCTCGTGGACGAACGCAGTGCTGCTCCCCGCCCCCGGCGCCGGGTGGGATGCGGCGAAGTTTGCCAGAGGGATGACCTTGACGGGATCCTCGCCGGCGCAATGTCTCTCGCAGGTGTTGTAGAACTGGGGCCTGGGCCCTGCCTGGCCTTTGTCACTGTCGTCCTTTGGCAGGGGCCTCCCGAGAGTGTGACGTCCCTCGGGTCTGGCTCCTCGGCCCCAGGCTTGCTGGAAGCCGAACGACGGCAAGGGGGTGGTGGGCTGCTGGAACTGCGCCAGGGCCGGCGGCATCCAGCAGGTGTCGGAGTGGCCGAGGATGAGGCACTCCTGCGTGCAGTTCTCAGAGGCTTCGGCCAGAGCTTTCTGCAGGTTCACTTCGATAGCTGGCGGGGTGGAAAAACACAAGACACTGTCAGGCACGGAGGGAAACAGAGGCACAGAGGGAATCAAGGTCAACAAAGCAATCCCCGTCCTACAATGGTGGCCGCGGTTTGGGAGGGAAAGGCCTCCAGGTGTAGAGCTTCAGTGAAGGTTCTGATGTTGGGGCCCACAGCGCTGTCACAGCTCATGCCATCATTAAAGCTTTATAACAAGACTTTATACACTCGATTTGCTAGAATCATACAACTCTCAGGTTGGAGAACACATCTAAGACCAGTGAGTTAAACCATTAACCCAGCACCACCCTGTTCACCTCTAAAAAACCCCCAAGTGCCACATCCACACTCCTTTCAAACACTCCCAGGATGGAGTGGATCCACCACCTCCCTGAGCAGCCTCTTCCAATGCTTGATGACCCCTTCAGTGAAGAAATTTGTTCCTGATGTCCAATCTAAACCTCCTGTGGCACAACTTGACCATGTCCCCTAGACCAGTCACTTACCTAAAATATTTTAACTCCTTGCAATTGTCATTTCTGTAATAAAGCTAAAAACTTTATAATAATTTAATGCCATTACTCTAGATATTTGCATAGAACTACTTGAAAGAAAAGAACTTTGTTTTTTTTAATATTCTCTTAAAACTGAATTTTTTATTTTCCTTTGCTTAAGGCAAAAAACCCTAAATTGGGCACTAGCCAAAGATGGTCCACTGGCCTCAAAGATGCACTCAAGAGTTATAAGAATGAAAGAGCCTAACAGCTATTTTAAAGAGAATTGATTTCTCCATGCATTCAATACTGGACACCTTGAAAAATCAAAGAGTACTAGCAAAAGAAGATGTAACCTCTATATTTTGCTAGTAATCAAACCAGATTTCTTCAGCAGATGCAAGGCTTGTGCCTTTGAAAAAGGATTATAGAAATTTTCACTTGTTCAAAGGCAAAGTAAACTACTAAATCTAAAAGATGCTCATTTGCAATCCATAAATATTCTTGATCTGTTTCATTTAAATTGTGGCTTTTCCATGGTAGGTAAATTAAAAATTAATGGAATTAAATTTCTACACATGATTCCTTGGAACAGTTTTAATATTGCAAGTGTTAATTTTATATTCTCTTCCTGTGTACATGGTTAAATACATCAGAAGTGCAGAAGAATATCTGATTGGGTATTTCCTTCTGTTTTCTTCACAAAACTTCCCAATGAAAGGTACATACATATTTTAGACACCTGTCTTAATGAAAATAACATTTAAAATTGGATTCTGGCTCATAAGCACTGGAGAAGGAGTGCCACTAGAATTCTTATAGCAATGAGAGTGCTGAGTTGCAGCTTCCCAGTCTCTGAGCTTTATGTTTAAACAGATGCTGCATTGCTGTTTTAACAAATATTTTGCATGTTGAAATCTGTGTAAAGCTGCAGAGCACAAACACTTATTTCCATGTTACATCTCAATACAAAGGAATTAAGTTTTCCCTTCAGGCATTGAAATATATAACGTTGCTGTCCAAAACAGGAGACATTATTTTTAAATTCTACTATGTTTAAGAAGACAGCTGGTTGCTTGTTATAACATAAATGCTCTGTTCTTGATTATTTCTCCTTCAGGATGCTGTACGTGTCAGTTAGAGGAGTGATTGTTTATAAATGTTATTTTGTTATATTGCTGGCATTTCAACATGTCCTCAGTCATTTTGCCTAAGTATTTTTCAGTTTAATCCTGACAAAGCTTTGGCACCTTGCTCTTGCAATACTAATCCAGTTTTGATGGGCAGTAGGAGACATAAATATGGAAATAATTCAGTGGAGGCAATAGTTACTGCAAAAAATAAAAGTTTCTAGTGGTAGATTAGTCTAATCTTTCTGTGTCCTACTATCTGCTATTGGAGACATAAATTTAAGCATATACAAGTCTTTTAAGCTCTTTAATTATCCATATTTGCTTCTATTCTGATGAAGGCAATTCACTGAAATCAGGTACAACCTTGACAGAGTGTGGAGTTATCCTCATTTTGTAGAGAAATCAATCCTTTGCATTAATTAAAAAAACCCTTAAAATGCTATTAATTCAGTTAAAATGTGAAACACACAATTGTTTATTTGGAAATAATAGTTATTTGTTTTGAGCTCTTCACAGCAAGTGGTTACAACACTTCTACTGTACCATTTTTCTCAAACTACAGTAAGAGCTAAAACAAAGCTGAAACAGCAAAAGGAAGCATTTGACAATAAAAATTTAACATTTAACATTGGCCAAGGCAACTGTGGAAGAAAAAAGGTCACATATAAAGCAGTCTCCACATAATTTCAAAGATCAGGACAGTAATTTTGTGCCACGTGTTGCCAGACTACCTGGAGACTTGGAACACTTTACCACATTAAAAATAAGAGTATTGTTAAAGTTACAGTCCTGCTTATTCTGTTAATAAAGAGATATTTTAATCTGAGTTTTAGTTTTATTAAAAAACAAACAAACAAATAAACAACAAAAACACACAAAAAAAACAACAAACCAAAAAAAAACAAACAAAAAACCCCACAAGAATGAAAACCCCAAAGCTCTATAATCATCCTGGACATAATCCTAAGATATGAATACAAATTATTTTGGTTTAAAGTTGGGGGCTTTTTTTAAACAAAAGTCTGCCAATGCAGTTTTGTTTAAAAAAACATCCTTTGTAGAAGTCACAATCTTTCTTTCAATCTTGTTTCAATATTGTTGTCAGAGTACGCTTTGCATCAGTGCTTGTGGTTAATACCATGTAAAATATAAAGTTTTCCTTAACTTTGAAAAAACCCTTTCCTAATTCAAACAAACAAACAACTTTCCCCACCCACAAAGCAACGACTCTTGGAAAATAACTCAAACTACAACAAGCTGCAGGAAAATTTCTGCATGAATATTCACCAAACATGATCCTTTTTTTGCTCGCTCTTCCAGGCCATGCAATAGATCTCATTTTTGTCAAACTCACTCTCTATTTCCCTTACATATCATTCCAGGCACACTTGTGGAAGATGTGGAGCTCAGTGTTCAAGTGGTCATCCATCAGAGGCTCTGCAAATTGACCATGGCACCTTCTGGCTGCTTCTCTTTAAGCTTCCTTCTATCTTGTTTCTTTGCAAGTCCTTCTAAATGTGGGTGACAGTCAGATATTCTGAAACTTTCCCTCTCATTCCAAAGCAGGAGTGCAGGTGATTATTCTGCATAGTCTGATAAGCAATCAGGGGAAGGAAACAACTCTGACACCTGCCTCTACCCATCAAGGAAGAGAAAGTTCCAGCTGTCTCTGAATATTTTCAGAAGACATGATGGTTCTTGCAAGTGAAATTCAGTGTCTGGTACCATCTTCTCACGTAAGACATGACAGGTTTATAAATGGAAATGGGAGTTTGCATATTCCCCACATATTATGAATAAAGAGTACATTCCATTGAACTCTTAGCAGTCTAGCTAATTCCTTACTTCACTCAGTTATAAACCCTCAATTTTAAAAATTTTTCCATACTATATAGAGACTCTTCAAACATGACATACAAATAATACAAAAGAGAATTTTTAATTCATGTAGTAGATCACACTCATGCACATGTGAGTTTACCACTTTGATTTGAACTCCAGGTTGTTTCAGGAATGAAATGTTTTTAATCGTGTGCAGAACTAAGAACATTTTTAAAGGAAGTGTCTGTCAGCCCTTAAGAAATGTTTAGATCAGGACTGTCAAATATAACTAAAAGCACAACAGTTAAAAGACTTTCTTCATTGTTCCACAGTCTCATCATTTATAGTTCAAAACAGTTTTCAAGAATATTTACCTTCACTAGTGAAATTTCAGCTTTACCAGATAGCTATCCTTCAATCAAAACAGCTACAAAAAACCCCTTTTTTCCCTTGTTTGTTTTGACCAGAGACTTCCTATGGTTATAAAGTTTGAGTGGGACTTTAGAGGTACTAAATAAAAATATTGATTCTCCTCTTTGCTTTTTGGAGATGAAAACTGAAGATCTTGACAGTGCTACTCTCCTTCTCAGTCTAGAAAACGTGGCACAATTCTTCGGCATTTCCAACTTAATATCATCTTCCAGTTTTAAGGCAGTTTCTCATGGAAAATTCACACAGCAAAACAGGCTGTTGATATGAGTATCTTACCAGCAGTCTCAGAATGTTGAAAAGTTAGAATTATGGAATAATTTTGGTTGGAAAAGACCTGTAAGATCATTGAAGCACATACTTGGTGTATAGACAACACACTTTCTTTTCTACCCTTTCCCTCCAGCCTTAAAAAAGACTTGTACTACTAAAAGAACATCAAGGAGGCTGGTTCTTTCCTCACTCTGCCATGAGAGTCATCACTTGCACCACAGAATCACAGAGATTAGGCTGGAAAGGACTTTTGGTCTAACCTTCTGCTCATATCTGAATATACAGGTAGGAAAAGAAGAGAGTACCTTTTCCAAAAGGCCAAACGTTCAGAACCGTACATATCCCTTAAAAGAAAAAATCCAAATGCAGGTGCTGGAAGGAAGATGTGCTTCTGCAAGGATCAGGAAATCCAGAACATGACCTCCTGGAGAAGCCTTGAAAGATCTCCACCTTTATCCACGTGTGTAGCAATGATCAAAACACATTTGTAGATGCATTCATTAGCAAAGTACTCAGATTCATTAGAAATTCAGAAACCACCAGACTGCACTGTACCAATGCAGGTTTAGGGGCATAGAAACAGTGCAAAGAAAATTTCCAAACCAATTAAAAAAAAGAAAAAAAAGGAGAAGAACCTCAAACCACAGAATACAGAGTGCTTGAATCTTAAAGCCACGTAGCCGAAGTCTTAATGAAAAGCCACTTTTGAATTTGACACATTTTGGATGCAAACCATCCAGTGTTACATTTAGAGCACTCTTGTTTCATAATAAAGCAAGCAACAATTAGCAAGCAATTAAGCAAATTGCCCATAATTATGCCATTGCTGAGCTATTTTTCATATTTTCACAACACAGCACATATATGAATACATGGCTTGCAGTGCCAACACTCTTCTGTCAGCATCCACAAGTGCCTCTCGTTTACCGAAGCGTTTCGTACTAAGCAGCTCCCAGTGCAGCTCCAGAGCTCTCTGCCCAGCAGGAACTCACCAGAGTGATGGAAATGACAACCCCAACTCCTCCTCTCAGCCTAAGGAATGGGTCAGGCTCCCCCACCACGTCGAGCCCGTGTGTATTTACTAAATGTGCTACTAAATCTAAGCAGGAATTCAAGTGTGATGGGTGGAAATTATCGTCCAGAATTACCCTGGTGGTTAAAAGTGGCCGCTTGAGGAACA
Organism: Irena cyanogastra; assembly: GCA_013397155.1. NCBI lineage: Eukaryota > Metazoa > Chordata > Aves > Passeriformes > Irenidae > Irena > Irena cyanogastra. Next base: position 117,666 of record VWZV01013367.1, on the reverse strand, counting down.
TCATTTAGAGGTCTCCACCATATGAGGAGAACAGAAATGACATTAGCAATAAAGAAGGGAGGAGGGAATAGTAGTTAGTGTAAACTGGGTTACTTTAATAAGGTCAGCAGGAAGAAGCTTGAGTGTGGAAACCCTAAATGAGTGCTGCTATAATATACTCTAGCTTTTTGGTTTAATAATAAAATGCCTTTGAGAGGAGCTCCCTATGAATATTTTATTTCCTATATACGTCTCAATAAATTAAAAACCTAAAAGAGTTACTTAAATTGTAGCCTTGGAACCTTTTTATTCAAAGAACAAGTAGGACACACCACTCTGATTTTCAGCTGTGTGTACTGAGCTTACTTTGCTTGTGACAAAGCAGAGGAAGATTGATCCTCTAGATGTTCTGACTGAGGAATCAACAGGCATGAGGGAAATCACATCTTCCTGTGCTACCTAGGCTTGCCAAATTGCGCTGAGTAGCTTGCAAGAATCAGCTCTGCTTCCATTCCAGTGAACACACTTTATATCCTAACAGCCGTGGTTTTAATTTGAATTTAATCTGAAAAAATACTTCTCTTGAAATCCAAATGATAGGATGAGGTATGAGGATTTTGCACCTGAATTCAGCAAGTCAAGCAAACATTATTAAAGATGGCCAAGGAAAGCTGGTGAGGGAGAGAGGAAATGGAGGAAGTGTCAGGGCAAGAGGATCAGCCTCTGGTAATTCCTGTCTCATTAACCACACTTGTGAAGTGAATCTTTCCCTCACAAACAATAGCCCTACAAATAAAGCACATTAATCTTTCATTTGGTTACCTCATTGTTATTCTGACTAGAACCTCAATCTTATATTAATCATACCCAAGATATGGTCTAAAGGCAATGCTCCTGTAAAAAGTTCAGCTTCAATAATTACTGTTTTCCACAGAAAGAGATTTCACACAAAAAGAAGAAAAATACAACAAAACCAAGCCCCAAAACCCCCCAAATTTTTTTTTTCAGCCTAATAAACAAGAGTGTGATAGAGCTGCAGGACAGTACATGGCAGTGACCCTTATAGCTCTAACAATCCAAATAAATTCATCTTTTATGTCCATGTTTTGCTGATATTTATGGAAAAAATATGGTCATTTGCAAAGGCTGCATGTTTCTTGGCCTATAAAGCGTATATTGAGTTTTCAATGAGAATTTTAACTATAACTAGTAAAGTATAATGACCACCTAAAATGGATAATCTAAAATCTAGTGTATTGATTACAATGCTGGCTAATACAATGTGCTTTATTTAATATTTAATTAACTGCTTCCCATTTGTACTGAACCTTCTTAATTATTAATACATGGTTCATTATTTAACATGGAATATAAATTCAAATTCAAATCAATTAAACAAGGTGAAACTACATAGTGAGAAATGGTTTATCCTCCAGCAATAACCTTCGACCTGGAAGCATAGTAAAGAGTGAAATTAGCATTTTTTCTCCCCTACCTGCAAAGATGATGCATTTTAAGTGATCCATATTAAGCTCTGCTACTGATGTAAAACTCTTGTAATAAACACAACATCCTACAAAAATATACTGAATAAAAAAGGGCTTCAGTTGTTACTTTCCAGAAGAACCATTTGCACAGAATATAACACTGTACCTAGTTTTTCAGATTTAAGTTTCAAATAAAATTATGTGTGGCCATGAAGGAAAGGCAGTTTATTGATTTTACTAAAAGTCACTAAATATCCCAAAAGAGTGATGATTTATGAAGAGAACTAAGAATCACTATGCAACCTACATAAACTCACTTTGGTGTGGAAACAGAAGAAAACACATTTTCTACGCTTAGGCTGTGTAATCAAAAAAATCAGATACATCCATCAAAAATTCTGATATATTAGAACAAAGAACAAAGGATGAGTGTCAGAGATGAGGGAAAGAGAATTTCTGGGTAGGATAGGGTCAATATCACTAACTCCTGATAAAGGACGTACAGGAAGATAGCAATATTCCTTTATCCCAGCTAATCCCAGATTCCAACACTTGTGCCAAGGAGCAGAATGGGTGAGGAGGATGGGCATGAGCAGCAGTTCCTGCTCAGTTCTGCTCACACACAGCAGCTCCTTCTAGGGAAAAACCCCTCAAATGTCTGTGCTCACACCCTCTGTGCACCTCAGTCTCTCCTGGTGAATCTCCATGCCTTATGGTGCTCTGCCTTCCTTTTTATTGACTTTACAGTGAAAAATAAACAAAAGTTTGCTGGAAAGTAGAATACTAGAAAAATCTTTTAAAGGAAGTAATCGAACAACTGTGGGCAATTGGTCACAGTTCAGACACTGAAGTGAAACATTAATTCTCAAAAGGGAGTCATAAAATGCCCAAATGCTCAGTGAGCTAGTAAACATTTATCTCCTGTGGTAACTTAAAAGATAGCCAATAAAAGTTGTTCTGAATTGTATTTTCATCAGATATATACAAACAGAAATTTAAAGTCAAAGACCACTAGAGCAGCAACCAAAACAAACTTACAACAGTCTAAAAATATTCTGTTCCTTTTGTGGCGATTCCAATTGCATTTCAAGGAAAAAAAGAACAAACTATATTTCTTTAGTAGAATACTAACAAAAAAAAAATTACTATGAATACTCTGGCTATTTATTTTTGAATACCTCTAAACATTTTTGCAATAACTACCTATGCTGATATCTATGTAACACACTATACTTTTTTGAGTGCTGATAGCTGTTACATTTCATTGGACCACCAACAATATTAATTCATTTCAGTTGAATATATAAATAAAGCTTGCTGAGGGTTTTTTGACAAAACCATTTTCCCATAAAAAATGTAGTTTCAAAATTCAAATGCTTTCTGACAGTGTTGATTCACGTTACATTTGGGGTTATAAAGTGTGGTAACTGGTAGTTCCCATTTTCTCTATTCAATTAATTTTCACTTATTTCTTTAAAATATGAGGATCCTTCATATTATGGAGAAATGGCATTATTGAATGGAAATGTTCTCATTTCTCCAAGGCTGTGCCTCAGATTTTACATTTCACAATAAATAGGTTCAGGTTATGATTCTAGGAAACAGCACTGCCTCTATTTCATGGCATCTGCAACATGGCCTAACAATAACCACAGCTATTCCCCTTTTCTGAATTCCCTACTGCAGGATAATAAACTTCATGCTCCACCTCAAAACTTAAAAATCCCGAATTATGAGTGATTAGGATAAATATTTCAGGGTAAGAGGCCACGGTTTTTAATTCCCCTAAAGCAGCATGCTGGCTCTGGTGTGTTTTTTAGATCCCTTCATGACAGCCAACAACAACCTTGAGGAAGGACAGGCTGGAGGAGCAGCACTCCAGTGTTCCACCTCCCCAAGAGGACACTCTTGTCCATATGGTGCAGCTCAGGAGGGTTTTCCTCTTGGAGAACCCTCTCAAGCACAGCCTCCTTGCTGGCTACACAGCAGCTTCCATCCAATTTTTCACAGCAGTTTTCTGTCAAGACCACTTTGTCAATCCGCCACCGACGTGCCTCGGTGGGCGCGGGGAGCTGCTCATCCCTTTGACAAAGGCTCCAAAGAGTGGGAGCACATGGGAAGGGCCATGTTTGATTAACAACCCTGTGATTGCCGTAAAAATGAAATTTGAAAGGTAATAATTACCTTTGTAATTACTCAGGTCTAAGTCTCTTATGTTTCCTACTCCCTGTATTTCTGGGCAGCTGGAGCAATGACTCATTAATAATAATAAAGTCATTTAACCCTGCAGGCACGTTACAAGGAGAAAGATGTCATTTGTCACCAACACAAATAGAACAATCACCGAAGGATACAGCAAGACCACTATTTCATATTTATTGCAAATGATAAAAGAGACATTTTGCACTCATTCTCACCATGACATCCCAATCTGCTTTTTAATTATCAGCAAACATAAGGGGACAGCATACAACATACGAGGGCCTGCTAATAATGCATTGTCCTGCGGTGACATTTCCATAATCACTTTAAATCTACCCTATACATATGTACTAGTTAAAGCTTTCAGCTCTTGAAATCATACCCCCTAGTAAGGAATGAATTATCCTCTGCAGATTGAGCAGCCCTTCTGCAGAGTTTGAGGCTCTGAGAGCTGACATGTGCCTTGCTATTACTTTAAGTGATAAGGTTTGGCATTCTGCTGCACTTATGGTCGAGCACAGTGTGACTTAAAAATAAATGCAATTGTATTTCTAGGCCAGGAACTTTGCAGCTGTAAATCTCACGGGCAATAGTTTAGACAAGGACTTCTGCAAGTCACTTAATTTTCAAGTGCTTTTCAGTGTTGTTATGTTCTTTGCTTCCTCGAGAACTCTGCAAGAACTCTGTCTCAGATGACACAAACAACCCTTTTCATGTGGAACTCAAGGAAGTTACTCAGAATTTACTGGATTTTTAAGAACTACTACTAATAGTTTACTAATATACTAGTAGTTTACTAATATAAATATAATAGTTTACTAATAGTATACTTATAGTTTACTAATATAACTAATACTCTCTGTGTATGAAATAAACTTCTGAGGAAAAGACTATTCCTTCCCTACATGATTCTATTCAGAGACATGAAACTTTGGGGAAAAAATAATGCAGAGAAATTTCTCCTATGGTATTACTATGAAAGCAGATGAAAGGAAGTTTCAGGTAAATAATCTGAGTTTCCACTCCATTAAACTAGAGCTTCAATTTCTTCCTTGCTTTGCTTATTCATCAGCAGTTATCTAACCATCAGGCATGCATGAAGACAGGAGAAAAAACTTAGCAATATGATGTTATAAACTGTTATTGTGTGGGTTATAAAGGAGGTAAGCAAACCTCCTAAATCTGTTTGTATTTTCCCCAGGCACTAAAACAATCTATAGAAAGACATGCTTTCAAAAACTTAAATAAGTAGTGTTAACAAATAAGACACATCAGGAAAGAGTCAAGTGCACAGACTAAAATTCATATTTTCACTGTTAAGACAGTGACAACACAGAAAAGCTTGTATGTGGAGTGAAATGTTTTGTCAAATTGAAAAATGGAAATAATATGAACACTACAATTTTCACATCAATTTGAGGTAAAATGTTTTGAATTACAGTCATTTTAATCTTGTTTTATAAAGAAAATGACTTCAAATGGGTGATAATTTAAAACAGCATAATCCAAACTTCATTGTGCTCCAGTCAGGCATCGGAGTGTGGCTCTGAGTGATTTGGAGCAATCTTTGCACATTAGCTCAGAGCCTCGCTCCGAGCAGACACTTGAACAGGAAAAGGGATTCCTGAAAACTGCAGTTCCCATCATTTACCTGGGAGTCCAAAATCACTGACTGAGATGGCTCCAGGTTCCTAATTGGGCCTTTATAGGCACTGCTGGCACCTTCAGAAATTTGGGCAGCACCCTGGTGGGGCAGTCCTGCCACAGTTACAGCTCTTGGACATCCCCTTGTTCCAGGTGCTCCACTGAAGCTCTTTGACTGGAAATTCCTCAGCTCAGTCAGATGACCCTNTTTTTTTTTTTTAAAAAAAAACCAGATGATTCTATCAGCCCCTGGACAATTGACAAATGATGGGAATAATTGAGGCCAGATCAACACTTGACACAATTCTTTACAGAACATTTTCTCCTGGCGTGGATAATTTTAAAAAGACATTGTTAGGAAACAGTGATAGCTGTGATTATTCTGGAAGATTTTAGTGTCAGTAAGATCAGGCAAGGGAGTGGAAGTGAGCAGCTGCTGGCAGCACCTTGTC